>LNAC01000682.1:529374-556094 GCA_002007465.1 Ailurus styani | reverse complement strand
GGCAAGATTTCGTTTCTTTTGATAGCTGCATAATATTCCATTGTATATATATACCACATCTTCTTTATCCATTCATCTGTTGATGGACATCTAGGTTCTTTCCATAGTTTGGCTATTGTGGACATTGCTGCTATAAACATTCGGGTGCACGTGCCCCTGAGGATCACTACCTTTGTGTCTTTAGGATAAATACCCAGTAGTGCGATTGCTGGGTCGTAGGGTAGCTCCATTTTCAACTTTTTGAGGAATCTCCATACTGTTTTCCAGAGTGGCTGCACCAGCTTGCATTCCCACCAACAGTGTAGGAGGGTTCCCCTTTCTCCGCAACCTCGCCAACATCTGTCGTTTCCTGACTTGTTGATTTTAGCCATTCTGACTGGTGTAAGGTGGTATCTCGCTGGAAACACTGCATTCTAAAACAGCCAAGATTCAAATTTATGGAGAAGGAGAGTAGACTAGTGGTTGCCCTAGGCTGGGATAGGAACAGAGATGAAGCGTAAATTAGCTTAAGAGATCTTATTGGGGGAGGGTGTAGATGCTGTACTAACTACTGAGTCATGGCGATGGTTGCACAACCCTGTAAATTTCCTAAAAAGCACTGAATTGGACACATGAACTTTTATGTAAAATGTACCTCAATAAAGCTGTTAACAAAAAGCTGAGATTATAAAACACTTTCATTCTATTTTTACTTTTTTATTTACATTCTATTTATTATTATTGTTATATTATTATTTGCCCCAGGGGTACAGGTCTGTAAATCATCAGGCTGACACATTTCACAGCACTCACCATAGCACAAAACCTCCCCAGTGTCCATAACCCATCCACCCTATCTCCACCCTCCCACCCCCCAGTAACCCTCAGTTTGTTTTTTGAGATCAAGAGTCTCCCATGGTTTGTCTCCTTCCCAATCCCATCTTGTTTCATTTTTTCCCTACCTACCCTCCATGACCCCCCACCCTCCCCCTCAAATTCCTCATATCAGAGAGATCATATGGTAATTGTCTTTCTCTGATAGACTTATTTCACTTAGCATAATACCCTCTAGTTCCATCCGTGTCGTTGCAAATGACAAGATTTCATTTCTTTTGATGGCTGCATAGTATTCCACCACACACGCACGCACACACACACACACACACACACACACACACACCACATCATCTTTATCCATTCATCTGTTGATGGACATCTAGGTTCTTTCCATAGTTTGGCTATTGTGGACATTGCTGCTATAAACATTCTGGTGCATGTGCCCCTTCGGATCACTACCTTTGTATCTTTAGGGTAAATACCCAATAGTGCAATTGTTGGGTCGTAGGGTAGCTCTATTTTCAACTTTTTGAGGAACCTCCATACTGTCTTCCAGAGTGGCTTCACCAGCTTGCATTCCCACCAACAGTGTAGGAGGGTTCTCCTTCCTCCGCATCCTAGCCAACATTTGTCGTTTCCTGACTTGTTAATTTTAGCCATTCTGACTGGTGTGAGATGGTATCTCACTGTAAAACACTTACATTCTAGAAAGAATTGTCTGTTTTACCAAGCATATCTGGAAGCAGTTAGTATTAGTTTATTTCCTTTAAAAGGTCTTTCTTATAATTACTGATTTGAAAAAATAGAAGGACCCACCTTTGCTCTATAGTAGTCGCTAGTGACACCGTTAATATCTGCTTTGTTTTGTTCTTCTCGCTCTGAGACCATGGGCTGGCAACCATGCCATCAGTCAGCACCAGAAGTAACTACCACATGTAAGCATCACGGGCTCTCACAGCTGGCAGGGTTAGAGACCTGGAAATCCCTCTATACCTACCCTTATAGGGAAGCTAGTTAGCAGTGTGCAAGGCTGTAGCGACAATCAGCCATCTAAAGGAGAGCACCCACACACCTAAATCAAGACAATTAGCACTTTTATTCCCACTCAGCCTACTAAGCCCCCTGGACCTCAGCCCCATCCTGTCCTTTCAGAACGTGACATTCCTGTCCACCCCACCAACAGTAACATGAGGGAGTGTTCTCTCGCCAATTCTTGCCAACAAAGGAAAAAGAGAGGAAAATACCAGCAAGGTTGTATCTTAAGAAAGATGGTTAACTGCCTGGTACCCTGTGTACCAGCAGGCTCTGCAGCCAGAGAAGGTTTGCAGACTGAGGGTAACAAGTGCTTGCTATAAAGCAAAGCTATAGGGCTATGTGGGAACAGAGTGCAGGGGACCAAGAAAGCCAGCCACACTGGCTACAGGAACAGGGTATCTCCGCAGTAAAAATCACAGTCCTCTGTATCTGATGAAAAGAGTATTACAACATAGTGGCACAAAAAAAAGGGGTTAGTGCCCCCAGCTGCTTTAATATCCATAGCAGTGTGACCTTGACTATATCTCTCACCTTCTCTGGGCCCCAACTGGAAGATTTCCAAGACCCCACCTGTCTCAAAAATTCCTGGATTCTCTGACAACTAGATCCAAGGGACCATGCTCAACCACAGCCTGTGAAAACATTTGGCTCTGAGAGAGCTCCAAGATAGCACCGACATTTACATCTATCGCCCCTGCCCATCCTTCCCCAAGGATTCAACCTTTGTCCAAGCAGGTGCTGCCCCCAGAGTATGAGGCAATATGCTCCAAAGCCTGAGGCTTTCTAGGGTGGGCATCCTGTGTGGTTCCTACAGGTCCCTGGGCCCCAGGCACCAGGCTCATTGCCTTCTCTTCATATCCTTGGCAGGTGTATCAAGCATTAATAAGGTACTTCATCTCAGTCAAAGAAGACTATAAGACTATGTATTTTCTTTTAATGAGTTACGCAGTTAAAATAATAAGCTGCTTAATCTTTTCATTTGGGGTAGAATGATGTATTATGGCAGACTCAATTGCTCCCCCACTTCCCTCCCTTTCCCTGGACAACCTGGCAATGACACTGCCTCGTGGTTGCCCTTGTTGGGCAAGCCTGGGATTCCCCAGGGAACTAAAAAAAAGAGGGTATTTTTGGCTTCCCAGTGTCAAGGAAGCTCAAGACACCTGCAACCAGTGTAGACCACTTAGATTCAGATAGACTAACAAAGTGGACATTTACGGCTTTTGTCTTCCAAGCAGTCAGATTCCCCTTTGTCAGAAATAGCCCCCCAGTTCTCCATGGAAATCCACACTTCCCCATTCATAATCCCAATGGTTTAGGATGTTAACATCTACCTGGTCCCAGGTGAGCCTAAGCAGTACATTTCATAGTGCTGGTTCAGTGGGGATCAGTCCAGTGGTAGCCAGTGAGGATGCCAGTCCATCAAGGCATCTCCTGCTCTAAGTGGCAGAAAATTCCAGGACCAAGATTGTGGATCTATTCACAATTCTCTGACTTAGATAGAAAGAGTACTAGAACACAGTGGTACAAAAAAATTGCTAGTGCCCAGCTTCTCTTGCACTCGTAGCCGTGTGACCTCAAATCTCACCTTCTCTGGGCTCTTAGCTCAAAGAGTTCCAAGACTCCACCTGTCGTAAAAATTCCCTGATTCTCTGTTCAGAAAAGCCCTGTAACTTGACAACTAGATCCATGTTACCATGTTCAACCACTGCCTGTGAAACATCTACTTGGTACAGCCCCTGTATCCGGGAGGGCCACATCATCACCATGCTTGACTCCTGAAAACCCAGAGTGGGTGAGGAAAGTCTTATAGCAACCTCTTCCATCATCAACATTCCCCTTACATTCCTGGATATGAAATCTCATGCTATCATAAATACCTGTTACTGTTTGACCTGGCTTCAAGTCATAGGATTGAGGATGCAAGCAGTAGCAAGCCCTGAGAGAATATTTTAGTGAATCACTGAAAGCTAAGACCTTCACTGACCATCTTTGCAAGAGGAGGGCAGGGTACTGAAGGATTTTGCCATGCTCATCCCCCTGCAAGGACTATCTCTCCTGCTTCCCCAAACAACAACATCCTCCTCTCCTTCAATGTTCTCCCCTAGGTAGGTCCCTTTCTGAAGCACCTCTAGGCCCTCCCAGGCACAGCCAGGTGCTTTGTCTGTTCAAGCTCTTCTTTCTTTTCCTCAAGAGTCCAGAGCATGTGTAGGAGGCCTAGGTTGGAGGCCCAAACCTTCATGGTCACCCATGATACAGCCACCATCTTTGTGTTTCCTTGGTCTCAAGGAAGAATTGACTTACTCCAGGGGATGTCGCATATGTGTGCACTTGGACAGGCACATATATGGGTGTGAATCCTCTTGCTAAGAGATCTGAACAGGGTGCCCAAAGACCTTCTCACACAGTCCCAGGGTTAGGAAAGAAGAATAAGTGGAGACCCTCCTTCTCATAAATGTATCTACTGTTTATAGCCTCATGTTGGCTGCCACTGGGATGGGGAGCTATTTTGTCCTGCCTGCCCCATTGTAGTGGCTGAAAGCTCCTTGCCTGACACCTGACCTGCTGCCAAACTCTCTTGGACCTTCTGAGTTTTATGATGACAGATCTTAGAGCCAGGTCACCATGGTCCATTTCCTCTCCTTTCAAACAAGTATGGGGAACACACCCCAGGTCACACTTCCTTCTTCAGATATGAATCAAGCTAATCATATGGAGTGCTGATGTATAGCAGGTTTGGATATTTTTTATCCAAGTTCTAATTGGCTTCAAATCCTAATTAAGGAGTAATTAATATGTGGACACTGAAGGACCCTCAAAATCACTTTTTCCATCTTGTAATTTAACCTTCAGTCTCTTTTCTCCAAGCCTTGAAAAGATCTGACATGTTCATATGAACCTAATTTTGCCTATTTAGCAATGATATGTCACTCCCTTTTGTTTTTGGTTGCCCAGTATCCCGACCTCATTTTCCAATATTTAGGGTCTTCTCCATCAACCTTGCCTCCCAACGCAGAGGTCGAAGACACCATGCAGGTAGAGCATAGGAAGTGATCTAGGCTTGGAACTAGTTCAATCACACCCACCTTCCCAAGACTTACATTTGAAAGTTAGTGACCGAACGCAGCAAGAACAAAAGAGAAATCCTCCTATTGCTGATGGGAGCACTGTCGTCATAGCATCCAGAGTCCAGTGGTCAACTCAGGGGCATCCCCACCAGTCTCCATCTGTGGCACAACAATGGCTGTGTTTCTGTTAATAAAGCCTCCCTCTGTTCACCTCCAACCCCCAAACCTCATTCTCCAGATATCCCAGGATACCACAAGCTGCCCAATATCCTTTCAGTGAATTCCTCTCTCTGACTGCATCATCCAGTCAACTCACATGCAACAAAGAACCCCACTCATGATCCTGCTACCTGCTCTCTTCTCTTGTCTCCCTCAACTGAAAGCTACTTCTGTCTATTGCTGATGTAGAATTTGATAGCCTGGTCCATCCCTTCTAAGGCATCCAGGCATCTCCTCTGAGGACCCACCACACCCTGATGGATCTCACACCACACTGAACCAAGAGCACTTACCTGCCTGAGCTTTGTTTTGTTTTCTGCCACAGATATCACCCAAGTAAGTCACTGATAGAAGAAGGATGCTTCTTGCCCTCTGCTGATCCTTCAACCTGCCCTTCAAGACTTTCTCTGTGGGGCTGGTCCAGAGAGGCAGCTAGGCATTTGCCTCAAGGTCTGTGCTGTGGAGTCACCTGTACTCTTTAGCAAACCAAAGGAAAGCGGTGTTGGCTTGGT
This sequence comes from Ailurus styani, assembly GCA_002007465.1. Lineage (NCBI taxonomy): Eukaryota > Metazoa > Chordata > Mammalia > Carnivora > Ailuridae > Ailurus > Ailurus styani. The sequence goes on along the minus strand of LNAC01000682.1, from coordinate 550,447 downwards.
GCACAGAACTAGGAACTTTGCATGGAGGCATTGCATCCTTACTGACAATTCAATAGTGTTTGAGCCAAAGATGTCTCAAACAACCTTCTCATCATACTTGGAGGTCAAATTAAGGCCTACCAGGAAAGTGGTTTGACTCTGAGTCACATGTCAAATTAGCAGCCGCTAACACTAGATACCTCGTAACCTTCAACCCAACTGGTCAAGTTTTTGTAATATCCTACTAGGCTTTCTTCCACTTCAAATCTTTATTTTTCCCCATTTAAGCAGATCTGCCAATTAAGTTCTCTTCTTCAGAGACAAATATGTATATCTTCATAAAAATTTTTTTTGAATTTAAAAAATGTGTAGCAGGGATATTACACATGATTTTTTTTATCTTTCCAACCTTTGCTTATTTGTCTAGGGCCTGAACAAAGCTTAAATTTTTCAATGAAAGGATCTTTGCATCAGTCAAGAGTCTTCAGAGAAACAGAACCAATGGGATAGATAAGTAGATAGACAGATGGATAGACATATAAAAGATAGATAGATAGACAGACAGACAGAAGAGAACTACTATAGGAATTGGCTCATGCAGTTATGGATACCAAAAAGTCCCACAGCCTGCCATCTGTAAGGTGGACAACTAGGAAAACCAGTGGCACAATTCAGTCTGACTCTGAAGGCCAGGGGAGCTAACAGTGTAAGTCCCAAAGTCTGAAGGCCCAAGAACCGGATGCTGTGATGTTCAAGGGCAAGAGAAGATGGATGGCCCAGCCCAAGAAGATAGAGGAATTCACCTCTCCATTGCCTTTCTGTTCCTTTCAGGTCCCTGATGGATTGGATGATGCTGCCCACACTGGTGAGAGCCAGTCTCTCCATTCACTCTACTGAATCAGAAGTTACTGTCTTCCAGAAACACCTCCACAGACACATCCAGTAATAATGCATCACCAGCCACGTGGGCATGCCTTATGCCAGTCAAACTGACACATAAAATTAACCATTGCAAGTCTACCACTTGTCAATTTGGCACCTATACCTGTGTCCTTAAACCATACTTCATATCTTAATAAAAGACAATAACAGGGTTATAATTCTGCTTAATATGACACAACTATTCTGCATACAACTGAAAAAACCCTTTCCCTGAAAGAGGAGGCAAACTCCTTGAGTGTACTTTACCCTTCTCCTTGATATCCTGTACCTTAAATATTATGATGTAAAATTAACAATACTTAAATACTGATATAAAGACAATACATCTTACGTTATGTGAGAAGAAAATAAGAGAAGAAAGAAAACAAAAATATTTGCTTAATATATGTACATACACAAACACTCGTAAAACAAGGAGGAAATAGTGATAACAATTACAGCTTTATTTCTGTAACTGGTCACGTCATCATAACTGGGATTTATAACTACCTTCTTCTATCTATTCTGTATCCCTTTTGCCTTCAGCAAGCACCTCAGCTGGTCATGCTTCTTTACCTGGAGAAGTGACCCAAACCCATTTTTGAAGAGTCTCTCCTATTACTAGTCCTGCTGGATTGGGTCATTAGTTTTCCACTGACCTTAATCACAAGGCATGGTGACACTAAGAGATGCCCTGAGCGATCTCTTGTATTCCAGACATACTGCTTCTTCCTTCATGGTAGAAAACCAGTTCAACTTCCCCTTGTGTGTCAGGGTCAAGCACCCCAGCCAACACAGCAATTCCCTTCTTTGTCGTGTGATTCAGAAGCATGTGCACCCCAAAATGGCCTGGTGACCATCTCAAATTCCTGTTCAGTGGAATCCATGTGTCTGCTGGTGGCACCATTTCTCCCGCAGGAACTATGACCTCGAGGTCAGCAGAGTGTAAAGTCATGGGAACAGAAAGCAAAATTTTGCTGGTGTGTCACTACGGGTAACAGTGAGTCGTGCCACTTCCATTTCCACCCCTTGATTCCTGGACCGGTGAATCCTGGCTATGGGAGAAACAGCATCAGATTTTGGATTATGATTCAGACCATATATACCTTCTAGAAAACACTGCTCCAGCCCTGCAAGGTATGGTCACCTAGCTGGTGCTGTAAATGAGTCTTCAAAAGGCCATTCTGCCATTCTATCAAGCCAGCCACTTCACGATGGTGGGAAACATGGCAAACTAGTGAATTCCATGAAGATAGACCAATTGCTGCCCTTCTTTTGCTGTGAAGTGAGTTCTTTGGTCTGAAGCAATGTTTTGTGGAATATTGTGATGGTGGATAAGGCATTCTATAAGTGCATGGATGGTGATTTTGGCAGAAGCATTGAATCCAAGGAAGGGAAATTTGTATCCAGAATAAGCATCTATACCAGTAAGGACAAATGCTACCCCTTTCATGATGAAATTGGCCCAAAGTTATCAAATTTCTTATTTTTTTCTTTGAGCCCGATTGCCTTGGAGCTGGGAAGACTGTCCATCAGCCAAGGTCAGTAACCTTTATGAATTGTTTTCAGTTTTGTTTTGTATTTTCTTTTTGGACCACTATAAGCAATACTTCAATATCTACAACCCACTGTCAAGTAAGGAAAGCTGAAAGTAGAGACATTTATTGACTCCATTTTTTAAGCAAAACACACACAAAAAAATTGCATATATGTTTATGTATTGGCACCTGTTTGTATGACCTGGAGAAGTATGTGGAAGGAAACAACAAGTTGACCAATATTTGTTATCGGATAGAATTAGGTTTCATTGTGAGCAACAGAGACTAGAAAAAAAAAGTGACTTAAGATAGAAGATCTTTCTCCCGTATATAAAAGGAGCCTGGTGGTAGGCTGTCCAATGTGATAGCTCTACAAAGTCACCAGGAACAGAGGCTTCTTCTGGGTCACTCCTCCACTGTGCCATGGGATAGCCCTTGTCCTCATGGTCCAAGATAATTGCTGGAATTCCAACCATCATATTCAAGAGAGCAGGAAGGAGAAAAGAAAGAGGGAAAGAAAAGCTTCCTTTTAAAGGAGATCTCTGAGAAGTTTCTTTCACATGACAATTCCACTTACATCTCATTGGCCAGAATCTAGATATGTAACCACACATTATAATATAAGTGTAATCTTTTCACTAGGGAACAATGGATACCTAAAATCTAATATTTGTTAAACTGAGATGATCACGCAGAATGGATACTGATTAGCCTTCAGCAGTCTCTCCAACAGCTAATTTGAGGATGAGTAAGTGAGTTTCTCAGGAAAGGAAGGAATGGAGGGGCATCCAGGTAGAAATGGTTACATGTGTATATGTATATGTATAACTTTGTATTACTTCACTAGTTATAGTGAGTTAATTTTTAAAAAGTAACTTTTGGAAGAATTTAAAAAACATTTTTAATAAGCATAATAAGGGAAATTTCCCCATATGTCTTTATATAAAATTCATGGAACAGACTAATGAACAAACAGCTTCATTGGCTATGGTGGACAATGTGAGGTCCCTGTGCGGGTCTTCCATTGAGGCACAAACGCATACCTGCAGGAGGATGGCCTGAAGGGAGCTGGAATCTGGAGTGGAAGCAGAATGCAGGGAGGGAAAGATGGTTGCCTGAACTCAAGACTCTTGGGACCTGTCAAGCCTGACCAGGGCAGAAGCAGTCCTTTAAGACCCGACCTGAAAAATACCAGGTGGGCCTTCTTGGACTTGAGAAAATTGTGGTACCACGTGCAGAGTCCATCCCTGAATTCAGCTGCGTCCCAGAGAAAATGTGGTATACTGGCATGTTCCATCCAATTCCCCGGGAGGGGGTGGGGTAGAACCCAGATTAGAACTCGGGCAGCCCCTTTCTAGGGAAGAGTTCTGCTCCCTGTTTCATCCCAAAGCCCTTTGTCCTCACATCCCCACGATCTTGCCATGAAGAGAAACAAGAGCTCATTCTTTCTTGGGTTCTCATTCTTGGAATTTGGAGCCCCATCAGGGTGTGGGGGGTCCAAAGTGAGGATACCAGGTAACTGCTTTTCTTCTGCTGGTTTCTGTTTAAGCATTTGTTTCCCCAAAGCAAAAAAGGGTACACAGTAACATGGGTTTCCAGAGACAACCCTGTATTAATTTCCAAATGTTGCTATAACAAAATGTCACACACTGTGTACTCAAAACAACAAAAATCAATTCTTCCAAAGTCTTGGAGCCTAGAAGTCTGCGATCAAGGTGCCAGCCAGGTCATGGTCCCTGATTTTGGGTAGACTCCTTCATTGCCCCTTCCAGCTTCTGGTGGTGGGAATCAGTCCCTGGCTTCCTCTGCTTTGTGGCTGTATCATCCCAGCTTTTGCCTCCATCATCACATGACATTCTTCCTGCATGTCTGTCTTCTCCTCTCTTGTAAAGATACTATTCATAGTGGACAAAGGCTTGTCCCCCTCTAGCATGTAAATTTACATATAAGTGCATTTGCAAAGACCCTAGTCCCAAAGAAGGTCACTTTTGCAGGTGCTGAGCTTAGGAATTCAACACTAGGGGGAGGTGGGGAACCCCTTCAGTGTCTCTCTTAGGAGCTTTCAGGGCCCTCATCAACTCAGCCAGGCTTTGGCTACCAAGAGGATCCCATTTGAAAAGAGGCCACTATGGACATGATTATAAACAGAAATACTTTGAAGATAGATTTAATGATAAAGAAAAAAAAGGAAGATAGAGTCCTCCAAGGTGTCCCCCACTCCCAAGCATGTCCCAGGACAGTCACCCAGGGGTGGGCCTGACTTCTTCCTCGTGGTTGTGAAAGCAGCAGCAATGGCCTTTCTCCTTCCTGTGAACAGAGTCCCTCTAGCTGCCTTGAAACAGATACTGAGCCCTCCACTGCCAGCCCTGGAAACCCTGGGGGTGAAGAGATGAGGTTAGATCAGGGGGTGAGGGGATTCTGCCACATACCACAGCATATAGGATTATGGGCCAGAGCAAGAGCCTCCCATGTCCGACATCACAGGCAGTTGCCAAATAAAACCATTACCATGGGTTTGCTCCTAGCCCACTCCTGACACTGGGACTTGATTTCTTTGTCTTCCAAATAAAAGAGTTTGATGTCTAAGATCCCTTCCAAACTCAACAGTTCTGAGCTCAAAGTGAAACCAGATGTTTCTTGGAGGATGTCTTAGCTGGGTTCCCCCTAGAAGCAGAGCCTAAGACAAGGATTCAGTACATGGGAAGGAGGGAAGGGAGCAGGACAAGGAAGGGGAGGGGCAAACATACCTGGTCTTAAGTAAGTTTAGCCTTGGCCTGAAATTTATGTGGGCTCTGGAGCAGAAATCCTATGATTCTAGCAGCCTAGAGACAGCTAAGGGCATTGTACCCCTTTATCAGTTAGCCAGTCTCTATGGGCTGCTTTGGATAGGAATATTTATAACTCCTAGGCATGGTGAGCTCTGAGGGTTATTCTCCAAAGGAGAGGGGCTGCTGTGAGCTGTAGAAGCCCCTCAAAGCAGCTGGGGGAAGGGTGAACCACAGCCACCAATGCCCAGGGAAATACAAACATTAATTCTCTCAGAACTCTGCACAGGAAAGACTTGCTGAGAACAGAAGCAAGATCCATCCAGCATTCTGTAAAGCCCTCCCCATTCATTCAACTAATATTATTGAATAAATAACTGCTACCTGCTAGGCACTATTCTGGGTATTGGAACACAAGGCTTAGGATCCAAAAAATCACACCAAATATTCTGATTATGGTCCCCCTCTCAAGAAGGGCTAGATTTCTTCTCCAGGAGACCCTGCCCAAAGGAGAGCTACCAGCCAGCGGCCAGCAGACATCCTCTGGGCTGGGGAGGATGAGAGGAGAAGCAGCACAGACTGGCACGGGTTTGGTTTTGAAATACCTGTGGCATAGTCAAACAGAGATACAGTAGCCACACTGGTGCAGTTTGGAGGTGAGTCCAGCCCCACTCTCCAGGAGTTTCTAACCAGGATGCCTACTGTGCAACTGACTGTAGCCTCCGTATGTTTGAGCAACTTCCACTTGGCAGGTGGAGAGCAAACATTTGTTGGTCAGGCAGTTCTTTCCCTTCCAAATCCACTCACCTTCCCCCTTACTTTTTTTAATTTTATTTTTATTCTTTGCCCAAGGGGTACAGGTCTGTGAATCATCAGGCTTACACCTTTTACAGCATTCACCAAAGCACAAACCCTTCCCAGTGTCCCTAACCCATCTACCCTATCCCTACCCTCCCTCCCCCCAGTAACCCTCAGTTTGTTTTGTGACATTAGGAGTCTCTTATGAATTTAGTTCAGTTTGGGACAGGCTCTAGCCTTAGCTCCCTCTTCCCCATCCACATGCACAGTCCTGGCTCTTGCAACTGCCTTTCCTCAAGACTAGACCTTGATTTCAGACTCTGACTGGGTCTATTGCAAACTGAATGTCTTGCTTTGACTTCCACCAAAAGCCAACCCTGAGCTGAAGCCCTGGGTGAAGGTAGCTTGTTTGGCAGATAATCCAAGGAAACATAGTGAGGGAGTGAGGAAAGGAGGCAAGGAGGGAAGAAACCCTATAAAATATTGAGCAAATGAACAGGTTACAACTATAGGCACCTGGAACTCAATCCTGTCAGGACCCCTCTGAGAGACAGGATAGAACCTAGACTTCACAACCGACCTGGCAAAGGGTGAAGAGGCTGAGATATTTATTCATTCACCAACTCCCAACCACCCTGGATTAAGGTTTGATCTTGGGAGAATGAACTCTCTTCTGCCCAGTCTGTGTGCTGGCTGGTAACTTCTGTGGCCAGGGAAGTCCAGAAGCAAAGAGAGCTTCAGGGGTTCAAGGAATGAAGGCACAAGTTGTTCAGAAACTGTCAGCTGAAGCTACAGATGACCTTCAGGGCAGCATAAATGATGTGGTTTCAGAACAGGTAGTGTCTCCTGCCAGAAACACACTTCCTGAAATAGCAAAGTTTTCCATAGGCTTTTAAGGGCACTATTACCTAGAATTTTTATAATACTAAGTTTTCCCCTTCCATTCTCCCTTCCACCACCCCAGCTTTGATTTTCTCTGAGAGAGAAACTGAAATAATCAGAAAGAAGAAAGTAAAAAAGTTTGATATAATAATGGTTTGTAAACTTCCCTCCCATACGTCACTCCCTCTACTTGCTGTGTCAGGCTTCTGTCCTTGGCTTGTGTCCCCAAAAGAGACCCTGAGGTGAAAAATCGTGTGTGCTAGTGACTTCTTAGGGAAACCCATACAGAATTTGGAGAAGTCAGACCTGGCAGTGGGGGAAAAGCCGAGGGAAGGTGTGATTAGCAGAATGGCCTCAGCCTGATCCCTTGGGGAGCTCTGGAGTTTAAGTTACATCTCAGAGTCGCCATGACTCTGTCGCCAAGGGAGCTGGGTTCCCATCTTCTTGTACTGACAAATCATTGGTAAGGGCCACTCCAGAAGGATAGAAATTTCCAGCTTTTCCACCACTATGGACAAAGTGGACTCTACTAGTCCAGGGGCAGTACCAGCCATTGGAAATGAAGGTGCATCTAAACCATGGGAAACAGATTTAAGGGGATCTGGATGGGGCCTTGATATTATCCACTACAGCTTCCAGAAAAATTTATATATGTGTAAGTTCTGCTGCTCAAAAATGGTTTGATGTCACTGGTCTACAGTATCTTTTGAATGTTCTTTTGTTTTCTTTTGTTTGGGTTTTGTTTACCTCCTGGCTCTGAAAGTCTGTAATTCTTCAACACAGAGCTGCAGACCACATGGTTTTGGGGACTGGATACTAAATTATCCCATTAGGGTTGGAAATAGTTCTTAAATCACACCCTAGGAGTGCCTGAAGCAAAGGCCCAAACATAGCTGGTGGCAGCAATTTTCAGCTCCGAAAAATCTAGTCACAAAAATATAAGAATTATTGAACCTTACCCATCAGAGATGACACACAGGAAAGGAGGCACTGTGGTTCTCCCGCAGCCCCATATCTGTTTCCTTCTGCTCTGAAGGTTTGGGCTAATAATAGAAATTGAGTAGGTGCTAGTTCCTATGTTGCAAATTTTTCTTTATTGATGATACATAATTGCATTTTATTTCCATTCAGTAATTCTTCAGAAAAGAACCTTGAGATATGCAAAATGAGAAATGAAGATGATATTGTAATACAATAAAAGTGTCTTGGAAAAGATATCTCAAACTCTTTCCCCTCTGGATACAATCTCTTTCTTTCTTTCTTTCTTTCTTTCTTTCTTTCTTTCTTTCTTTCTTTCTTTCTTTCTTTCTTTCTTTTTTCTCTTTCTTTTCTTAAATTTTCTTGTTTCTTAAAAAATATAAATTAGAAAAAGATGGCATGAGGGAGTCCTCCAAACTATCAAAATATTTACCTTGACATGTAAAATAGTGAGTTCGCCATTTCAAACAGGTTAATCCCTAAGGTGCTGTCATATCCCATGATACCGTCCTATCTCCTAAAAAAAAAAAATGTGACTTTGGAGCCTATATTGGAAATATCTTGTGTTTTTCATTCTCTGGAAACATTTCATCACTGACAAATAGAATGATGTTAGAGGAGTTTGTTCATTTTGACTGCATGAAAAGGTAAACCTGTTCTTTCTTAATTGCCAACAGGCAGAAATACATAAAACATCCAATGGAACATCAAAACAAAATAAATTCTTGCACCTGCTTGTAAATACTTTGTGCAAACAACAGCTAAAACTTGTGAAGACTGAGATCTTGGTGATATTAATTCCACTCACCCATTCAGCAAGTAATTACTGAGTGTCTTCTGTTCACCAGCATTGTCCAGGATGCTGGGGACATCACAGTGAAAAAATCTCCAAGATGCCTTCAAACGTTGAAATGTTAGCCCCATCATTTCCTGAATTTGGTTTCCGTATTGGAAAGATGTTTCCATTTTTAAATCTCTGTCTGCGGCTCTGATAAATAATGTTCTCCCAGGCTCCCAAAAGGAGAATTAATTTGGCGAAACAAATCAGTTGTTGTTTCACTCATTGTTATGGTAATAGAGAAATTAGGTTTTTAATTAAGGCTGAGGAGGGATGGAAAAGAGTAGGCAAATAAACACCCACATGGTTTGAGGCCCAAGGGAGAAGACAAGCCTCCTTTTTGCTGTGGTGTCGAAAATTCTCTCCCTTCCAGCAGCTTCTGCAGGTTAAGGCATTTTATCTAGAGGGGACCCCAAGCTACAGGCATTTCCTGCCATAGAAATAGATTAGCACCAACCACGCTGGCATGAATGACAATTTAATATCAGCCACTTTTAGGGGGATATACCGCAGGTATCACTGTCTTGAAAATGAGTGAGCCGAAGCTTTGAGAAGGTAAGCAACATGTACCAGGTCACACAATTGTGAGATGCTATCATGATTTCAATTCAAGCAGTTTGATTCCAAGATGCTCTGAGCCTTTAACCTATGTTAACTTTTAACACATAAAGAAGGGGTCTGGAAGTGTCCAGTACATTTATCACCCATCTTGTTATTTTTAAAAATCACTGTGAAAAATAAATAAATAAATAAAATCACTAGGATATTTCAAATTACACAAGGAATACATGTCAATTGAGAGAAGTAAAAGAAGAAGGAGGACATGAACAGGAAGAAATAAAGGGGGGAAGTATGGGGAAATATGAAATAAGTTCAAAGAAAAATCTCCACTTTTCTACTAGCCATACACCATCCGTTCTCAGTGGGCACCATACAGCCCCTAAGGTGACAAAAACTGATCCTCGTGGAGAGAAAAGCTTATTCTTTCATAAAGCACAAGTAGTCAGTCATACAATACATACATGGACAGATATACAGTATATCCATAGTATTAAAATTTGGGGGGGACAAAATTTGGGGAGGAAAAGTCTAAAAAGACGCTGGAGGGAGGTTAGTTTGGAGAAGCTGAGAATACTGCCATAGATATGAATTTTAACACATCGATAGCTATTTATACATATTTTTCTATGTATTGTATCTGTTTTGGTTTTTTACAAAAATGGGATGTATATACATGCTGCACCTTTTCATGTCCATGAAAATTCTTTCTAATAATATGCTATACCATTCACAAAGCACTTTTGCATACAGTATTTCATTTGATCCTTACTGTAACTGTGCGAAGGTAGATGCTTTTATTATTATTCCTATTTTACAGCTGAGGCAAGAAAGAAACTGAGGCATAGAAAGGTGAATTAACCTGCCCCAAACTCTCTTAGCCAATATAAATAACAGAGCTAAGATTCGAATCTTATTTCTTAAGATCTTTGGGTTTACGTTGCTATTTTTTCTAGCCTTTTGAGTAGAAATCTTCATTTGTTGTAAATCATTTTTAGTTTCTAATAAAAGCTATAAAATTTCCTCAGCAGTCACTTGAGCTTCAACTCAAGTTTTGTATAGTTTTTCCATCAGACAGACACAAGAAGATCTTCCCTATCCTTGCAAACATATCACCAGTTTTCAATGTGATCCTATTGAAAGAAAGGACTTCCAGAAGCTTGAAGAACTTTCTTTGTGGTGCAACCTTGTAACTTCTTAGAGGATGTTGACTCTGTCCCTAAACAGGCCTTAAAGAGATTTCCAGCCCCTGTGCTGGCATCGGGAGGCCATAGGAGGCATGCCCTCTTAGGTGAATTCCTTTACCTTCGCCTTGCTCTCAATCCCATGCCCAGGCCGCACCACACTCCCAGTCCTGATCACAGAAGGAATGTGTTGGGAACTGGGCTGCCTGTTGGTTTGTCAGAAGCAGCAGCAGGCACCAAATAGGCCTTGAGAAGAGATGATAGTAAGAAACATTGGTCTATTTTTGACAAAAAAAATTTTTTTTACCAGAAATCTTATTAGAGATTTTATGGTTTGGATTTTCAGAGACGCTGGAGATGGACGTTTTCTGTCCAGCTCAAGGCCTGCCAGCCATAAGGTGGAGAGAGAGAACATATATGCAGGCTGGCACTTGGGTACCACAGCTGAGGCTCTGCACACAGCCATCCTTGCCACCTGGAGCCCTGCACTCTGCGGGGTCCAGAGATAGGGTTTCACGTACAATCTGACCTTTGCCTGGTGAGCAACTCCAAATACTTGGGCAGCCTTTCTCCACCGTGGCTCTCCCTGGAGCTGATCTGGTGTCATTGAGGGCCCTTTTTCCACTGCCCTCGATGCAGGCTACTCTTTGAGCCATCTTCACCCCATCCAGCCTCTGTTCCTCCAGTGAGAGCAGTGCAGGAAAATATTCTGGTGTCTCCTAAAACTTGTTCAGCTGGGAACTTGGCTACAGAGGTTGCTATGGCAACCAGAGCAGATGATTAGGGGGAAAGCTGTGATTCCTGCTGGAATGTGGATTGTGTGTTTGTGTGTGCACATGAGTGTGTGGAGCACAGGGGAAAGGAATACTACTAAGAAAGGCCTAACCACTCCACACGAGACCCTGGGATTGTCCCAGAAGCCATGTCCCTCACTCCTGGTCGAGTGGACCTGTACTCAACCACAATTGCAACTTTAAGGCAGCATGAAACCAGTCCTTTCCAAACCATCCAGATTAGTTCTTTGCTTGTGGGAATCTTCCCCCAAAATGTGTTTCTATCAGATTTTATTGGAGTCTCATTTCTTCCTAATCTCTTAAACCAATGGACCATGCAGGTATCCATAGATGGATGGACACCATGCCTGTCAACTTGGAAACATTGTTAATGGCAGGTGACAGGTATGCTATGAATTGGATACATCTCTGAATGTTTCCCTACTTAACCTTTTTGAAACTAAGTCTACAATTTCTACAAGGTGTATCATCCAACATGATTTACAGATTTCGAATCTCATGTAGTACTCTCAGAGTGTAAGAATTTCTGCATCCTCATTACCTAACATAATGTATATAATTAAAGACTGTTATACACTATGAGTAGTATTTACTTAATAAAATATTTAAACTCTCGCATGTAGAACATCTGAATCATATGTAACTGAAAAAATGTGGAAGAAATGCTAAAATTAGAGATTTAAAAATTGGAGACAAAATGAAACTCTATAGAAATCCCTCTCTTCTCCGATGCTAATAAGAACAAGAGATTTACTGGGCACTTATTATGTACCAAGCGCTAACTATTTTGTATGTTCTTATTCATTGAATCCTAATAATAACACCATAAAGTAGATATTGTTATCTCTACCTTACAGGAAAGGAAGTGCAGGCACAGAAGGAATTTGCTCAAATCACAAGACAGTGATGATGAAATTGGGGTGCCGGCTGGGTGATCAGGCTCTACTGCCCAGTCTGATAGCCGCAGCAGCCTAGGAAAGGATGGGGAGCCCTGCTCAGGTCCCAGCCCAGCCCTTCTCCAGCTCTCTGAATCTCCCTTCTTCGTCCCTCCTACAGATCTTATTTCCTTCTGGGCAGGAAAACAAGCTCTTCCCTCATCAGGCACTCCTTTAGAAACTATTGTTTAGGGAACAAACTTTGGGCTTCTGGTATTTGAGCAGTCTAGAATTTTAAAAGTCTTATCTCTCAAAGTTACTGCCTCTGCCATGAGCTTCAAAAGTCTATTTCAAAACCCAAAGCTGAACACTGGCTCATTTCTATCTCCACATTTCAGTCCTCTCCTAAGGAGATAAGGCTCAGCCTCACAGTCTAATTTTAGCAGAGGAAGGACTGTAGATTAAAATAAATTAGCAAGAATGAAGATACATCAATTACAATTTCAAACTATTATTCTTCTACATTTTGTATCTGGGAATAAAAATTTATTAATTGCATTTCTGAGAAACATGTGAATCTGTAAATAAAATGTGTTAACATTTTAACTATTCAGATCTGCTCCAATGGAGTATGTTATTCAAAGAAAAGTTGTGTCAGAGTATTGTGTCTCAATATCTATTCTTCTTTATAGAACAAAATCACCCCCAAATTTCAACCATACAGCTGAAGACTACATTTCCCAGCCTGCTTGAGTTAGGTGTGGTCATTCGACCAACTTCTGGTTCTGGGCACTTAGCTTTCTGGCCTTGTGAGCTTGAACAGGTCCTTAAGTCTCAGTCTAGAACATAAACACCAGAAAGAACCATAGAGCTAAACCACGTGAAGGCCAAGGAAGGACAGAAGACCAGAGTTACAATGTGAGGTGCCCGGGCTCCCCATTAGCATCAGAAGGGCAGGGGGTTGAACCCCCTTGTCTGCTGGCTACAGACCATTTTTTACAATACCCTTCTGTTCCCTAAGCTTCAGCTTCTTCTGCAATGTGAGGGTGATATGAGCTCATATGTAGTGGGCACAGTGGTTGACCTCCCAAATTCCACTGCACCCCTCCCCTCATTGAGCAGTGCCAACGTGGTTTGAAAACTTGACACTTACTCCAGAGGTAGACTCTGATTAGGGCCAGCCAATAATAATAACCCATTTCACTTACCAGGATTCATTCATCAGCCCAGACCTAAGCTAATTGGCACTGGCAATTCCCTTGGTACACAGGTCTTGGACAAGCCATGGGCACAGAACCCAGGATGACCAATCAGAATTAAGGGAAATATTTTTGTTTGTTGTCAAAGAAGAGGCCTTCTCTCCCTCTCACCTTCCTCCTCCACCTCCCCTCCTCCTCTGTCCACCTCTCTCTCTGAACATCAAGGAGAAAGATTACAGAGCTGGCTGGGACCACTGGCCAACCTTCAACATAAGTTACCCCTGTCCTGGGTTGTGAGCTGAAATGAGGCAGCACAGGTAAAGCACTTTGCCTGTACCAGGCCCATAATAAGTGTTCAAATAACAGTAGCCTGTCATGCAAGGTCAGTCTGTCCATAGCTGCCCTGGCTCATAAAGACATTACCACATGGTTCCATTCTTTCTACCTTGATCGAGACATAAGGTTTACCTTTATGTGCATTCTGTGAAAATGGTTCAAACTCCACACCATAATTTAGAGAAGTTTCAGGGGGTTCTGGTGGATTGTGTTCCAGCTACAGCTCAGTGGGGGTCCCCACTTCAGGAGAAGTGGGGATAGCTCCTTCCCACCCCATTCCTCATCCTAAAGACAAGAGGACCTTTTCCCCTCACTTGGAGCATTCACAGCTCATCCCTTCCTCCCCAGTCTGCCTTCTCCACCCCTGCCCACCAGCCCCAGCCTTACCTGCTTTGGGGGAGCAGAAAACCTTGCTCTGCAGCATGTATCCATGTATTTTCTGTTGGTCACTGGGCCCTATGGTTTCCTTGAGTCCTTGTCTCTGCCTCATTAGGGGGGAAAATTTTCTTCAGGGTTCCTATAAGAGAAAAGGTTTTCAAGATACCTATGAGAAGAGCAGGGGGATAAAAATAGCAGAATACTTACAGATAGATTCTCCATGCTTTGGGGGAACAAATGCATTCACCCATCTGAAACATCTAGTCACAGCATCTGGTCCATTACAAGGACCTAAGTCATAATAGCTGTTATTATTTGTGAGAGATTCATTGCAAAAAATGGCCCCAAGTTCCTCCCTCTTCCACTATCCTTACCCTTTGCAGTGTGACACTGCATCTCCTCCTGTCAAGAGCTGGAAACTATTTCCCCAACTTTGGAATATGGGCCAGCTTGTAACCTGCTTTGGCCAGTAAGATACATTGGAAATGATGGCACACCGGTGCTGAGTGAGGCCTTCAGATGGCCTGGCATTCTTTCCCTCCCTCTTAGAGCCCTGCTCAGCTGCCATGAAAAGAAACCCAAACCAGCCTCCTAGAGGATAAGATTTCACATGGAGGCCTATGACCCAGCAATCGCACTACTGGGTATTTACCCTAAAGATACAATTGTAGTGATCCTCAGGTGCACATGCACCCAAATGTTTATAGCAGCAATGTCCACAATAGCCAAACTATGGAAAGAACCTAGATGTCCATCAACAGATGAATGGATAAAGAAGATGTGGTATATATATACAATGGAATACTATGCAGCTATCAAAAGAAACGAAATCTTGCCGTTTGCAACGACATGGATGGAACTAGAGGGTGTTATGCTGAGCGAAATAAGTCAATCAGAGAAAGACAATTATCATATGATCTCTCTGATATGAGGAACTTGAGGGGCAGGGTGGGGGTTGTGGGGAGTAGGGAGGGAAAAATAATGAAACAAGATGGGATGGGGAAGGAGACAAACCATAAGAGACTCCTAATCTCAGAAAACAAACTGACGGTTACTAGGGGGTGGGAGGGTAATGATAGGGTGGATGGGTTATGGACATTGGGGAGGGTTTGTGCTTTGGTGAATGCTGTGAAAGGCGTAAGCCTGATGATTCACCGACCTGTACCCCTGGGCAAAAAAAAAAAAAAAAAGATTTCACATGGATAAGACAAGCCATCCCAGTACTACAGATGCGTGAGTGAGCCCAGATGGTCCCAACAGAGCTTGGACCAAGATGACCAGAACTGGCCAGCCAAGCCAGAGATTTGTGACCTGAGATAAATATTTATTGTTGTATGCCACTGAGGTGTTTCTGGTTGTTGTTGTTTTTCTTAATGTAATATCACTGTAGCAAGAGCTAACTAATGTGCTGTTTATTATTTTTATTTTTGATGGACAGAGGCTGAAGAGAAAATTCTGTGGGCAAGACTGGTTGAAGGCTGCTCAGGCACAGAGTTCCCTGGTCCAGTTGACCATAGACCGGGGAGGTGGAGAGGTTTGGATCAGGAAGGAGAAATAGCACCTCTTGTCTTTGTAACTGTGGCCTTTCCTTAGCTCAGTAGTCCTCACATTTACGCTTACATGAGCACCTCAAAAAGAATTTTGGGAAAAACAATGTGTCAAGGGCACCTGGTTGCTCAGTTGGTTAAACATCTACCTTTGGCTCAGATCGTGATCTGAGGCTCCTGGGATTGAGTTCCTCATCAGGCTCCCTGCTCCGCAGGGAGTCTGCTTCTCCCCATACCACTCCTCCCACTCATTCTCTAGATCTCTCTTTCTCTCAAATAAATAAATAAAATCTTAAAAAAAAAGAAAAGAAAAACAATGTATCCCATAGCATATTCTAAATTCACATGTAAGAGTTTGCTACAATTTTCTTTGTACTGCAAATATTGACACTTAAACATAAAACTATCAGTCTTCTAAAATATTAAAGGGAATCTGGAGCTCATAATAATTTCATGCTCATACCACCCAATCTAAAATATATGAATGAGCTGTTCTTCACTGTTGAGAAATTTTACATCTTTCAGTTTTCTCCTTGAATTCACATTTCTTTCTTACTTACTTCACACAGTTTTAACATAATTTAGCATACTTTAAAACTTTGAAAATCTTTTATTGATTACCCTATCACACATTAAAAATACATTGAATATATATATTTTAACACATTAAAAATATTTTATTCCTATGACCTTAAGGCTTTCCATGTTTTAAAAAAAATGGTTCTGGATTGAATTATCACACAACTGATCAAAACTACAAAAAAAAATTATTACCAATTTTGATCATTACTGAACATAAAAAGTTAAATATAATTGGAAATGCATCTCCTAATGAGATGAAATAGGATCTAACTTGTCATATGCATTTAATGAAAGAGAAAGATATATTTGGCTGAAAATTAATCAGCCCAGAAACTAGAATAATATTATTCTTGTTAATAGAAGGTAAAAAGATTAAATATTTTATACAGTAAAATAAAATAAGCATTAGCTATCATTGGATTATTTCATGATATGATTTCATAAAAAGGGCTTTAAGTTGCCCTGCTGAATAGGATATACTGCATCCAAAATCCAAAACAAATCACCTAAAAATTTTATCTGTGGGTTTTATTTGATGTGTCTTGAGAATTGTGAATGTCTTGGCAAGGCTTTCGGGCTACATTTAAATGAATCAGTGTCACTAAACTACACGCTTGGGCTGTACTATTGTGCCCTTCTTTTCAGCTGAAGACTTGACCTGGGATTAGTACTTAGTGCAGTTGGAAAGTATTGCTTGTAGTTAAATACATTTTTAAAAGCTGAGTTCTTTTTTTTCTTTAGCGTCAGTGTTTCTGACTGATGGTCTCTTTGCTTCACTGTCATTGCCTTCACCTTCAAGAAGGGCAATGATCTTGACTCCCACTACTCAGGCTACTATATGTCTATTTTCAAAGCATCCTAACATGGTCAAAACACTGTTAATGAATCTTGGATCACTGAAAAAATAGTATAAAAAATTTACAATTAAAATTAAAAAAATAAAACAAACCCCCCCCAGTTTCTTAGACAGTCTTTCCCCTTAATGTAAAATGTATAAAATGAGGAAATATTGGAGTTCAGGGGGTAATGGAATCTTGATTTAGCAAGTGAAGAGTCCTCCCCCATTCTCCCTGAGGTTTTCACACCCTGCTGCGATGCACCGTAGTTAAATGGGGTAAGTGAGGGCAATGTATTTTTGCTTTTTTTCCCCTTAATAGTAAGGTACAGGGCGCCTGGGTGGCTCATGGGTTAAAGCCTCTGCTTTCGGCTCAGGTCATATCTCAGGGTCCTGGGATTGAGGCCCGCATCAGGCTCCCTGCTCAGCGGGGAGCCTGCTTCCCCCTCTCTCTCTCTCTCTGCCTGCCTCTCTGCCTCCTTGTGATCTCTCTCCCTCTGTGAAATGAATAAATAAAATCTTTAAAAAAAATAGTAAGGTACAACTTTTTCATTTTGTAAAACAAATAAATAAAATTTAGAACACATTTTGTCATTTCAGAGGTATTCTCATGCAAAGCAAACCAAAAAAGTGTGTGTATGGAAGTTAAAGATCAAGAAAATCCTTCCCTTAAAACAACCCTTGCTTAGTACCCCTTGGAACTTTTTCACAGACCCCTAGGAGCTATTGCCTTCGTTCACTAGGTGCTAGAATTTTCAACTTAGAAAATCAGAGTGGGGCACCTGGGTGGCTCAGGTGGTTAAGCGGCTGCCTTCGGCTCAGATCATGATCCTGGGGTCCTGGGAGCCCCAGATAGGTCTCCCTGCACAGTGGAGAGCCTGCTTCTCCCTCTCCCTCTGCCCCTCCCCCGGGCTGATGCATACTCTCTCTCTCTCTCTCTCTCTCTCTCTCTCTTGCTCTGTCTCAAATAAATAAATAAAATCTTTTTTAAAAAATCAGTGTTTAATGTCCTAACTAGGCAATACATTTATATAGTTCAAATATCAAAGAGCCTAGAAAAATATAATGTATAAATTAAAAAGTCTTGTTCCTCCCCGCCCCCCGAATTCTCCTCCATAATCATGGACTTCTATGGGCGCATATACAAACAAATACGATTTTATTATCACAGCCTCCTTTTGTTACACATATGGTGGCATAAAATACACATTTTCTGCTCCTGGATTTATTCTCTCCAAATTGTAACTTGGTGGAGATCTTCCCATACCAGTATGTGGAGTACTTCCTCAACTGTATTGTTTTTTAATGGTATGACCACAGGGTATTCTGTTGAATATATGTACCATACTTTGTTTAATTAGTGCCCTTTTGATGGACATTTAGCTTATTTCCTGTCTTAGCTATTTCAAATAACACAGCAATGACTAACCTTGCACATGTATGGCCTTGTTTGTCTGAGAATATATGTGTAACAAATTCCTAGATGTGGGATTGCTTGTTGTGGTACATGGAGGCTAATTTCCCTCTACAGGAGTTGTCTCAATTTTTACTCTCACTTGCGATACATGAAATTGCTCATTCCTCCATAGCCATGTCAATAGAGAGTGCTAGCAAACTTTTAGATTATTAATCTGAAAAGTTAAAAATGGCATTTGAGGTAGATTTAATTTTCGGCATTTTTTTATGTTTGGGTTGGAAGATACCCAATGCTTGCCAGCTGTCAGGAGGGGACAAAGACTGTCAGGAGCCATACCTCAAGCCATGTGGAGATGGTCATTTTGGGAGAAGGTCAACCACAGCCCGTGAGAAGCCGGGCTGAGAAAATGAAAGCACATGATGGAGGGCCTCTGGCTCCAGGCACGCTGTACATTAGCTAATGACTCCCCTCTTGATTTCAGCTGGTTCACGCTTGGGTTCTGTTGACCCACATCCAGATGGAGGGTACCCAAACAGCCCCTTCAGGCTCCTATGATCTAGTTGCCAGGTGGACCGCCAGCTGCCTGGTCAGGCACCAGAACATGTGTAAAAAAGCTGCTGTAGGTACAAAATAGCTACTTTGGGAGACTGATGGTTTCTAATAAAGTTAAACATACACCTACCCTAGGGACAAGCAATTCCAATCCTAGATATATACCATAGGGAAATGACTGCATGTATCCTCAAAAAGACATAGTCGCTTCGGTCATAGTGGGTAAACACTGGACACTACCCAAATGTCCATCCACAGGAGAATGAAAAACAGACAAACTGAGGGATTTCTTCTGATGAAATACCACTCAACAGTGAAAATGAATAAACTACCCATACACAGCAACATGGAAGGATCTCACAGACATCATGTTAAGCAGAGATCAGTCATAAAAGAGTACATCTTACATGGTTCTATTTTTTGCGAAGTTCAAGAAAAAACAAAATTAACTGCCATGATGAGGTCAGAATAGTTATTGCCCCTGCAGGGGATATTTCTATGAAGGAGACCTGAGGGCACTCTCTGGGACAACGAAAATATTCCATAACCTGATTAGCATGGTAGTCACATTGGGTGTTTGCAACGGTCAAAATTCATCAAGATATACATTTTTTATTGTATGTCAAACAAAAGGAGAAGAGCGCTATCAACAACAAAACAACCATTGCAACAGACAGAAACCATGGCAGGGGGTCATTTCCAGCAGCTGCTGGTCACCCTGAATCTGTCTCAGTTGGCCTGACAGCCCCTGTGGGTAGGAGGAAAGGTCTCTGCTCTTAGCACCCGGGGCTCAGCTGTGGAGCTAAGCTCTCCGCGAGCCTCCCTCCGAGGTGGCCTCTTTTGACACTGTTCTGCAGCTGAGATATTTTCCCTCACCTTCCAGACAGCAGAGGGCCCCGAGGTCCATGGCTAGGGGTGAGACAGACCCACATCCCCATCCTGGCTGATCCCCTGAGCCCTTGTGAAGGGGATAATGACAGCTTTCCACAGGGGCATTGTGGGGATTCCAGATGTCAGAAGACCCGGTCTGACATCATCCACTTGGCAGCTACTTTATTACTTGCTAACAGGAGCTCCACGGACGGTTGCTTGGCTTGCAGGGGTGAGGGAGGGGCTGCGGCAAGGACACGGAAGTTTTGTGCTCACCAGTCTGAGTCCTTGAATATTATACTCCAGGATTAAGTAAAGCTCTGCAGCAGAATTCATTATGATTGGCTCCCACCTGCTCCCAGCAATTAAAGGATAATTTGGAAAAGGAGATTTGCATCGGAAGCTCCTTCACACTGGCCTGCAAAAGCCTTTAATCCATCCCCTAACATTCTAAGAGAGTGATGCCGAGGACATCCAGGAGAGTTTGGGGGCAAACTGGAAGGAGTAGAGACTGCCCAGGATGACAGTGAGGCCCCACAGTGTCAAAGGGAGTTGGTGGGAGGTGTAGAGAGTTCTTGAAGGCAGAGGAGGCAGCAGGAGCCTTAAGACTGCATTGCACTGGATCACCTCTAGGAGCCCCTTGAGGCTAGTGAGCACTTAAATGGAGCTAATGCTACAGAACTTGATTTTTAATATTACTTCATTTTTTTAGATTTTTAAATTTTATTTAATTAACATATAGTGTATTATTAGTTTAAGAGGTAGAGTTTAGTGATTCATCTGTTGCATAGAACACCCAGCGCTCCTTATTCCAAGACCCCTCCTTAATGCCCATCACCCACCTACTCCCATTGCCCAACCCCTCCAGCAACCCTCAGTTTGTTTCCTAGAGTTAAGAGTCTCTTGTGGTTTGTCTCTGTCTCTAATTTCATCTTATTTTATTTTTCCAACCCTTCCCTATGATCCTCTGTTTCGTTTCTTAAATTCCACATATTTAATTTTAATTAAAGTGAAAACTGAAAACCTGAAGCAATTTGATCTTATTACATATTCTGTATTATTAAAATTGTTGAAATTATTTTCACCTGGTTGTTTTAAATTTAAATTTTAAATTGATAGAATAGGCTTGTATCATGTTTCCTTTGAACGGTGCCATCTGCATACACCTGCTGGATTCAGTCCTTCCTTTTTCACAGGCAGTGCTGGGTTGAAAAACCAGGTGGTCAATTCTTTTTTTTTTTTTTTAA
>LNAC01000682.1:456137-529319 GCA_002007465.1 Ailurus styani | reverse complement strand
TATTTTTTTTAAAGATTTTATTTATTTATTTGACACAGAGAGAGATTACAAGTAGGCAGAGAGGCAGGCAGAGAGACAGGGAGAGGAGGAAGCAGGCTCCCTGCTGAGCAGAGAGCCCGATGCGGGCCTCAATCCCAGGACGCTGAGATCATGACCTGAGCCGAAAGCAGAGGCATTAACCCACTGAGCCACCCAGGCGCCCCAGGTGGTCAATTCTTTATGTCCATCGCACTGACCATGCTCATATGAGCTTAGCTGTTCTAGGCTGCCCATCTCATTAAGTCATCCAATTAGAAGTTTAAGGAAATAAACAGATAAACAAGCACATAATGAAAGTGGGACTCTGGGGTGTGTATCTCTGTGAACTTCCCCTAAATGCACTAGAAAACCAGTTCTGATCTTTATTATGGAGGGAGGAAGGGATGGGCTGGGGTCCAATTTGCCTTTTAAAGTATCACTCAGGGTGCCCCTGGGATAAAGAGCTGACAGAAGGAGAATGAACGTGGAGGGCCTGGTGGATGAACCTCTTCCCCAATCCAAGCAACAGTTATTATTGCATATTCTAAGTATAATGGAAGTTGAATTTTGCTTTAAGCAAAACACAGCAATGAGAAAGCAACTATAAATGCCACCTTCTCCCAACTTTGAGTAAGTTCTTCTAGTATATGTTCTGAAAAGGCAGCATGTCCTGGGTTGTCCACCCAGCTGTGGGCTCTTCCATGGTCACTGGTCTCCCCTGAGACGTTGGCAGCCAGCTTCTCTCTGAAATACTGCTGTCTCCAGCGCCCCCTCCCCCCCCCCAGAAAGAGAGGTCAGGGAACCACTTCTGTCTCGACAGCTCAGATTTGAATTCCTATAACTCCACCAGTCCTGGCTTATCAAAGTCCCAGCCTCCTCTTTACCTAGCCTCTGATTTCCCAGTGAGACCTACCCATGTCAGGAGGTCCACTGCAGAGCAACTATCCATTGATAGTTGGGTCAATATCCAGCCAGACAATAATCCTGGGACAACAATGTGCATGGCTCTGCCCCCAGAGTGAGGCAAGAGAAGGTCTCATAGCATACATATAACTTTCTATCATGTAAAACACTGGAAGGAATTCGTTTCAGCCGCCCCAACACCTCTCAATGATTCTCACGTATAATGGGCACAGGAAAGACCTGGGATATTTCATGAAATGCATATTCCTAGGAAATAGATGGCAAAGTCAAATGGAATAATTAAGGAGTATTTAATGAAGAAACTACTTGCAAAATGTAGGCAAGGTTAAACAGACCAAGGACGGTGCAAGAATGGGACCTTTGGCCATCCCTAGATCTCCAGCTTGAGAGAAAGGAACCAGGAGAGAGGAGTTGTTTGAGAAACATGCCTGAAAGGGGCCATGGTCTTGGGTAGAGGACAGAGTGGGAGGGAACCAAGGGAATAAGCACCTGGACCTCACTCTCCTCCTGTCGTCTGGATCTCTCACTGGTGTCTTGCATTGGCCAGAGAGCACGGACGCCATTGATGTACCCATGCCAGCCACATAGGTGCCAGGATCCCAGGCTCTGACCAAGTTGGAGAAGTTGGAGAGCAGATATGATGAGACAAACAGAAATATCAAACCTATATGTGTATACACCCCATACAGAAGAGGAGTGATCACCAACCTAATAACTATTGGATTATCTGGTAAATTCTAGATGCCATAGTTTAATGGCAATATTGGCACACTGGCAATGAACAAGAGAATGTGGATGAGGGTGCCAGGAAGTTAAGTCTTTTTTTTTTTTAAGATTTTATTCATCTATTTTTGCGAGAGCAAGCTAGCACATGCAAGAGCAGGGGAGGGGCAGAGGGAGAAGCAGGTTCCCCACTGAGCAAGGAGCCCAATTTGGGACTCAATCCCAGGACTCTTGGATCATGACCTGAGCCAAAGGCAGATGCTTAACCAACTGGGCCACCCAGGTGCCCCAAGTTAAGTCATTTTTAAGAAGATTTTATAATAATAGAAATATTCAGTCTGAAGAGAAGATTTGGGAGGGCTAGCCAGGAGCTATCTGGTTTAACTGGTTTGAACCACTCCACAAAAGTACGTCAATCTCTTTACTTGTTCTCATTACTTAAGTATGCATAAGCCTTGTTAACAGTTGGTTCAGTGTATCCCTCTTGAGATTTTCAACCCACACAAACTATATTGTCCAAGAATCCAGGGGGTTCTCGGGGGGTTACTCAGTCACAATGGAATCAGCTTCCACCAATGCTGGGTGAGGAGCCTGGATTCTGGGGGTGTCCCGTGACAACCACTGTTTCTCCCTGCCATCCACTGTGGTCTGAAGCTTTGGCACAGACCATCCCTTAGACACCCGTGCAAAGGAATAGTCCCTTCTCCAGGTGGAAATGGGCAAGTTGGCCTCAAGAGTGCCCAGGCAAGTCTCCTTCCAACACTTGCCGTGTTACAGACTATCACAGAGAAAGAGGCTTTTCCTCTACCCTCTGACATGTAGTACTTAGGAATCTGCAAATTAAACTGACAAAAGACAGATTAGCAAGAACCAGTATATTTTTATTCACTTATGTACATAGAAGTTCACAGAAAAATGTGACTCACAGGTGGAATGTGAGCTTACATACCATCTCAATAGGAGATGAGGGGCAGGGGGCATTTTGGGAGAAAAGACTTCTTAGAAGATGTGGGGGGACAGAAAGGGCACCTATGGAAAAACAACGTTTTGGAAAGATAAAGGGACCTTTAGAATAGATGGAAATATGATAGTTTTGTGACCTAGAGATCTAGAGGTCAGCTCCTTCCACTAAGAAGACAAAAGCCAAGTGTCAGCCCTAGCAGGTGCTCTAACAGTGAGCCTGCTTTCTACAGAGCTACTCAATTTTGGACAGAATGACATCATTGGGACCCTCATATTTAGGGGCTACAGGAACAGAAGAAGGCCCAAGTAGTGAAAGTTAGAGTGACAGATTTCTAGTTCAATACTAGGAAGAAATTTATAAGGGTAAAAGCTATTTCAAGAAAACTGGGCCCAGTGTGCTTGAGAATTTTGCATATTACAAGGGTTTGTGAATCAAGAGGGAGAGACAGATTATTGAACAAATGGTGTCAGCGAAAATGGCCAATTTTTTTTTTAAGTAATCTCTACACCCAATGTGGGGCTTGAACTCACAATCCTGAGATCAAGAGTATCATGCTCCACCAACTGAGCCAAACAGCTGCCCAGAAAACAGCCAATTATGAGAGGGTAATAAAAAATTAACTCTAGGCCAGACTTCACAATGAACAAAAATTCAGATGAGTTAAATACGTACTAACGATTTTCTTAAAGAATGTAAAAATATAGATTAAAATATAAGTGATATTTAATTTTTTTCAGAATGGAGAAGGGGCTTTGTAAATAAAAACAATAAAATATTTCAAACAGAAAAATATAACTATGTAAAATTTTAAATATTAATTAAAACCAACAATAACAAAAAGGCAAATTGTAAATTAGGAAAAATATAAAAATAAATATGAAAAATATAAAGCTTAGTTTTAGTCATAAAAAGTTCTTATAAGTTAATTTAAAAAACATTATCACACCAATTGGGGGAAAAAGTGAGCCAAGGAAATGTAAAGATAAATCACAAAAGAATGAGGGGCACCTGGGTGGCTCAGTCGGTTGAGCATTGGACTCTTGATTTCAGCTCAGGTCATGATGTCAGGGTCGTGAGATCAACTCCTGGGTAATGCTCAACAAGGAGTCTGCTTGTCCCTCTCCCTCTGTTCCTCCCCTCCCCCGCCAACAAACAAACAAAAATCTTTGAGTAAATAAATAAATCACAAAAGAATGAATATAAACGGCCATTATGAACGTATTGTAAAAGACATTCGACACCTCTATATCAAAGAAATAGAAAACAAAACAATGGCAGGTGTCATTTTTCAATTATAAAATTGACAGGTTTTTAAAATGATACAGTAGGTAAAGTTCCATTGAAGGAGGCTCTCTTATAGTGAAAAAAAAAATGGGGTGGGGGGCGGTGATTTTGCAGTGGTAAACTACGTCCCCAGCAGAGATTAAAAAGAAGCTGACTACCAGCCCTTGGAGAAGGGACGATGAAGATTCTAGGCTGCAGGGGGGAGGTTGGGGCTAGTAAGTGCCACACTCTACACTCCCCTTCTGTGGGCTTTCAGTGCTGTGTTTCAGGGCTGGATTTCCACACCTGGCCTAACAGAAGAGCAGGTTCTCCAGGACCTCACTGGCTACGTTTCTCTATTAATGCATAGGGTGCTTACAGGTAGAAACTGGAGCAGACAGTGTCTTCACAGCACTAGCAGATAGATGGGTCGAATTGAAGACAAGTCCTGCATCCAAGGGGATATGATGCAATATGTACCCACCCCACCCCCAAATGTTATAAGTCTGCCTGTGTTCTGTCTGGCTAGCCCTTTTGTGAGCAAGGAGTTAGCAAATGCCATCCAGTGCAAGGGTGGTCACCGCAGCTGAGGAGCAGCTGTTGCTCTGCAAACCAGATCCAGGTAACCAGCAGGTTCACTGGAGAAAGTACTGGTCCTTAATTATTGATCTTTTCTGAAAAATAAAACAAGTCTCCCCCTCTCACTCCCTCCTCATTCTCTTCCTTTCTGTGTCTCTGTCAATATACACTGATATCTATCACATACACAAGTAAGAATGGCAGGGGGAAATGTTCAACAGGGGTGCAACTCTCTCATTGATTCGGCTCTAGGCCATCATTGAGCTGAAGTGGCTGTGGAAATCCATTATGATATTCATCCCCAATATGGTAACCTTTCCTCCCCCACCTCAAGGTCAATGTCACTCTTCGATTGCATCTAAAAAAATAACCATTTTAAATGCCTTAGAAATGAGTGGCCACCTTTGTTATTGTGAAAGTACCAGTTCCTGTAAGATGCCCCCACACAAGAGGCAAGGCACACTATTCACTGAGCTCCATGACAATCTGAACCCCTCTGAGTGCTGGGAAGATGGATTCTCTGGCTGTCCCTTGTGGGGGCAGAGAGATGTGTGAGGAGACAGGGCCTCTAGGGGTACCCTTGAGGGGCTTTCTTTCTCTTTCACACACTCAGCCCCGAGGCTTACCTGTGCTCTAAATCAGGTCAACCAGCAGACTCAGGAGCCCTGTGCAACAAGCCAGTCTGCAGAGCTACCCAACTTCTCACTAAATGAAGACCTGGTAAAGACCGTCAAGAAGTCCTAAACACTGAAACTATTATGATGTCATATATCTCAATCAAAAATATTGACACTCAAATTCATGTTAAAAGATTTGATGTTCTGATTTTTTTCTTGCAACTTCTTTGATTAAAAATAACAAATATTTTCTAGTATTAAATCATCTTATTAAGCCATTCCTGTTATTAAATCATCCATATGTTCTTGGACCAGACTCCACTGGTTAAAAAAATAGCATATTTTTCTATCAAAGTGCCATCGAATTTACTTAGGATTTTTTGCATCAGTGTAAGTGAGATTGAATGGCGATTTTCTTTACTGTGCAGTTTTATGGAGACTGGTATTAATATTATGCTTGCTTCATGAAAAGAATTTGAAAGCTTTTCTCTATGCCTTGAAACAGTTTAAATGACACTAGAATGATTTATTCTTGAAAGATTTGGGAGAATTGCTCTTGGAACCATCTGGAACTGGGCTGCTCTTTGACAGTTTTCTCCACTTCTTTTACAGTACTTGGTTTATTAAGATTTTCTGTCTTCTCAATTCAATTTTGGTAAAGGATTCTAGAACATTATCCATTGTATCTAAGTGTTCAAATACATTTACAAAGAGTCGAACAAAGCAGTTTCTTGTGACTTTTTAAATTTCCTCTATAACTTTTACTTTTCCTTTAAAAATTTGTTTAAAGATTTATTTATTTATTTGAGAAAGAGAGAATGAGGGAGGGGCAAAGGGAGAGGAAGAGAGAATCTTCAAGAAGAGCCCCCCTGACCTGGAAGCCTGATGCAGGGCTTGATCCCAGGACCCTGAGATCACAACCTGAGTGGAAACTAAGAGTCTGAGGCTTAACCAACTAAGCCACCCAGGCATCCATCCTTTAATTTTTTTTAACTTGTGTATTTTTGCATTCTCTCTCTTTTTTTAAATTAAGATAACTAATGCATTATCTGTCTCATCACTTTTGTCAAAGAATCAGAGCCTGGATTTATTTAATTCATTTTGTAACTTTCTGCTTCGTAATTCATCATTTCTCCTTGTGTGTTATCCATTACGTCCTTGTACTTTTCTTCCTTTACTTTGTTGTTATTTTTTTTCAAACCAAGTTAGATGCTTAATTCCTTTTTTATTCCTTTTTTATTGATACGTGTGTTTAAGAAGATAACTTTTCTCTGAACATCGCTTAAATGATACACACTATTTTTATTTCTTTTGATTTTCTGAACCTTCAGATTGGAAAGAAAAGGAGGAAGAAATCCTGATTTTATGATGTCATTTCCAAATTCCTTTTTCAAAATTACATTATACATTTCCTTAACATTATTTCCACAATTGGTCCTGCTTTCTCTGAAAGTAAAAAGTCCTTCTCTGAAGCTACCTGGGACAGATACCAAGAAAGAAGAGGTCTAAAACTACCATACTGTTTCCTTTCCAATCATCTGATGATATGGTAAATGGAATTGAGAAGTAAAACCCAGGTGGGTAACAGCATGAAAATCTCTCTCCTCCTCTCTCTTTACTCCCTCCCTTCTCCCCTTCTCTCCCTCACTCTCTCTCTCTCTTCCTCTCTTCCCTACTCCAGTATATCTTACTGAAAGAGGGAATAGGACTGGCCCAGAGCCTAACTTGGCAATGAACTGGTTATGTTAGGACCTGTTTCTACTTAAACTTTGTCAGCTATACAGGGGAATCTGGTATATTCACTCTTTCCTTTTGTTACCTATTACTCAGTAGAGTCATAAGACTCCAGCCAGTGTCATTTATTCTAGAAAATCAATTCATAAAGCCACTGATTCAATGAATATTTATTGAGTATTTACCACAGCCCTTTGCTAAGTGGTAGGGACCCAGTGATGACCAAGAATAGGGCTTCTCCTCATAAATCTAACAGTTCAGAGGGGCTACTGCAGGACTCTGGGATTTCTTCTTTGCACTGCATGATTATTTAAAGGGTGGGCTAGTGGTGATTTTAAGGAGATGAGTCCCCCTACCACCACCAAGGAAGATACCCTTTGCACAAACTGCCCCATGCAATGCTCTGATTTTGAAAGAGGGGCTATAAGATGCTATGGGAGCAAATAGAAGGGGCATTTAACCTAACCTGTGACAGGAAGACTTCAGGAGGAAGTGACATGTAAGGGCGGTTAACAGTGAGCTGCCCAACATGATGGGAAAGGATGATGGAGGTCCAGAAGGCTCAGAGCAGGGTCAGCATGGATCCCCAACAAGTTGTATCTTAAGAGGAGCAAAAAGAGTACATTGGGCTGGTGGTCACTGGTAGGGAAGAAAAGAAGTTAGGGAGGAAGGGGGGAGGGAGGGAGGGAAAGAAGGAGGAAAGGGAAGAGGGGGAGGGAGGAAGAAGGAGAGAAGAAAGGAATGAAGGGAGGAAAGAAGGAAGAAAGGGGGAACAGACTCAAGGAGAATGCCCCTTGAGTGATGAAACCATGTTTCATATTCAGAAAAAGGAGGTAAACAACACAAAGAGAAGATAGGAAAGGAGAAGTAACACGGACCAACTCATGACACGTCCCATTTACGGAAAAATCCCAGCTGCTGGTGATGCAGGGCATATAACCTAAAGCACACAGACCAAGCAAGCTGGCCTGGCAGAGCCAGCTGGATTTTCTAGTAGACCAGAAGCTGGAGGCAGGGTAGGTTGGAGGGTTTTTGCATTTCTTTCTTTCCTTTATCTGACTCAGCTAAGGCTGAAAGTAGTGTCTGAGAAATTGACTTGGCCAGAGCTCATGTTTCTGACATGGTTGGTGGAGAAGGACCTGAGGCCACTGCCAAATTTAAGAAAAAGCTAATTGTGATCCTCAACCAGCAGGTCTCTGGGGATGGTTGGTGTTGTCAGTGAGCTGATCTGGGCTGTACACGTTGGCCAGTCCTTTGGGGAGGGTCAGATAATCACTAATCACGTAGGAGGCTAGCGGGTCATGCGTCTGGCAGCAAAGAGCCAAGATAGTCAAACTCTCAAGTGCTCCAGGATGTCAGTTCCCAACAATGAACTTGAACTCCGTCTCTGGGATGGAAGGGGAATGAGGAACAGCAGCCAGGCTGGGAGAGGATGTGAAGAATACCTAAGGGTGGGTGGGGGTGCAGCAGTGTTCCCAAAAGCATGTATATACTTAAGAGGAGCACCATGATTTTCAGGAAGCATGGACTAAAAAGTGTAAAATAATCATGTGTATATTTTAATGTATGTTTAGGAAAATTGGCAAATAAATTTCATAACTTCATTGGTGTGGGATAAAGTTAGAATGCAGGTCAGTTTAAAGACAAATATCAAGTCCTAGTACAGATGTGACACAAACAAGGCAAACTTCTGAGGACGAAGCCCAAATGACTGAAATCTGGAAATTCAAGTTCAGGAGACAAGTCAGCAAGCATTTATTGAATGATGACTCTGCCCCAAGTTCTGCCCCAGCCAGTGGACATCACTGGTGAGAGGAAGGAGTAAGGGTCCTTGCCTTCAAATAGCTAACATTTTGGTGGAGAGCCACAGGCATTAAACATGGGAACAAGTAAGTGGACAGGAGGTGCCAGGGAGTGCAGCAGAGGACAGAAGTGGGCTGAATGGAGGGCTGCATCTCCAGGACATAAGGAGGCCTCTGAGGAAGGGATGACTCCCCTGGAACTTAAGTGACAAGAAGACAGCCAGCTGACAACCTAGGCAAGAGTGTCTCCAGGGAGATGAGCAAGCGCCAGGCCCTGAGGGGACAATGAGCGTGGCGCGTTCATGCCCAGAAGGAGAGCCAGCATGAAGGGAATGTGGGGGGAAGGGCAGGTGGTAGAGGCGATGTCAGAAGATGGCAGGAGGAGGACAAGACAAGGGGACAAGCTATGGCACTAAACTTTCTATGGTATTTCCCTATCACTTAAATGTGAAGAGCTTGAATGCTGTGAAAGATGTAAGCCTGAAGATTCACAGACCTGAACCCCTTGGGCAAAGAATAAAAATAAAATTAAAAAAAAATGTGAAGAGCTTGTATGTCTACCGGCCCAGGGCCCGCAGATACCAGAAGGAGGTGGGTTTCAGGTGACACGGGTGGTGTCAGTTCTGGGCGTGTTTTTCACAGGTCTGTCTGAGAATGGGGACAAGCAGGCAGGGGGGACTCAAAGGGAAGGGAGCGCCAGGACCTCTGAGGGGCTGCATGGAGACAGCCGTTGTAGCAAAAGGCTAGGGGGCACCCTGACCACGTAGGAACACTTGCAGGGAGCGTCTCCAGCGGCTACTCAAGGAATGCAGCAAACTCCCACCCCCGTGGAGGGCAGGGAGAGCTCATTTCTGGACCACCCGTAAGACAGGATCCAGGGCTGCTTTCTCCCCGTGACTCCATCTAAGCTGCTCCTGCCTGCAGCCCTATGAGATCCTTGAAAACACTCAACACTAAAAGGGTTTTAAAAAGATTATTTTTTCTTTTATTCTCCTTTACAAGGGAGTAAAGTCCTATCAACATTTACTGGATGGGTATCAACCTAAACAGGGTTGAGCAGAAAGAGATAATAGGGAAGAGAAACAAAAATGTCCTAGCATTCACATAAGATAAATAATACATAATTCGACTAATAATCTACTAATAATATATTATTTTACTAAATCTACCCAGTGGTTTGGTGTGATCAGTGTCACCGGCAACCGTGATTACAAATGGCAAAAGCTAGAACTGATGGCTGAAGCAAACCATCCAGGGTGTACAACTAGGTGGGATTCAGACTCAGGAGTGTCCGTGGCAACCCACAGGCTTCAGGACAAACACCATTGTGTCAAGGCTATTGTGGGCTGTCCCTGCAGGTCAGGGGCCCATGTGTCATGCCCTAGTGGACCCCAAATGCACAGAGTTCTTTGCTGTGCTCACGCTGTGCTGCACTCATCCTCTTATTGTGCTCTCCTCTTCCTACAGCATCTGCCTGTGTCCCTGGGTCCTTGGTGACCCCCTGTAACCTGCACAAGTGCAGCCAAAGTCCCAGGTTCCACCAAAGAATCTGAAGAAAGAGTCAAGTGGCCTCTGATCATTCAGTCCAGATGTGGGCACTGACTGAGGGAAATTTGCCCCAGCCATGAGCAAAATCCACTAGAAGGAGGGAGGCACAGTGTCATTCAGTTTACCCCTCCTGGCCTCAGTTTCCCTATGCAAAATGGAACAAGAATGGTTCCTGATTTGGTCTGGGCTCAAATCTGACTATCCATTTGCAGCTGTGGGCTTCGGGTCAGCCCTTCCCTGCTCTGAGCCTCACACCCCTCACCATGCTCTGAGCAGCAGGTAGGGAGATGCAAACAAAAGGGTACACGGACGCTATAGGCAAAGAGCCATGTGGGGGTGAATGGCTATTCTTCCAGAATCTAGTTTTGTTTGACTCACATTGTTTCTCCCAGCCACCATGAGATTTTGGCAGCACAGTTTAGTCGTTCAGGAGTGTGGCTCTGGAACAAGTCATCTGTGTTGAATCTTGGCTCTGCTAATCACTGGCCATGGGATCTTGGCAAGTAGCTCGTTCTGCAGGTTCCTCAGCATGCTCACCTGTAAGTGGGTCAGTAATAGAACCATCTCAGTGAGGTGAGGAGTCAGTGGGTTAATACACATAAAGGCTACAATGTGTCCCCAGTAATAATCCCTGCCTTCTGAAGATGTTACAGTGTGATTCTTGTGGTGGGTGTGGAGAGCAGGTGGGAATAGTGACCAGGGAGGCACCCAGGAATAAGCTGTTTGCTAATCTGGGTGCTAGGTTCACAGGTGTATTTTGTATAAAACTCTTCTATCTATGTGTGGAAGATATGTGTACTTTCTCTGTCTGGGTCACACCTCCAGAAAAGTGTCTTCTTTTAATTAGTGTTTGGGAATTAGCAAAATTCCTAGGAAAACTCCAGACTTTCAAAGTCTATGGAATTGCTAGGGTCTAAGCCAAATGTCCAAGGAAAATACCAGTTATTGCTACCCAGGTAATGTCTGGGTTAGAGGTAGAATAATTTGGAAAATGCACTAAGGATATATATATATGGGATATGAAGCTAGGACAGGGAAAAGGGTGGCATCCAGATACCCAGGAGGGCGATGGGACCTCTTAGGCTGGATGGCAGGGATGGGGCTGTGGATTCTTCTCCCCCGCCCTCAGGAATCTTTTGTGACTGCTCCATTGTTCTGTGATGTAGGTTCAGAATTCTCTGGAACACAGCACACATCTCAGGGCCCATTGCCTAAGGTAGCAATGAGCTTCAGGCTTCAGCTGATGGACGCCCATTTCCTTTCTGAGAAGACTGAGATGTGAGTGTGGTTGGGCTCCTCCCTCTTTACCCTCCCTCCTACAGGGAAGGATTGATACTAGTCTTCAGAATAAAGAGAACATCAGCAAGGTAAAGGGAGTCATGGCTCAGCCCCAGCCAAAGTTTGACACTTCATTTTCCTATTCCTCCTCCCACTTTTCTGAATCAATTTGTTGGCTCAGAGAGACACACCTGGAACGGGAAACATCTGGAAGGAAAAGAGTATCAACCCAGGGACGCCTGGGTGGCTCAATTGGTTAAGCGTCTGACTCTTGGTTTCAGCTCAGGTCATGACTTCAGGGTCGTGAGATGTTACCCTGCGTCGGGCTCCATGCTCAGCATGGAGTCTGCTTCTCTCCATCTCTGCCCCTCTCCCTACTCTCTCTAAAATAAATCCATAAATCTTTAAAAATATATATATCATCCCAAACACAGGGATTCAATGGTCACCAACTGGGTTATTAAAGCAGTTGAGGGTATCTGTGGAAGAATGTTTGTGTATCATTCCTTCCTCTCTGTGGCACCTCAAGACGAGCCTCTCCTCTGGGTCAGGCCCTACTTGGTAAGTGGCACTGAGCTTTGGAAAGCCTCTGAAGGCAGGACAGAACCCTCAGCTTGTCCTTAACAGAGCCCTCAGCTTTCTTGGGGAGCAGGATCCTAGCTCATGGAGACCCAGCAAGTATAGGTCTGAGACTTGGTGCTTTCTTCAGCTGAGGGCTACCAACCAAAATAACAATTGAGAATATGATAACTAATTAATTAATTAGCCAATAAGTAAAACCACCCTCCCTTGTGTTTTTCAATGTCAGAAAAACAGAAACATCATTATCCACTTTAAAAGTGAAAAACTTGGAACGAACACAGTTCTGTTAACTCAGTGTAGAACGGCATATTATCCACACATCATGTTCACAAATTGCCCAGAAAAAGCAATGAGATAGTCCCAGCCCCTCGTTCAAGTCTTTCAATGCCAACACAGGGGTGCACAGGGACAATAATAGGTCAGCCTGGAGACTGGCCACGAGGACTGAGTGGCATAGGATCTGATTTCTCTTCAGAAAAAGTTGATTTGTCTCTTCCTTCTCTTCTATACCCTGTGATCTTCTCCAACCTAGATTAGGACCTGTGGTATAGCTTTCTTCCTTGGAGCCCAAAATGAGATACAGTCCTTTGCCCCCAAATGCAATTCAACACCTGAAGTGACATTGGTTGCGGAAGCAGCTGAAAGTTTGTGTGCTTACCTTCGGCTTTCCAAAGATCTCAGGAAGCCTCAAGTCATCGGTTCACAGCCATCTCCCACCTAGCCTGGGCTCCCAGACCAACGTAGCCAGACTCCCTACTTTCTGAAAGATTTCCTGTCAGCAAAGAGATCCAAGGGCAACTGGAGCACCCCAGCTCAAAGGGCGCTCATCCAACTCCAGTGGGTCTTGGCCCTCAGAGTATAAGAGCCTCTGACATGGAGGTAGCCTCAGAGAAAATAACCAGGATTTCTTAATGAAAGGGCAAACATAGACTCCTACTGCACTGTGAGTGTAAAAGCCAAACAATAATGCCCTGAAGCTCAAATGTAGTGGATGGAGCTCCCAAAAAGCTTTTTTGTGAAGGGCTTGACAGGGTCCAGCTAGGAAAAGACCTAGGGTAGGGTTCATGAGGAACTTTATGAAATTCTCCCAAGTAAGAGGCCAGGGGCTGGGGTGCCTGGGTGGCTCAGTGGGTTAAACCTCTGCCTTTAGCTCAGGTCATGATCTCAGGGTCCTGGGATTGAGCCCTCATTGGGCTCTCTGCTCAGCGGGGAGCCTGCCTCCCCCCTCTCTCTCTGCCTGCCTACTTGTGATCTTTCTCCCTCTGTCAAATAAATAAAAATCTTAAAAAAAAAAAAAAAAGAGGCCAGGGGCTGACTGAGGAGGAATATGAGAGCCACTTGGTGAATCCATCAGGAAATGGCTTATTAAACATTCCAAGGAAAACCAGAAAACTGGCAAATGCCTGGAAGGCACACCGGGCAAGAAGCTGGAGCAGACAAGGCACGGTCTTTCTGAGTCAGTTGTGAGTGGTCCTTGGATGGCTGCCTACTCTATATTCTCCTTCCTGGGAAATTCCATGGGGCTGAGAAACCAGAAACTGAGCACATTTTGTGGGTTAGGAACACACCTAAATATCTCTTAGAAGATTATCTTCCTCATTCAGAAGCTCAGTAGGTCTTCAATGGTCATATTTTCTGGTTTTGTGTGTGGCAGAGGCCAGATTCTCCTCTCAATATCCTTGAATCCATTAAAGTATTTAAATTGAGAGATACCCAATCCTGGCCTCTCTCCCTATTTACTTTTCTCTCCTTGGGCACCCATGTTCCAGGATGAGACTCCACAGCCAAGGTTACCAAGCAGTCCAGGGAAACAAGTTCATCACCCTTGAAAGTCCTACTTCTGCCCTAGCACCTGTGAGTGTGAAAGTCCAGGGGACCTTGAGATCCATCCCTCTACATCCCCCTACACATTGTGATAATCCTTTGTTATATATACATGGGCTCACACAGGGCCCTCAGACTAGGGAAGATGGTAAACAGATCTTTCAGCCCCTCACACCCGCATCCTGGAAGCAATGTGGCACAGTGGGGCTGTGGACGCAGCCCAGAACCAACTCACAGGTGAAGTGATGGCTGGAAATGAGCCAAGGGATGGGGTGACCAAACCATCCCAGCTTGCCTAGGGGGGAAGTATTCCCTGAGACACTGAACTTTCTGTGCTAAAACCAGGAAAGTCCTGGGCAAACCCAGATGAGTTGGTCATCCTACCAATTTATGAGGGTGGGTTCTTTCCCAGACTCCAGCCAAAGAATAGCAATGTCCCTGAGGCAGAGAATAGAGGGAAGAGAAGGTCCTGAGGGAGAAGAAGGTATGAATGGAAGAACCTGACCAGAGAAACAGAGCATCTTCTCTAAGATGAGTTTCCATCTTAAGAAAAGGATGCTGGACATTAATTTAGGAATCCCTTAAGGAGTTGAAAATTTCAGGGAAATACTCAAGGCTGAATGGTTCCCCACTCCTGCGCCAAACCAGGAGACCACCACAGAGATAGTGAATTGGGAAACTCCCCAATGTTAAATGGATCAGGATAGTCTAAGGTCTCCTGCGACTGAGGGATGTCTTTAAAGAGCAGATTTCTGGTGCATTAAAGCTCAAAGAAGGAGCCACAGTGTCAGCCTCAGGACCTTCCCATTGACAGGTCCTTTGCTTCAGCTTGGCTTCTAAGTTCTCACAGTTCTATGCCCAAAGCATCGTATATCTACAATGGACTCTTCAATTTTACCTGAAAAGGTATCCTCTTCTAAAATACGTATTTTTTCTTCAATTTTCCTTCTCACACATTATCACCAACTATGAATATTTATTGACCTTGTCCATTTTTGCCAACCAAATAAGTGTCAGAGTATGGATTTACAGATATACAGGTTTTTTTCCTTTTATATGTTTGTTGTTATATTAGTCAATGTCCAGTTAGGAAAACAGAAACAGCGTTCATATCGTAAGAGAGAATTTGATGTAAGTAATTGGGTAAACATGGTGGAAGCCTGGAAAAGTCAGAGGTAAGACAAAAGTAGCAATTGCCAGCAACATGTCCACCCCTAAGGTTGGGGAAACAAAGGGCAAGGAGTTCACACAGACAGACAGGGCATAGACTACAGAACAGGGCTCATTGCCTGGGTGGTGTGGACATCTCAGGAGCTTGGAGAAGGGTCCTCCAAATGCAGAGAAGAAACCCTTACGGGGATGCTAGGGGCACTTCAGAGGTGTGCAATGAGGTTGTCTCAGAGAGAAAAGAATCCAGGAAACAGAACCAACTGAGCATTGGGAGAAACAAGAGATGTTCTTCCAACCTCCATCTAGTGCTTACTAGACCTAACATGGAGTCAGTAGAGCAATGCAGTTCATGGAATCCCAGCCCCAGATTCACCAGCAGGGCAGCACAGATTTGGAGCTCACACAGTGCACTGGTGAAGTTGAGACTCCCAGTGTTTATTAACCATTCATGTTTCTTTAAATTTCCCATTATATCCAACCTCCATTTTTCTTAAATGTAACAATACATTGATTGGTATGAATATTCTACACATTGTGATAATCCTTTGTTATATATACATATACACACACCATTTACATTTCAGAAATATGTAGCTTAGTAAGATGCACTATGCATATATATACACATATATATGAAATATATATAGGAATATATGTATTTAAATGAAAAAGAGGAAAGAAATAAGAGAGCATCTGGAATGTTAATGTTTTCGTCTGTTTTCCTCTAGATCAATATTTGTGGAGAGAGTGTTCACTTAACCTTCTGCTTGATCCACCTCTAGTTACTGTTCTGGGCTGGCTACAGGCTGCCATGCCCCTGGGCCCCACTTTCCAGCCCCAGTAATCCCTATGTGGTTGAGCTCTATGTCTCCAAATCTCCTCACTTCATGTTTACCTTTCCTCTCAAGCAGGGCTGCCTCATGTCGGTTGTTTATATTCTCATCATGACCCCTGAGGTAAGCATCTCCCTGTGGTCTGGGCTCCTTTCCCATGTCTACCCTTTCTCCTTTGTGTTGACCCCACCAACCTCTCTCTGTTTCTCTCTGTCTCTGGTGTGCACATGTACACACATACACACACACATATGCACAGAGATAAACACCCTCCTTCAGCCAGGATCAGCCTTTCTATTCTTTTTTTTTTTTAATTTTATTTTTATTATTTGCCCAAGGGGTACAGGTCTGTGAATCATCAGGCTTACATCTTTCACAGCATTCACCAAAGCACAAACCCTCCCCAATGTCCATAACCCATCCACCCTATCCCTACCCTCCCACCCCCCAGTAACCCTCAGTTTGTTTTGTGAGATTAGGAGTCTCTTATGGTTTGTCTCCTTCCCCATCCCATCTTGTTTCATTATTTTTCCCTCCCTACCCCCCACGACCCCCAACCCTGCCCCTCCAGTTCCTCATATCAGAGAGATCATATGATAATTGTCTTTCTCTGATTGACTTATTTCGCTCAGCATAATACCCTCCAGTTCCATCCATGTCGTTGCGAATGGCAAGATTTCGTTTCTTTTGATAGCTGCATAATATTCCATTGTATATATATACCACATCTTCTTTATCCATTCATCTGTTGATGGACATCTAGGTTCTTTCCATAGTTTGGCTATTGTGGACATTGCTGCTATAAACATTCGGGTGCACGTGCCCCTGAGGATCACTACCTTTGTGTCTTTAGGATAAATACCCAGTAGTGCGATTGCTGGGTCGTAGGGTAGCTCCATTTTCAACTTTTTGAGGAATCTCCATACTGTTTTCCAGAGTGGCTGCACCAGTTTGCATTCCCACCAACAGTGTAGGAGGGTTCCCCTTTCTCCGCAACCTCGCCAACATCTGTCATTTCCTGACTTGTTGATTTTAGCCATTCTGACTGGTGTAAGGTGGTATCTCGCTGTGGTTTTAATTTGTATTTCTCTGATGCCGAGTGATGTTGAGCACTTTCTCATGTGTCTGTTGGCCATTTGGATGTCTTCTTTGGAGAAATGTCTGTTCATGTCTTCTGCCCATTTCTTGACTGGGTTATTTGTTTTATGGGTGTTGAGTTTGAGAAGCTCTTTATAGATTTTGGATACTAGCCCTTTATCTGATATGTCATTTGCAAATATCTTCTCCCATTCTGTCAGTTGTCTTTTGGTTTTGTTGACTGTTTCCTTTGCTGTGCAAAAGCTTTTAATCTTGATGAAGTCCCAATAGTTCATTTTTGCCCTTGCTTCCCTTGCCTTTGGTGAGGTTCCTAGGAAGAAGTTGCTGCGGTTGAGGTCGAAGAGGTTGCTGCCTGTGTTCTCCTCGAGGATTTTGATGGATTCCTTTCTCACATTGAGGTCTTTTATCCATTTTGAGTCTATTTTTGTGTGTGGTGTCAGGAAATGATCCAGTTTCATTTTTCTGCATGTGGCTGACCAGTTTTCCCAACACCATTTGTTGAAGAGACTGTCTTTTTCCCACTGGACATTCTTTCCTGCTTTGTCGAAGATTAGTTGACCATAGAGTTGAGGGTCCATTTTTGGGTTCTCTATTCTGTTCCACTGGTCTATGTGTCTGTTTTTGTGCCAGTACCATACTGTCTTGATGATGACGGCTTTGTAATAGAGCTTGAAATCTGGAATTGTGATGCCGCCAACTTTGCTTTTTTTTTTCAACATTCCTTTGGCTATTCGGGGTCTTTTCTGGTTCCATATAAATTTTAGGATTATTTGTTCCATTTCTTTGAAGTAAATTGCTGGTATTTTGATGGGGATTGCATTAAATGTGTAGATTGCTCTAGGTAGCATAGACATTTTCACAATATTTATTCTACCCATCCATGAGCATGGAATGTTTTTCCACTTCTTTGTGTCTTCCTCAATTTCTTTCATGAGTACTTTATAGTTTTCTGAATACAGATTCTTTGCCTCTTTGGTTAGGTTTATTCCTAGGTATCTTATGGTTTTGGGTGCAATTGTAAATGGGATTGACTCTTTAATTTCTCTTTCTTCTGTTTTGTTGTTGGTATATAGAAATGCAACTGATTTCTGTGCATTGATTTTATATCCTGACACTTGACTGAATTCCTGTATGAGTGCTAGCAGTTTTGGAGTGGAGTCCTTTGGGTTTTCCACATAAAGTATCATATCATCTGCAAAGAGTGAGAGTTTGACCTCTTCCTTGCCGATTTGGATGCCTTTTATTTCTTTTTGTTGTCTGATTGCTGAGGCTAGGACTTCTAGTACTATGTTGAATAGCAGTGGTGATAGTGGACAGCCTTGCCGTGTTCCTGACTTTAGGGGAAAAGCTCTCAGTTTTTCTCCATTGAGAATGATATTCGCTGTGGGTTTTTCGTAGATGGCTTTGATGATATTGAGGTATGTACCCTCTATGCCTACACTATGAAGAGTTTTGATTAAGAAAGGGTGCTGTACTTTGTCAAATGCTTTTTCAGCATCTATTGAGAGGATCATATGGTTCTTGTTCTTTCTTTTATTAATGTCTTGTATCACATTGATTGATTTGCGAATGTTAAACCAACCTTGCATCCCAGGAATAAATCCCACTTGGTCGTGGTGAATAATCCTTTTTATGTGCTGCTGGATCCTATTGGCTAGTATTTTGTTGAGGATTTTTGCATCCGTATTCATCAAAGATATTGGTCTGTAATTCTCCTTCTTGATGGGGTCTTTGCCTGGTTTGGGGATCAAGGTAATGCTCAGCCTTTCTATTCTTAAAATAAGAAACTAAAATTCCCTTTCTGTTGATCCCACAGTCTCAAGATTGCATATCTTTTCTGTAGCACACTGGTTCTCAACCCTAGTTTCATAGTTGAATAACCTGAATAGCTTTCCAAAAAAATAGGGGTCCCTGGTCTCATGCCTTGTTAATTAACCAAGAAATTCTACATGTGCCTAGATGTGGATACTTTCAAAAACTATCCAGGTGATCTCCTTGTGACACGAATATGAAGGATGCAGGAACTCTCAGAGGTAGCATCCCTGTTTCACTCAGAAGTGTTCTTTCAGCACTTGCTCCTTAGAGGAACTCACCCTTCTGTGCATCCTCTTAAGTGGAACTATAACCCACATTTTATTCTTCCCTTCTGGTTCTGTTCCTTACTAATGGACACAAAGCTGACACAGGTGATAATAAGGCACAGTGCAAGGACAGGATGCCAACCTCTCCATGTGCCATCCAAAGCTGCCCTTTGACCAACAACTCACAGGTGAAAAATAAACTCTTCAGAAATCAGTTAAGACCTAAGTTAATGGAAAAATATACCATGTTCATGAATGGAAAAATTCAAGATTGTTAAGATGTCAGTTTATCCCCCAAGTGATCTGTAGATTCAATGCAATCTCAATAAACTTCTGGCAGATTTTTCTTTGGAAATGATACATTTCCTAAGGCTGTTATAAAAAATTACCACAAAGTTAGTAGCTTAAAACAATAAAAATTTAATCTGTCACAGTTTTAGAAGTTGGAAGTCTGAACTAAGTATCACTGGGCCAAAAATCCAGGTATGGACAGGATCCCACTCCCTTTAGAGGCTTAAAGGGAAAATCTGTTCATTTCTTCTCAGCTTCCGGTGGCTACAAGTATTCTTTGGCTTATGGCCACACCATGCCAATCTTGAAGGCCACCATCTCGAAATCTCTCTGTTCCATCTTCATATCACCTTTTCTTTGTGCAGTCAAGTCTGCCTCTCTTATATGGAAACATGTGAAAACATTTAGGACCCACCTGGATAATCCAGGATAACTTCCCCATCTCAAGATCCTTAACTTATTTTTCACCATATAAAGTAATAATCATTGGATCCTAATCATAGAAATTAGGACATGGATATCTTTTGGAGGCAATTTTTTAGCCCACCACAGATACTGATATGCTGATCCTAAACATATGTGGAAATGCAAAGGAGTTAAGAATAGCCAAAGCCAGGGGCACCCAGGTGGCTCAGTCGTTAAGACATCTGCGTTCCAATCGGGTCATGACCCCAGGGTCCTGGGATCAAGCCCCACATTGGGCTCCCTGCTCAATGGGAAGCCTGCTTCTCCCTCTTCCACTCCCCCCTGCTTGTGTTCCCTCTCTCGCTGTGTCTCTCTCTGTCCAGTAAATAAATAAAATCTTTAAAAAAAAAAAAAGAATAGCCAAAGCCATTTTGAAAAAGAGTGAACCTGGAAATGCATAATAACAAATATCGAGCACTATTGTGAGGCTATGACAAGGTATTAGAGCAAAGATTAAAAAAACAGACTCTCTAGAAAGAAGTCTTTCAGTAGGCTCACACACATATGATCAACTGATTCATTCAAGTCAGTGGAAAGAATTACTTTCCAATAAATGTTGCTGGATCAGTTGGCTAACCGCACAACCCCTAACTCACATTACACTAAAAAGTGTTTTAAGATGGTTCACAGGCCCAAATATGAAAGCAAAAATGATAAATATTCTAGAGGAAACATAGCAATTTATCTTTTTGATAAGACATTTACAACCTTGGGTAAGCAAAGATTCCTTAAATGGGACACATGCAAAAGTAAAAAGGTGAAGGAGGCAGTCAAGAAGCTAGAAAAAGAAAAAAAAAACTAGAAAAAGAATAACAATAACAACAACAACAAAATAAATCAGTAGTAGCCTTGATTTGAAAATAAAAAGGTTGCTGTTTTAAAATATTAACATGGGGCACCTGGGTGGCTCAGTTGGTTAAGTGTCTGCCTTTGGCTCAGGTCATGATCCCGGGATCCTGGGATCAAGACCCGCAGGCTCCCTGTTCAGCAGGGAGTCTGTTTCTCCCTCTCCCTCTACCCCTCCCAACACTACCCCCCCCATTTCTGCTCTCTCTCTCATGCTCTCTCTCTCTCGCTTTCTCAAATAAATAAAATATTTTTTAAAAATTAAAAAAAAATACTAACATCATTAATAAAAACCATTCATAAAGCAGACAGGAGGTGATCCATGGCTGATGGAAATCCAGGTGCTCCACTCCCTGGCCCTGGCCACACCTTCCTGCTATGCTGGTATCCTGCCTCTTGCCAACAGGACTCCTGGAGGGCAGGTGAAGGTCATAGGAAACCCAGAGTCACCTGCCATGTCTGAGAGATGTCTTTATGCATAGAGATATGTGCAAATCTCAACCCTGCACAAATGTTTATAGTGGAGTCTTTCCAAACAAGCCAAGTGGAGGCCATCCACTCCCAGTTGGGGTTTCTTCCCTGGGAAGACAAGGCTGGAGCTGATACTAAAGAAGTAATTATATTTAAAATTGAAGAACTACAATGGGAAAAGCAACAGAAGCAATAAGAAGCTATAATATGGTGTTATAATTTCTTGGAATAAAACTGATCAGAGGCACTGGGTGGCTCAGTCTGTGAAGTGTCTGACTTCAGCTCAGGTCATGATCTCAGAGACCTGGGGTCAAGTCCTGCAATGGGCTCCCCGCTGAACAGGGAATTTGCTTGCCTCTCTACCTCTCCCCACGCATGCACTCTCTCTCTCTGTCTCTCAAGTAAATGAATGAAATCTTTAAAAAAAAAAAAAAGATCAAGGAAACTGGAAACGAGTCCTATAGATGATGATAGCCAGCAAGGGGGGCCTCAACCCCTGAGCAGATCCCAGCACAGCCATGTAAAGGTCACCCATATGCTGGAGACCTGAGTGAATTTGGATAGGAACGTACTAGATCTCCTCCAGGAAAATGAGGCACTTGTGGAAAACAACATTTCAGGGCTCTGGAATATTTTGTTTATATACTTCAAAGCAAAAAAGAGGAAGAAAGTCCCTACAGTTTGCCAAGAATCCTTTCATTCCCTCAGAGAATTTTATCTGGATCCTCCTCAAGGAAAGCAGGAGAGAAGAAAAGCACCAAATATGCAACTGCTCCTGCATGGGTCGTAAGAGTCAAACTTGTGTCCACAAAAAGCCAAGGACTCCAAAAATTCTACCTCAGACAACTGAACAAGCAAAATAGTTGAAGAAAAAAAAATAAAGGAGTGAGGAGAGATACCCAGAAAAACAGGAGAAGAAACAGTCCACCCAGAACCCAGCCAAGATGAAGCTGCTAAGCAAAGACACGGTCTAGCCTCCAAAATCTCCAACAAATAAGACAATACATAACCCACACATAAATAGGAGGGCACTTCTATTTCTGAAAATAGTGAGGTTGGAGGAAATCATAGGACTGGAAATCCTGGAAATATAAGCACAGGTTTCCATGATGCTGTCCCATTACAGTATGCCAAATATTTAGCCAAGTGTGAGTAAGAGGGAAAAAAACAGTGCACAGTTTACACCCAAAGAACAAAATTAGGTCAAATTCTAAAGATTTGGCCATTTCTTTGTGACTTTTGTTGGAGACATTCTATTGGTTTTGGTTTTTATTTTGGAGGACCAAGTGATATTTAATCAAATCTCTAAATGAATTAATTACATATGCTTAAAAAAAATACAGGATAAAGGAACTCTG
The DNA here is from genome assembly GCA_002007465.1 of Ailurus styani. Lineage (NCBI taxonomy): Eukaryota > Metazoa > Chordata > Mammalia > Carnivora > Ailuridae > Ailurus > Ailurus styani. Next base: position 506,850 of record LNAC01000682.1, on the reverse strand, counting down.
GGAGCAGGAAGGGAGGCCAGAAGGGAAATAAACATCAACCATTTCCTGAAAGTCCAGGACCAGAGCTTATGCCTGAGCTTGGGGAAATGTTGAAACCACAACAGCAGTGCTCCAAGCCTGGTCTTCCAAGCATGGTGTGCAAAGGTAATTTATGAGGGTGTAAGAAGACAATGTTAGATCGTTCATTTCTGTTTATTTTTTTCCTCCATAAAAAAAAGGCAGAAATCAAGATTTTAAACTCTTTAATATGCGTGTTGACAGTGGGGCTCTCCCTCAGAGAGTTCCTGTGTCACAGGGGCTCTATGGCACAATTTCTTCACAACGCAAAGAGGCCACCAGTAGAACCCCTCAATCATTTGTCCTGTCCTGCAATGTGGCCAGGTAAGTGAATAGACAGAGTGTATTACGTACTTCTAAATACTTGTAAAATAGGCAAATGACTTAAAACGTCATCGAAAATAAAGTCAGGGAAGAAAATTCTAAGTGTGGAAATCACAAGGGAACAAGAACACATCCTAGCAGAAACTTCCCCTGGACTATCTTAGGTGACACCCACAAGCTCTACATGGCTGTTGAGCCCTTGAAATGGTGCTTAGTGTGAACAAGAAACTGAAGTTTTGTTTTATTTAATTTTAATTAATTTGAATATCTTTAAAATCTGGTATTCAGTTCCACTACTGGACAACTTTTAGTATACTTGTAATGACTTGAGTAGGTGAAGCTATAAACTACAGCTATAAACTATAAAGTTCTGAAATCAAAATACAGATCAAGAGCTTCCCGTGAGTTGTTAACAGTGGAATTGAGAAGTACTATTAATGTAAAATACACACTGGGCTTCAAATATAAATAAATACATGAATGAATGAATGAATATAATGAATATAAAGTGTCTTATCAAAAATCTTTAGATTATGTGTTGAAATGGTAATTTTTAATACACAGGAGTTAAAAACATATGTTACTAAAATCAATTCCACCTTTTAAAAAGTTTTCCAATGCGGCTATAAGACAATTTAAAATTCCACGGGTGACTCACATCAAGGTCCTACTGGACAGACTTTAGATGTTAAGATGATGCATCGTTTTCCTGAACCAGATTACCCACCTTTGGTGGCCCTTGGGGGTCTTGGAAAATCTTCAACACCGTCTACTTCTCCCGAAGTTCTTTGTTTCACAGCAAGTTTGCCAACCAAAAAGAGAGAGGAAAGAAAAACCCACATGGGCAGAAATACTGCTGGGGTCATTTACTCGTGCCAGATGTGGGCCTGCCAAGGCTATCATTCAAATGGCAAAGCTCTTCAAACTTTAAAAGAAAATGTAATTCCTTTCACCCCACCCCTACCCTCCCCACCTCATGGAGCTATTACGAAGCTAAGTGAGAAGCCGTCTGTGAAAATGCTGTGACATCTGCCCAAGGCCTGATTAGAATAACAGCCAAGTAAGCACTTTTCCACATGTTCTGTAATCGTCACAACACTTAGTGGGTAAATGAGATCCCCATTGAGTAGAAAACGGTCTCTAGATGGAGTCACGTAGCTAACACACGGCCGAGCAGGCACCTAGGCAGCTCCTCTGAACTGTCAGGGAGTTCGTGAACTCTGGTGAGGTGGACAAGGGATCTCACTAGGCAACAATTCTCAAATGAGAAACTGAGGCTGGAGGTCTCTCTGCCCCTCTGATCCACAGGCTGCTCTTCCTGGTCTTCGGAGGGCAGCCAGTCTCTGTGGGAACAACAGATTCCATGACAGCAGGGCAAAGGGAGAGAAACTTCCTGAAAGGACTCAGTCTTTCCAGAGCTTTTCTGGAAGAAGGCTGGTTCTTGAAAAACAGGACCTCATCCCTGGGCTGACTCTGCATGCTCAGGTAGGCACCCAGGTGGCATCAGCATGGCCAATAACTGCTCGTTGGTCCAAAGCAACAGAAGGCTCTGCAGGGCTGCTTGGACCTCTGGCCGTGGAGCTGCCCTCATTCCTACACCCACAGCCCTCCAGCCTCCACCTACTACCTCCAGCCCTGAATGACTGTTTTTTCCCTTCTCAGTCATTACTGGAGGCAGGCCTGGCATGGGCAGGGGAGAAGGACAGCCTCAGTGGTGGTACACAGGGCCCACCCAGAGCCATGGATTCCAGGCCCAGACTTCTTTTTTGAAAGGTGGTAGTTTGACTTGGAATGAGATGCGCCTGCACCTGCCAAGTTCAACACACAGTGGAGACAAACACAGCTCTGTCCCTGAGAGGCCCCACCTAAGGCAAGGCCGAGACAGGGCAGTTCATCTAGAGAACAGGGTGGGGAGGGGGGGAGGTCCAGGCTCCAGAGCAGCTGGATGGAAGTGGGGAAAGCTTAGTTGGAAGGCTGAGTGGCTGAAAAATGAGGAGGCAGTGGTTGGCTTTCCACTGCTGCCTCCCTCCTTTCTCCAGCTTGCTACTTTCCCTTTGGCCTTACAATAACCCTCTAAGGTTTGATTTGATGTCTTTTGTTGTTGTTTTAACGGGTCCTCCTTAGGGAGGGTTTCCAGCATTTCCAGGAGCTGGCATGGCCTCAGAGCAAAGCAAGTTCTGCCACACCCATTCCCTTCCTCATGGAGCCCAGGCCAGCACCCGGGGCTCCAGCCCAGCCAAGGTCCTCCTCCTCTTTCCTGGCTGCCACCCCTTCTCTGCCACCATTCCCGGGGCTGGAGGGAAGAGCTGGGGTGGTGGGGGGAGCACCAAGTTTAAAAGAGATGCAGCCCAAACCAGAGACAGCCCTAGAATGCAGAAAAGGTCCTGCTAGCTCTGAGTTGCAGGACCAGGGGAGAAAGGGAGGACAGAGCAGATGGCAGATATACTTCTGGATGGTTCTGGATGGTTCCTTCCCCCAAGTCTGAATCAATTGCTCTGGCATCCTTGACAAGCTGTTTCAAGGTCTCCACGTGAGCTGATGTGAGTTCAGCTGCTGTTCTCTAACAGAGATGAATAAAAGTCCCCAGGTAATTGCCTACCTGGATACCAGAAAGAGTCTGTAGGGCCCATTTCTAGATTCAGCTGAAGCTGATCTGAAACTAAGTGGCTCTGTAGTTACAGCTGAACTTCAGTAATTATTACAGAATGACTAGTTATACCAGTCCTGACACTTCTAATAGCAACTTAATGGTTGTTTATTAAACTCTCCCCAGGTATGGCTGCTTAGCATATCAAAAGGCTGGGAAAATCCCCCCAGATCACCTTGGGAAGAAAGACAGGCACGACTATAATGGGTGACTTTGCTGGGCTTAACAAAGATCTCAGGAGGAGAGCAAATTCCAGTGAAGGTGAAAGCCAGCCTTTAAATAAACCATAGATTTAAAAAATGCTAAAACATAGATGAACAAAGGACACCCCATACAATATTCAACAACTCTCTTCTAAGTAATTTTAAATACTGGAACATATGTTCTGCCCTTGGACTCAGTATTATATAATTCCCACTGTGACGACAAGTAGACTCTCATATGTACATATTATTTACAAGATTACAAACACAAACCTGTGTACTGTACCCTCTGGACAAGTAAAGTGATTTTAATCCCTAATATTCACCAAGCTTGATTCCCACCTTTGCTGTCTTTAGAATGTAAACAGTTGAACAGAGAGAGAGGGGATCCCATCAATAATATCTGCATTGAGATTTTACTGCATGTCAAGTGCTTTAAGAATATATTCATCTAATCCTTAGAATAGCTCTTGGGATTTTTCCCCCATTTTACAGATGAGGCGTTAAGGATCCAAAAGGCTTACGTAACATGCCAAGGTTATACAGAGCTTGTAACTGCCCAAAGCCAGATTTTAACCAACGGGCATCAAATTCTAGATCCCGTGGCTTGATCACTATGCCATGCTTCCCTAATTTGATAGTCAACTAATTTGTTGACTAGTGGTTTGAAGTTTTAGCTATCTAATTTAGTTTTCTGATTTGAAGAGAGCAGAAAATTTTGGGGCACCACAGGATCCCCCCCTCAGATCTTTTTGCCATTTCAATGTTCCCCTCCCCCGGCTTCAGTGAACCTTTACCTTTGTATTCATTTGCCACAAATTTGCAGCACGTCTTGCAACAAATTCCCACAAACTTGGTGGTTTAAAACAGCATACATTTAACATCTTAGCAGTTCTGGAAGTCAGAATAGGTCCAGAATAGGTCTCATGGGGCTAAAATCAAGGTGCCACAGGGCTCTATCCCTTCCGGAGGGTCTAGGGAAGAATCCACTTCTTGTCCTTTCTGGTTTCTAGAGGCTTCCTGCATTCATTGACTGGTGGCCCCCTCCACGTGTAAAGCCAGCAATGGCATCATTCTGAGCTCTGCATCCACCATCACATCTCTGACTTTCTTGCCTCCCTCTTTCAATGATACAGATTGTAATGATGACATTGGGTCCCTTGGATAATCCAGGTTAATTTCTCCATCTCAATAACCTTACTTTAGTCACATCTGCAAAATCACTTTTGTCACCTAAGATAAAGTATTCACAGGTTCTGGGGATTAGGATGTGGACATCTTTGGGGTCATGATTCTACCTACCACAGCTTCTAAAGGATGCAACTGTTTCTTTTCCAAAGACTTCCCTTGGGCTACTGGAGCCACTTTGCCCCAAAGCATAGAGAGCTGGAAGTTCCCATTAGTATTGCCAACAACACATGTTCTGGAACATGAGGCTTTTACTGCTAAAACTAAGATAGTCCTGGACCAACTAGGATGGTTGGTTGTCCCACCCCAGAGCCAATGACTGACAGTGCTGGATTGTGAAAACCTAACTCCCTTGCCTCAAGTATGGACAAATTCTGAAGGATAATTTACACTCCAGAGTTCCTCTAAAGGATCGGGCTTAGGCTTCTGCCTCTGCCTAAAATTCCATCCTTGTCTAGCTTCTCTCCCTTCGCTGTCCTTCTTCCCCATTCCTTTAGTAAATTCTACTGGAAGCAGTTCCTTAGCAAACCATCTACACACCAATCTTCATCTCAAGACCTACCATTGTGGTGACCGACCTAAAAGGATGAAGGGGACAAGAGAAGATATAATAGGTTTGTTTACATTTATTCAGCAAACATTATTGAACTCCCTTCTATAACGTATCAGGTCCCACACTGGGGATGAAGAGTCATATAACAGGGCACCTGACTGGCTCAGCCGGTTAAGCATCTGACTTGATTTCAGTTCAGGTCATGATCTCAGGGTAGTGAGATAGAGCCTTGCCTCAGGATCTGCACTTTGTGGGGAGTCTGCTTGAGATTCTCTCCCTCTCCCTTTCCGTCTCCCCCTCCCCCTGCTCTCTCTTCCTCTCCCTTTCTAAAATAAAATAAAATAAAATTCACATAAACACCAAACCCAGTCCTCAGAAATCTCACAGAAAAGCAAAGAGATAACTGAGTAGACCAGCAACACAGTGTGACAAACACAGAGAGAGACATTCAGAGAAGATCATAGAAAAGCAAAGGAAAGGTGCAAACTACAAAGAAAGAGGTACGGTCAGGGTCAATCATTAAAGAAGCTTGGACTTCTTGAAAGCTACTCAAAGCCATTAAAGGAGACACACATTACAACCAATTTTTGCAAGAGGTAAAAATCTCTCTGAAGGTAGAAGACAGAAACAGAGATGGGAAATAGGAGAGAAAAGAAAATTAGAGGATCATACATACGAGGCGGTCCCACATCTGAATGACAGAAGTTACAGAAAGAGAACACAGAAAACAGGAAAAAAAATTTCAATGAGATAAGGAAATTCTCAAAATTGAAAAATAAGCTGAGAAGTAAAAGACCAACAGCCTAAAACAATAAGTGAAGAAAGACTCAGTACAAGGTGTATCATTGTACAATTTCAGAATCTCAAGAAGAAAACAAAGACTCCAAAACTTCTAGAGACTAAACAGATACATATTATGACCACATTGAAATCTTGTAGTCAGGGACACCTAGGTGGCTCAGTCAGTTGAGCATCCAACTCTTGGTTTCGGCTCAGGTCGTGATCTTAGGGTTGTGAAATCGAGCCCGATGGTGGGCTCCACACTCAGTGTGGAGTCTGCTTGAGACACTCTCTCTCCCTCTCCCTTCGCCCTCCCACCTCCCATGCTCTCTCTCTCTAAAATAAATAAATAAATCTTAATCTAAACAGTCTTGTAGACATGAGTGGTCTATGCCTTCAAGCTTCTCAAGAGTAAGTATTCTCTTCCTAGAACTCTATGCCCACAAACCATCAATCATGCATGAGTATAAAATATACTTTAATGCTTGCAGGAAGCCTAAAAAGTTATATCTTGTGCCTTTTCCTGAAAGCTACTGCTGATGTGCTCCAGAAAAAATAATAAAATTAAGAGAAAGGAAAACCTGGAGCCAAGGAAAGAACCTAAAAGAGGAATGACAGTTGGGCGCCTGGGTGGCTCAGTGGGTTAAAGCCTCTGCTTTCGGCTCAGGTCATGATCTCAGGGTCCTGGGATCGAGGCCCGCATCGGGCTCTCTGCTCAGCAGGGAGCCTGCTTCCCCCTCTCTCTCTGCCTGCCTCTCTGCCTCCTTGTGATCTCTCTCCCGCTGTGAAATAAATAAATAAAAATCTTTAAAAAAAAATAAAAAAATAATAAAAAAATAAAATAAAAAAATAAAAGAGGAATGACAGCTGCCTCACGGGTTTAAAGAATGGCCACTTCAGGAGAAACAGACTGGTGGAATAGTATTTGGGGATTTTTAAATTTTACTTTTAACTACCTAAAATATCATGTTAATACAGATAGATCTGATAAAGCATTTGAGAAAAAATTTAACAATAGGTACACAGACTATCAATTGAATTAATGATTAGGGTCAATTATTAACACCAGCAAAAAGGTAAAAAGGAAATATAATTATAGTACCTTCCTATACTCTGCAATAAACAGTATTTGCACAAAGCTAACAATCAACATTGCAAACTTACAACTGAATAAACCAAAAGTTTTATAAACATATAGATGAATAGATGTAGTCAGTGTTACAGGCTGAATGGTGTCCAAAATTCATATGACAAAGTCCTAATCTCCAGTACTTCCAAATGTAACTGTATTTGGAGATAGAACTTTTAAAGAGAGATTAATGTTAAATGAAGTCATTAAGTTAGGACCTAATCCAATATGACTGGTGTTCTTATAAGAAAAATAAATTAAGAAAAAGATATGTACTAAGGGAGGAGCCTGTGAAGACACCAGAAGAAAATGGTCATCTACAAGCCAAGAAAAAAGGCTTCAGGAGAAACCAACCTTCCTGATACCTTGATCTTGTACTTCCAGCTTCCAGAACTGTGAGGAAATAATTTCTGTTGTTGAAATGCCCAGTCTGTAGTACTTTATTATGGCATCCCTATTGGACTAAGACAGTTAGGAAACATGTCAGTCAAATCTTCATAAATTATAATAGAAAGTCAATGTGCAAAAATATCCAAAACTGACAAATCAATAAATTTAAAAGTTGAATATAAATATAATCTTTTAAAAACATTTGTTAGCATGAACCTCCCTCCATTTGGCTTCAAGCTACCAGGATGAAACCCCCTCACACACACAAACACACACAAACACACACAAACACACACACACCCTTGATCTTCTCCTCAGCTCTTTGACTGAAGAATTTGGCCTTTGGGAAGTCAGCCTATTTGGGGAACTTTCCCTCTCCCAAAACTTTGCAGTAGCCCAATCATATCTCATTAATGATGGGAGCAGCTTCAGTACTATTTTTGGCAGCATTTACCTGCACCTGCTCACTGACCGAGGTTCACAGTTTATCAAGGTGGACAATTGGGCAGAATCTCTGGTTGCTCTTGAAGCGGTAATGCCTGCTACCAACCTTTCCAAAGTAACCTGGGTGATATTGGTTGAAGTTGATACTCTGGTGAAGCATACCACCAACATGACTGTGGCCTCCTGAGTGCTTTTGGTGTTTGCCCACGCAGCTGTGGACCATGTGGCCCTGAAGTTTCCAGGTCTTTCTCAGTCTGAATGGCATGTCAGCAGCCCAGATGAAAGAACTAAATTTTAAAAGCTAAAGGAATTTGAAGAGTTGTCTCTGAAAAATGAGATGCCCCCCCACCTTGAATCTTTAAACCAGATGTATTTCAGAATTCAGATGTTTTCTGATTTTTAAAAGATAATATGCACATACTATATCATAAGCACACAATTGTGTGTACATAATTATGGGCCCACCCCATAATTAACACATTTTTTTGAAAGAGAGGACACAAGCAAGGGAAGGGGCAGAGGGAGAGAGAGAGAATGCCAAGTAGTCTCTATGCCCAACATAGAGCCAGAAACAGGGCTCAATCTAAGTACTCCGAGATCACGACCCCAACCAAAATCAAGAGTCAAACACTTAACCAACTGAACCATCCAGGCACTCCAACACAATATTTTTGCAAAAGGACTTTTAAGTTTAGTCAGGTTTTGCTACCAGAATGAGTTTTGGTGACAAGGTACCCCCAAAAAATTATTTTTCAAAGCTTTTTTTGACCTAAAGAATGCATATCTGTGACTGTAAACTCATGCTTGATACTTTTAACTACATAAAACACTTTGATAAAAATCAAAATCATTTTTAAAAGTGACTCTGGCAGAAGTGTGGAGGGAGATTTGGAGGAATGGGAGTATGCCAGGGGCAAGACTAGAATCAGAGGCTGATGACAGGCCAACATGACAATGAAGACCAGATTTTAGGATGTGAAGTAATGTAGCAATGATGGGTAAAAAAAAAAAAAAAGAGAGAGAGAGAGAGAGAGAGAGAGAGAAAATGATGGATTTGAGAGATCTTGTGAACAAATCAAATGGGATAGGTAAAGAGAAGGCACAATCATGGACAAAACTCGAAGTCTTGATTTGAAAAGGTGCGTGAAGGTGTCAGGCATTGAATGTGGAAGGCAGAAGGAAAGGACATTTGGAGGACAAGGAGACAAGTGAAGTTTTCATTAGGAGTATTTCAGAGGCATTGGAAGGCATCGGGACAAATATATATTTGCCATGCCCAAAGACCAGAGTTCCTAGGTGGGGGGCGGGAGGGAAAAGTAGGGACAGGATTTAAGCACCCAGCGCTCCTTCCTGCTTTGCTTTCTTTTCTCAATGAACTCTTGTTGTGGGAGAGAAAATGGCAATCCCTGAAGTCAGTTCAATAAATTCCCATGCCCCAATCCCAGGAGGCAGCTCACAGAACTGTAGACACCCTGAGGGTCCTCTCATAAGAAAAGAAAGTTACTCCTCAGAAAAGCCAATTCCAGGTTCAGTTAATGGCTGAAGTGATAATTGACAACTCCCTTTGATAAGAGAAGCTGAAAACAATTCATCTTCTCCTATCTCCCTGGATCAAAATTAGGGAAACGGTCAGAAAGAAACTACTTCTCAAACAAGTGCCAGTTTTAAATTGTTTCAGGGATTTCAAAATCAAACTTCATATGCTATTTAGGACATATCAGAGAATTAAAAAAGAAAGAAAACAACTTCATTCTTTTAAAGACACTGACATAGAGCTGATATCGGATCCTGCCCATGATAATTGTTTTAAAAACCACTCCAATATATGTAGGTATACATGAAAAGTCTAAATACAATAGCAATAGAATCTAAGGGTATTTTAAAATTAATTCATGGGCCATTCTCTTACACAAAGATAAACCCTAAATGTGTGAAAAACCTCAATGTGAGATAGGAATCTATCAAAATCCTAGAGGAGAACATACACAGTAACCTCTTCAACATCAACCACAGCAACTTCTTTCAAGACACGTCTCCAAAGGCAAGGGAAACAAAAATGAAAATGAGCTTTTGGGACTTCATCAAGATAAAAAGCTTCTGCACAGAAAAGGAAACAGTCAATAAAACAAAGAGGCAACCCACAGAATGGGAGAAGATATTTGCAAATGACACTACAGACAAAAGGCTGATATCCAAGATCTATAAAGAACTTCTCAAACTCAACACCCAAAAAACAGATAATCATGTCAAAAATGGGCAGAAGACATGACTAGACACTTCTCCAAAGAAGACATACAAATGGCTAACAGACACATGAAAAAGTACTCATGATCATTAGCCATCAGGGAAATTCAAATCAAAACTACACTGAGATACCACCTTATACCAGTTAGAATGGCAAAAATCGACAAGGCAAGAAACATCAAATGTTGGAGAAGTTGTAGAGAAAGGGGAACCCTTTTCCACTGTTGGTGGGAATGCAAATTGGTGTGGACACTTTGGAAAACGGTGTGGAGGTGCCTCAAAAAATTAAAAATAGAGCTACCCCATGATCCAGCAATTGCACTACTGGGTTTTTTCCCACAGGTGTAGTGAAAAGAAGGGCAGTATTTACTACCACAGATGTAGTGAAAAGAAGGGCCATTTGCACCCCAACATTCATAGCAGCAATGTCCACAACAGCCAAACTGTGGAAAGAGCCAAGATGCCCTTTAACAGATGAATGGATAAAGAAGATGTGGTCCATATACACAATGGAATATTACTCAGCCATCAGAAAGGATGAATACACAACTTTTGCATGAACATGGATGGGACTGGAGGAGATTATGCTAAGTGAAATAAGTCAAACAGAGAAAGTCAATTATCATATGGTTTCAGTTATTTGTGGAACATAAGGAATAACATGGAGGACATTAGGAGAAGGAAGGGAAAAATAAAGGGGGAGAAAACAGAGCGGGAGATGAACCATGAAAGACTATGGATTCTGGGAAACAAACTCAGGGTTTTAGAAGAGAAACGTGTGGGGGGATGGGTGAGCCTGGTGATGGGTATTAAGGAGGGCACACATTGCATGGAGCACTGGGTGTTATACACAAACAATGAATCATGGAACACTACATCAAAAACTAATGATGTACTGTATGGTGACTAACATAACACAATAAAAAATAAATCAAAAAATTCAAGTGGGATTTATTCCAGGAAGGTAGACACACTTAAAAATTAGGAAATCTGGGGTGCCTGGGTGGCCCAGTTGGTCAAGCGTCTGCCTTTGGCTCAGGTCATGATCCCAGGGACCTGGGATCAAGCCCTGCATTGGGTTACCTGCTCAGTGGGGAGTCTGATTCTCCCTCTCCCTCTTCCCCCCACCCATCTTTTCTTTCTCTCTCACTCATTCGCTTTCTCTCATAAATAAATAAATAAATAAATAAATAAATAAATAAATAAATAAAATCTTTTTTAAAAATTAGGAAATCTAAGTAATATATTTCATCAATATATTTGATCAATAATGGATCGAAGGGAGAAGTCATGTGATGATCACGAGAGATTTCCAAAAACATAAGAACCTGATTTTTTAGAAAATCAACAAAATTAATAATATATATAATCATAAAACTAACAGCTTAATGGTCAAACATAAGTATTCCAATTAAAGTCCTAAACAGTTTTCGGTTGACCTTCTGAGCTTCACAGAGGTTAGGAGTACTGACCCTCCATGCAGTTGAAAATCTGCATATAATACTGACTCCCCAAAAATATAACTACTAATAACCTACTGTTGACCAGAAGCCTACACATAACAAACAACTGATTAATAGCTATTTGTATATTTCATGTATTATATACCAAATTCTTCAAGTAAGCTAGAGAAAAGAAAATGTTATTAAGAAAGTCATAAGTAAGAAAGAATACATGTACAGGACTGTACTATATGTTTCAAAAAAAGGTCTACATGTAAACCCATGTTGTTTAAGGGCCAATTGCAAGCATGTTAAACAGTAAAATAACTAAAAAGTAAAATAAGTATGTTAATATTCCAAACAAGGGGGCAAGTTTCCCATATTTGCAGATCTGGTCATTACATTCCTCAAAAACCCAAGAAAATCAATTGGAAAACTATCAGAGATAATCAGTAAATTCAATAAAGTGATCAATTACAAAATAAATGCAGAAAATCAGTAGGTTTCTTATGAACCAAGAGTAAAAACCTAATTCATTTAGGAAAGTCAATACAAAAACAGATCCCACTCTCTTTTTAAGCAGGTCAACCTTGAGTAAGATCTACCTACGGCAGCTGAAGATCCAAAAAATGACTTCCTTAGACTCACCATACTCTAGTACTGCCTGGAAAGTCCTCAGGTATCCCCACTGATATTCATAGCTCACTTTGAAGACAAACTCCCTCCCAGGGAAGGCTAGAACCAGTGGATAAAGTGTAACAAAATTTAAAACTCTCTAATCATTCACATAAACAGACGCCATTCACATTAATATAAGATCCATCTGAACAAATTCAACAAACACGGACATGACCCATAAGATTAGAACTATAAGATTGTACTTAAGGATCAAAAAGAACATAGGAACATACGGAGAGGAATGCCATGTTCTTGGACAGAAAGATTAAAAATGTAAAGATGTCACTTCTCCCTAAATCTATAAGTTGAGCCACTGTCAATAAAAATTTCTAGATAAATTTTCAAGTTTGAAAACAAATGTGTATGAAGAATCAAAAAAGTCAAAAAAGGAATAACATTAAGGGGAATTCATTTTATCATATTAAATGTACTATAAATCTATAGTTATTAAAACATTGATGAATGAATAGACTAATCGATGGAACAATATAGAGAGTTCTGTGTTTAAAGGGTGAAATCTCAAATCAGTGAGTCATTGAAAATAAATGCATGTAGCTGCTTTTCTTACGTAAGAACAAAACATTTTTTCTAAGTCCACTTCCTCATAAATCACTTTCACACTAACTCTCCACTCAGAGTCTAATCTGCATTGCTTAATTAAATTCTCAAATACAAACCTATGAAGTAGATTATATTATTTTACAAATTAAAAAAAACTAAAGTTTAGAAAGTTGAAAAACATGTCCAAGTAGTAGAGTAGATCTGAAAATAAAAACCAGGTCTGGGAGGCTCCAGAGCTCATTCCCTCAGACCCTTTGGAGACTCCTTCTTTTCCTAGTCTTTTGTTGACCTTAATGCAGAAGCCAAGTACACCTACCTCTTCTAAAGGTTTATCCAAGTAAGTCACATCTGTAATCCTGGAATGTCATGAACAAGACAGATATTTGCTTAACCAATGCCCCAAGATATCCAAGATAATTTCAGATAAAAATATCCAAAACATGCACAGGTTCTGCCAACTATAAAAACCCTACCACCTTCCACTTATATCAATGAACAGATCATCAAAACAGAAAATCAACAAGAAGGGGACACCTGGGTGGCTCAGTCAGTTAAGTGTCTGACTCTTGATTTCAGTTCAGGTCATGATCTTAGGATGGTGGGATTAGGCCCATGTCAGGCTCTGCACTCAGGAGGCAGTCTGCTTGAAATTCTCTCTCTCCCTCTCCCTCTGCCACTCCCTCTGTTTGCCTGCTTTCTCTCTCTCTCTAAAAATGAATGTATAGATCTCAAAAAAAAAAAGGAAGAGAAAGAAAAGGAAAATCAACAAGGAAACAATGGTTTTGAATGACACACTAGACCAATGGACTCAACAGATATATTCAGAACATTCCATTCTAAAAGAGCAGAATACACATTCAAGTGCACATAGAGCATTCTCCAGAATAAGTCACACGTTAGGTCATAAAATAAGTCTCAACAAATACAAGAAGATAGAAGTCCTACTATACATCTTTTGTGACCACAACTCTATGAAACTAGAGGTCAACCACAAGAAAAAAATCTAGAAAGACCACAAATACATGGAGGTTAAACAACATGCTACTAAACAATGAATGGGTCCACAGAAAATAAAAAAAATTTCTTAATTTAAAAAAAGACATTTAAAAAATACATAGAAGCAAATGAAAATGAAAACACAATGGTCCAAAACATTGGACTGTTGGGACACAGCAAAAGTGGTTCTCCAAGGGAAGTTTATAACAATACAAGCCTGCTGCAAGAAGCAAGAAATATCTCAAACAACCTAACATTAAACCTAAAGGAGCTAGGAAAAGCATAAAGAATAAAGCCTAAATCCTGCAGGAGGAGGGAAATAACAAATATTAGAGCAGAAATAAATGATATAGAAACTAAAAACAAATAAACAACAACAACAACAAAATAATAGAACAGATAAATGAAACTAGGAGCTGGTTCTTTGAAAGAATTAATAAAATTGATAAACCTCTAGCCATACTTATCAAATAGAAATGATAAAAGACCCAAACAGATAAAATCATAAACAAGAGATGAGAAATAAAAACCAACACCACAGAAATACAATTATAAGAGAATATTATGAAAAACTATATGCCAACAAATTGGACAACCCGGAAGAAATGGACAAATTCCTAGAAACGTATAAATTACCAACACTGAAACAGGAAGAAATAGAAAATTTGAACAGACCAAAAACCAGCAAAGAAATTGAAACAGTAATCAAAAAACTCCCAACAAACAGAAGTCCAAGACCAGATGGCTTCACAGGTGAATTCTATCAAACATTTAAAGAAGAATTAATACCTATTCTTCTCAATCTATTCCAAAATATAAAAAAGGAAAGAAAACTTCCAAATTCATTCTATAAGGCCTGCATTACCCTGATATTAAAACCACATAAAGACACTACTTAAAAAGAACTACAGGCCAATATCTCTGATGTGAAAATTCTCAACAAAATACTGGCAAACCAAATCCAACAATTCATTTAAAAAATCATTCACCATGGCTGGGTTATGGACATTGGGGAGGGTTTGTACTATGGTGAGTGCTGTGAAAGGTGTAAGCCTGATGATTCACAGGCCTGTACCTCTGGAGCAAATAAAAAAAAATCATTCACCATGACCAACTGGAAACTATTCCCTTGTTGCAAGTGTGGTTCAATATTCACAAATCAATCAATGTGATACATCACATTAATAAAGAAAGGATAAAAACCATATGATCATTTCAATAGATGCAGAAAAAAGCATCTGACTAAAATACAATATCCATTCATGATAAAAACCCTCAACAAAGTAGGTTCTGAGGGAACACACTTCAATATAATAAAGGCCATATGTGAAAAACTCACAGCTAATATCCTAAATGGATATTTAGATAGGTAGGTAGATAATATCCTAAAATTCTCAGTTTTTCCTCTACAGTTAGGAACAAAACAGGGATGTGCACTGTCACCACTTTTATTCAACACAATACTGGAAGTCCTAGCCACAGCAATCAGACAACAAAAAAATAAAAGTCATCCAAAATGGGAAGGAAGAAGTAAAATTTCCACTATTTGTAGATGACATGACACTATACACAGAAAACCCAAAAAGACTTACAAAAAAAA
The DNA here is from genome assembly GCA_002007465.1 of Ailurus styani. Classification (NCBI taxonomy): domain Eukaryota; kingdom Metazoa; phylum Chordata; class Mammalia; order Carnivora; family Ailuridae; genus Ailurus; species Ailurus styani. Next base: position 491,614 of record LNAC01000682.1, on the reverse strand, counting down.
CTGCTAGAACTGATAGATGAATTTAGCAAAGTCACAGAATATAAAATCAACATACAGAAATCTATTGCACTCCTATATACCAAAAATGAAGCAGCAGAAAGAGAAATTAAGGAATAAATCCCATCTACTATTGCACCAAAACCAATAAGATACCTAGGAATAAACCTAACCAAAGAGATGAAGGATCTGTACTCTGAAAACTATAAAACACTGATGAAAGAAATTGAAGACAACACAAAGAAATGGAAAGACATTCCACACTCATTGACTAGAAGGACAATTATTGTTAAAACTTCAGTACTATCTAAGGCAATCTACACATTTAAAGCAATCCCTATTAAAATACCAAAAGCATTTTTCTCAGAGCTAGAAAATACAATCCCAAAATAGTATGAACCACAAAAGACCTCAAATAGACAAAACAGCTTTAAAAAAAAAAAACCTGGAGGCATCACAATTCTGGACTTCAAGTTATATGACAAAGCTTTAGTAATCAAAACAGTATGGTACTGGCACAGAAATAGGCACATAGATCAATAGAACAGAACAGAGAGGCCAGAAATAAACCCACACTTATATGGTCAATTAATCTCCAACGAAGCAGGAAAGGATATCCAATGGGAAAATGACAGTCTCTTCAACAAATGGTGTTGGGAAAACCACACAGCAATATGCAAAAGAATGAAGCTGAACCACTTTCTTACATCATACACAAACATAAGTTCAAAATGGATGGGGGTACCTGGGTAGTTCAGTTGGTTAAGTGTTCGACTCTTGATTTCAGCTCAGGTCATGATCTCGGTGTCATGAGATTGAGTCCCGCGTCCAGCTCTGTGCTCGGAGTGGAGCCTGCTTAAGATTCTCTCTCTCCCTCTCCTTCTGCCTATCCCTGTCCCACTCATGTTCTCTCTAAAAAATAATAATAATAAAATAAAAAACAAATAAAAATAAATTCAAAATGGAGGAAGAACTAAATGTGAGACCTGAAACCATAAAACTCCTAGAAAAGAACACAGGGAGTAACTTCTTAGTCACCAGCCATAACAACTTCTTTCTAGCTATGTCTTCCGAGGCAAGGGAAACAAAAGCAAAAATAAACTACTGGAACTTCATCAAAATAAAAAGTTTCTGCACAGTGAAGGAAATAATAATAAAACTAAAAGGTAACCTATGGAATGGGAGAAGATATTTGCTAATGACATATCCAATGAAGGGTTACTATCAAAGTATGTAAAGAACTTGTACAATTCAACAACCAAAAAATGAATAATCCAATTTTAAAAATGGGCAGAAGTCATAAATAGGCATTTTTCCAAAGAACACATCCAGATGGCCAACAGACACATGAAAAGATGCTCAACTTCACTTATCATTGGAGAAATGCAAATCCAAACTACAATGAGATATCACCTCACACCTGTCAGAATGGCTAAAATCAACAACATAAGAAAAAAACAGCTGTTGGTGAGGATGTGGAAAAAGGGGAATCCTTGTGCATTGTTGGTGGGAATGCAAACTGGTGCCGCCATTACAGAAAAGAGTATGAAGTTTCCTCAAAAAGTTAAAAGTAGAACTACCCTACAATCCAGAAATCATACTACTGGTATTTAGCCAAAAAACACACAAAATACTAATTCAAAGGGATACATGCACCCTAATGTTTATCACAACATTATATACAATAGCCAAATTATAGATGCAGCCCAAGTGTCCATCAATTGACAAATGGATAAAGATGTGTATATACACACACCTACACATATACACACACAATGGAATATTACTCAGCCATAAAAAAGGAATGAACTCTCACTCTTTGCAATGACATGGATGGAGCTAGGGAGTATTATCCTAAGTAAAATAAGTGAGAGAATGATAAATACTATAGATTTTTACTCATATGTGTAATTTTAAAAACGAAATAAAAAAAAGGACAAAAGAGAGCAAGAGACAAACCAAGAAACACTAAACTATTAAGAACAAAAACTGATGGTTACCAGTGGGGAGGTAGGTGAGGGATTAGTTGAAATAGGTGATGGGGATTAAAGAGTGCCCTTGTTGTGATGAGCACTGTGCAATGCATGGAAGTGTTCAATCACTGTATTGCACACCTGAAAATAATATAACACTGTACGTTAACTAATGAGAACTCAAATAAAAAATTTTTGTAAAAACCCTACTACCAATTAAAAAAAAAACTACCACCATATCATACAGTTTCTTAAAAGCACCAGTTTTAAAATGATCTGACCATACATTCCCCACCAAAGAATGTTGGGTACCTTATTCAGCTGAAAGGCATTCAAACTCCCCTCTCTGCCTACCACTTATCCAATATCATCATTAAGCGAAGGGACAAATCCAGATTTCCGCCTACCACCCAATAGCCCCACTAGATTAATCACCTCCCATGAAGTCTTTAAAGATTATACCACCAGGCCTCTCATATGTAACTCACCCTTAACAGTGCAATTGACACGCTAGATTCTAAGGGTCTTTCTCTTCATCTGCTAGTGGATTCTCTAAGAACAGGAACTCAAGGTGCCTGGCCCTTGGTAGATATTTAATGCTTGCTGAATGAATCAGTGAATGGATGATGAATGAATGATGACAGATAAATGATTAAGGCATTACTTTTCAGACTAGACCAAACAGGAGCCAAAGCCCAGAAAGCACACTTGACTATGGTGTGGCCACTTGCCTAAGGCACCTTTCCATTCATAGAAGACTGGAGAGCTTCCCTGTTACATATATCTGTTATCACAACACACTCTTCCAGATAGTTTTTATATGTGTGTTTTTCACGTTATCAACCTTGGGCTCTTCCTCAAAAGGGACTAAGTCTTTGTGTACATTTGTATCTCTGACAGCTGGATTGAAATCTAGAGCAAAGTAGGAAGGAGCTCACTACTTGCTGCTTCCATGCATGAATTGATGATTGAGTTTTGTTCTCTTATTCTATCAGAAATCCAAACAGGAGAGCCAAGCTGAGAGTCTTCTGCAAGAGCGATGATGAAGGACCCATGCATTTTCAGTAGTTGAGCTGACCTGAGGTTCCCACCCCACCATCTCCTCTTTGGGAGGTCTGGGGCCACTAAACAGTGGCTTCTGAGCATTGAGGGAGAATCTTAGTTAGACTGACAAGTGGAGTAGCCATGGTGGATCTGGCCCAGGTAGCATACTCTAGACATACTTCATGTCCCATTGGCCACTCAGGGTTGCAGCCAACAAAGGAAATAATGTTGTTCTGAGAGGAAAAACAAACTAAAGAGAAACAAAGCTTAAGCTTGCAGCTAAGCTGAGAGAATACTTTCTTCTTAAACAGGAAGCTGGAGCAATGGACATGACCCCAGCCTTCAGAGGGTGCAGATGTCATATCAGAGTGACCATCTGGAGATCTCCCCATTCCAAGCTCTGCTGTCAGTCAGAGGAGACCAAAGAGTGCAACCAGAAGCTGGGAAAGAATTATTCTCCAGCCTTTCAGAGAAATTTAACATTATAAGTATAGTGTTACTATTATTTAATCTTGAAGTTTAAAATTGTCCTAGGCCATTATTAGTCACTTGAGAAACACAGACCTTCCTTTACTAATAATAACCTTAGACATTTGTGGAATTAATTTGGAGTTGTGTTCTGTTCAGATTTTATCTGCATAAAATTCCCCAAGAAATTCATTAACCAGGAATTTTTTTCTTATAGCAAAAGAATGCTCATATTTAAAAAAAAATAGGTAAAAGTTCCTCCTAGATATTTCTCTATAACCTAGGAAGCAGGAAACAAGTTAAGTTGGTCTCAAAAGATGCCTGCTTATGACTAATTTAAATCCCTTATATCAAATATAAAGCCCTTAGAGCAGATCTAAAACCCCCAACTATCAGAGTCCTCTCTCTTTGTCTTCTACTACTACTGGAATTGAGAGAAGTCTATGCCCAAATCAATGTAAACATGACTTTGAGATGTGTAACACTATTCTTTGTGTTTATAGACACACACAACACACATGTACACACAATTTTCTGACCACCTTAGTAATATCAGTTTAAAGGATTTTTTTAACCTCTCGTGGCATGTGTGAAAGTCTCTATGTCTGATATTAACATAGCTAAAATTCCAGCTTCTTTGTGGTTGCTGTTTGCATGCTATACCTTTTCCCATCCTTTTGTTTTCAATCTGTTTGTGTCTTTTAACCTAAAATGTGTCTCCTATAGAAAGAATGTAGTTGGATTTTGTTTCTTTTTCCAATGTGGAAATCTCTGACTTTTGATTAGATTTTAATTCATATACATTTGTTTTCTATACATTTTCTGTCTTTTTTGTTCTTCTATTTCTTTCACTTTCTTTTTGTCTGTTTTTTAATGGTTGAAGTATAATCGACATACAATATTATATTAGTTTCAGGTGTACAACATAGTGATTTGACAATTCTGTCCATTACTCGGCACTCACCATGATAAGCGTAGTCACCATCTGTCACCATACAGAGCTATTAAGATATTATTGACTATAATCCCTATGCTGTACTTTTCATCCTCATGACTTAATGTATTTTATAACTGGAAGTTTATAACTCTCAATCCCCTTCATCTATTTCATACATACCCCCATCCATCTCTTCTCTGGAAACCACCAGTTTATTGTCTGTATTTAAGAGTCTGGTTTTTTGTTTGTTTTGTTTTCTAGAGCCTACATGCATGTGAAATGATATATTTGTCTTTCTCTGTCTGACTTATTTCACTCAGCGCAATAACTCTCTAGATCTACCCATGTTGTCACAAATGGCAAGATCTCATTCTTATGGCTATGTAATTAATACATTCCATTGTATATTTATATCACCTCTTCTTTATTCATTCATCTGTTGATGGACACTGGGTTGCTTTCATATCTTGGTTATTGTAAATATGCTTCAATAAACATTGGGGTCCATGTATATTTTTGAATTAGCATTTCTGTTTTCTTTAGGTAAATACCAAGCAGTAGAATTACTGGAAAGGTTTTCTCTTCTAATATCAATTAATACTGGATCCTTTAACCTTCTTTTCTAGTAGTTTTCCAATTCACTGATCAGTTTTCATTTCCCCTAAATCAATGACAAATTCTCTTTAAACCTGTAACTACAAAACCTGACATAGACAAATATTTCAAACCATTCACTATAGCCACAAATATAAAGAGAGAGGCAAGATCACAAGATATTTAATCAGGATTTCTCATCAATGCTTTGGAAACATGCAAAACATTTACCCAACTGTCCATAAATATCAAGCATCCTCTTCTATGTCTATAACCCAGATCATGAGGCATCATCGTAAATGAATCTTGTTCATTTCTTGCCTAGTATATTCTTTCTCTTTTCTGCTAGTTCTTTCATTCAGTGCACACCAATTCTGGGTCTACCTTTGCTCCTTGAGGTATAAAAAATGAGTAAGATACAGTGCTTACTCTTCAGAATACAGTCAAAAAGGAGATAGAAACATGCAAATAAAAAGCTGTACTATGAAAAGAATAACAAATACCATTATTGAGTATTTACCACATGCTGGCTGGTCATGGAGCTGTAAACATACCTCCTGCAGCCTTTGCCACAGTCTTATGATGTTGACCCTGTGGTGATTCCCATCTTAGAAATGAGGAGACCAAGGCTTGCAGAAACCAGGTTTTATAACCAGGTGGTGGGAAAAGCATGTTACAGCAAGGAGGGAAGAGTCATCTGAGCCTGGGTAATGCAGGAAAGACTTCAAAGAGCAGGAAATCTTCTGTTGAAGAATGAGGAAGAGGCTTCTGGGTCAAAAACATTTGCCTGGCTGGGGATTTAAAACAAACAGGGTTGCAGGTCAAATTTCTAAAAGGGCTTTTAGAGTCAATAATTGGAACTTCTTTTTGTTGTTTTCTCTTTTAGCCCTTACAAAGCCACAAGATCACTAAAAAACTGAAATAAGGTGTATGTGGAAGATCCTCTTTTAACATCTGTCCATTCCGCTAGATGTTCCCCCTTTCCTAAAATTTTACAATTAGAGATTCATTCTTTTGGTTAAGGCATCTTGTCCGCTCCCTGGCAGTTTCCTATTAAATGCTCCGATGAGACACATGCTAGTTACTATCCATTAACACTCTAACATGGATCAGTATATCCACTCAATGCTAGTCCTGGAGTTTGACCACTAGTTACTATCCAGGTGACCTTGGGAAATTTCCTGAACTCTAAAATGGGGACAATAATGATAGTATTGTTGCAAGGATAAAAGATAATATATGCAAAGCACTTAGTACAGTGCCTAGCAATTTGTAAGCACTCAGTAAATGTCAGTAAGCTTATAATTAACAAGACCTGGGGGAGAGGGAGATTAGAGGGGGAAACATACAGATGAGAGAAGGCCAATGAGGGCAGATCAGGGGAAGACTGTCTCTCTGGAGCTGAGGGTCAGACACACAGACATAGGAGATAAGAAGGCAGAGATTGGGTAAGTGGAGACAGGAGGTTGCCATCCCTGGAATGGCACTGGTTAAGACTCAAATGGTTACATAGTAGTTTCCCCACAAAATTTATCAGTCTCCTTCATCACTGTATCCCCAGCACCCAGTGCCTACTAGGGGCTCTGTGTTTATTGAATGACTAAATGAATGAATTTTGTATTTCAAAATATACATCATATGCGCAGAACACATTCTAAAATGTTCACTGTAGTCATATTGGGTTCATAAGATAATGATGACTTTTGGCCTTTGTACGTCTCTTATTCTTTGTTTTTGAATTTTCTGGACTGGTCCTTAGTTTTATAATTTGGAAAGGGAAAGGTTCAGACAGTTCTTGGTTTTCTGACCAACTGAGGTTAGACTTTTCTCATGTTTTCCTCATAAACATGGGAATTTTATGAAACCACATGTCTCAAATTCTAAGGTGCTTACAAGTTGCCTGGGAATCTGATTAAAATGCGGGTGGAAATTCAGCAGGTCTGGGGCAGTACCTGAGGGTCTGGGTTTCCAACAAGCTCCCAGGCAATGCTGACAGTGTTGGTCTGTGGACCACACTGTGAGAAGCCAGGTTACCATCTAACACAGAACAAACCTAGCCCAAATATATGTACAAAGAAAACAAAAGCAAGAGGGGAATATGTGCCAATGAGCAGACGACACCTTATCTTGAAGTCAACATGGCTTCAGGGCGTTTATCGCTTAGACTGTGCATTCTTGAGGATTCTGTTCTGCTCACTTGGTCTATTTGGAGGCTGTATTGTTCAAAAGAAGGGATTTGAGTCTGTGAAAGCCCTGGAAATACTCGTATTTTCTCAACAAAGGGAAGGGCTCATTTTTTTTACTCTGTCTTCCATTAAATACCGCCACTGTGGGTGTCAGTTGCGTCCTCTTTAGATTAATGTCTCCTAAATTAATTTTGTGTTCAATAAACCTCCATAAATGTTTGTTCAGCAGACCAAATTGGACCCTTCGATTTAACTAAGGGTGGAAGCACCGCCACACAGCTCTCGTCCCCATTCACACGCTGTTGGCCCTGCTTTCATTAGTCACTGTCACTGCTGGTGTTCTCTGGTCCCTGCTCAGCTCCTCCATATAATCAAATGTTGCTCCTATTGAAATATAATTCTCCCAGAGCATAGAGGGGCATTTTCTAAATTGGCTGAAGAGGATTACAAAGCACTGGAGAAGAAAATAAGTGCAAGTAGAAGCAATCCTTAATTTAAGATTCTTCGACAGCAGCAAATCTTCACTTTCTTTTTTTTACCCTTCATTTTCTCACAGAATTGTTAATTCACTCCCCTTCCACCCACCTCATCCCATTCCATTCCCATAGTCTAGACCAACCCGGCTAATTCCTAATATTATAGACTGTGGAGGTGGTCCAGACTCCTCCCTTTACAGATGAGGACTCTGAAGCCCAGTGAGGCTGGATGACTTTCCCGATGCCCTCCAGTCTGCCCCAGACTCCAGGGCTCCTCCATGACCCCAACCTGTTCTTGCTTAGCTTAATTGTTTTGAGAGGTTGGAAGTGGACAAACCAGGTTGGTTGTTACTTTGCTCTCAGGGTTAAGTCCTAGAAAACAGCTTCAAAAGTCAAATGGTGCTTTAATAATACTAAGGACAACAACAGCTACAGCAGTAGCCCTTGATTTTTACTTTTTAATTATAGAAATTTTCAAAAATACTCAAAAAGTAGAGACAATGGTATGATGTAACTCCATGTGCCTATCATCCAGTTTCAGTGATTATCAACACGTGGCCAGTCATGTTTTATCTAGTCACCATTTCTTCATTTTTGGTAAAGCAATCATTTTTAGTACTTTGAATTATTTTTTTCCAGGCTTTCCCAATGTGTCTCCAAATGGTATGCATTTGCTGTTGTCTCCAGATCGATCAATTTTAGTTATCACCTATTGACATAGCTCTCTTCCCCAGCCCAGCATCCCATTCTCTGGTTTGATTTCTCCAAAGATTAAGTTCTCAGCCTCCTGGAGAAATGGAATGAGAATCTAATATCTAGCAGCTTCTTACACTGACTTCCAAGTAACTACTCCACAATATTCAGTGATGCACCTCACCCAGCATTTGAAAGTTCCTGTGACACCCCCATATCTGAGCCTTTCCTGTATTCTGCATGACAAAGCAAGAAAGCAAAGCATGTCTGTATGCACACACACACACCCCTACTCACACTCATGAACACATCTTGCAACCAGTTTTAAGCTTCATCCTCTCAACTAAGCTGTGAACTTTTCTTCCCTCCTCTCTCTGACTTAGTATTTTGTGATTCAGGGTTTCAAATGTTTCATAACTTCCTATTTCTTGATCTCCTTGTTGATTTGGGTCCTTTTTGGAAAAGAAAAAGATCAGAGAAACATCTTTACTGTATCATGTTCCAGAATATCTACTGACTAAAATTTGAAATCAGCTCCATCATTTATTAGCTATGGCATTTTGAAAAAGAGACTTATCTTCTCTGAATCTCAGTTTTCTCAGCTTCCACAATAATCTACCCTTCCTAGGGTGGATGGATTGAATAAACCTGATGCCTGCAACCCAGAGGATGCTATTATATCAAGGGAAGGATAATGGTCACCACAAAAGGTAGTGCTGGGACTTCCCCAGGAGGTAGGAGGACAGAGCATGTCCCAGGAATAACTTGGTACCCTGTTGGCACCACCACAGATATCTGCCTGCATTTCTGATTCAGCTCATTGTCCAAAGACCATGCAAGGGCTAATGGGACAAGCAGAAGGCTCACCTTCCAGTTCTTCACAGCGACAATCCCTGTGATGGAGCATCCCACTACACTGAGGAAGAACCAAGGGGTCAAAATTCATGGTCATCCTCACAGAATTGAAATTCTGCACTCCACCTTAATGTTTCATTGTGTTTTGTTTTCTAACAAATCAAAAGCGATCAGTATATCTATAAAGATTGTGGTTTGATCCAGCAATCCCACTTCTAGGAATCTATCCAAAATACACTGGCAAAAATAAGAAAGGATATGTGCATATGACATTTTACTGCTGTGTTATATATATCAGAAAACTGGAAAAAATGTAAGTGCCCACCAATAGGAAAGTGAGTGAATAAAATATAATATATAATACATTTATATATAAACTATAATATAAACATAGTGGAGTGCTATACACCTGTCGAAAGATGTTCAGTATAAGGAAGTAGTTGCCAGGATAAATAGTTAAGTTAAAATTTTAATGTGGTCAAGTTTGTATAGTTCCTAAAAAGTACGTATGCATTTATGGAAGGATGAACCACACAGCTTTCTAAATGGTTACCTATAAACAGAGGAGAATAAAAGGAATAAAATCTGGGCTTCTCTGAATATAGTTAGTTTTGAGGATTTGACTTGGAACCATACAAATAATTTACATAATTTCAAAACAAATTAAATGTTTAAAGTGCAATCCCTAAAATCAAAAGAACAAATGAACACAAATATATATTCCTTGGAAACATAATCCCAAGAAAAAATATTCTGTGTGACTGTAAAGGAATTGCCTGTATGTCTCTAGTAGGCTACACCTTTAAAGAAAGAAATAAATACAAAATACTTGTTTTCCGTAACTACATTGTTGAGAGAAGTATTGCATTATTTTCCAGCAGATTTTTTTAGAAGTGTTTTAAAAAATAACAAGTACTTATTGTGGTGTCATTGAGCATCAGGTTTTTTCCAAGCAGGGGAAGGTGACACATATGTTAGATCAGTAAGATTTACTCTGTAATCTTAAATTGGAATGGACAGTATCAATGTAAACAAACTTATAAGGTATTTTCCTTTTTTATTTTTAAAGTTTTTATTTTTTTAAAGGTTTATTTATTTCAGAGACAGAGAATGCAGGGGAAAGGGGCAGAGGGAGAGAGAATCCAAAGCCGACTCCACTCGGAGCCTGGAGCCCAATGCAGGGCTTGATCTCACAACCCCAAGATCATGACCTGAGCGGAAACCAAGAGTTGACGCTTAACCGACTGCACCACCCAGGCGCCCCTTAACTGTTTATTTTGAAATAATTATAGATTCATAGGAAGTTGCAAAAATAGAGATACGATGTACCCTTCACCCAGTTTTCCCTAATGGTTACTTGTTACATAATATGGTACAGTATCAAAACCAGGAAACTGACATTGGTACAATGTGTGAATACAGTTCTATGTCATTTTACCACTTGCATCAATTTTTGTAACCACCACTACAATCAAGGTACAGAGTTATTCTGTCACTACAAAGATCTTCCTCATGCTAACCCTTCATAATCATACCCACTTCCTCCCACTCATCACCCTAACCTCTGGCAACCACTAATCTGTTTCCATATCTGTAATTTTGTCATTTCAAGAATGTTACATAAATGGAATCATAGAATATGTTACCCTTCGAGATTGGCTTTTTCATTCAGCACAATGCCCTTGAGATCCATCCCAGTTGTGTATTTCAACAGTTTGTTCCTTTATATTTTATTCCATTGTGAGGATGTACCACAGTTTGCCTAGCCATTCATTCATTTAAAGATATCTTGGTTGCTTCCTATTTGGGACTATTATAAATAAAGCTATAAACACTCACATTCTGGTTTTTGTATAGACATAAGTTTAATTTCTCTGGGGTAAAGGTCCAGGAGTGTGATACTGGGTCATTCCTTAAGTGTATGTTTCATTTTTAAGACATTGTCAAACCATTTTCCAGAGTGGCAGTACCATTTTACATTCCCACCCGCAATTTGAGAGAACCAGTTTCTCTGCATATTTGCCAGTGTTTGGTATAGTATTATATATATAATTATACTAGTATATATAATATATTATATTACTATATATTAACTGTTCAAATAGTCATATAGTGATACCTCATCATGGCCTTAATTTGTACTTTCCTAATGACGAGTGGTATTCAACATGTTTTCATGTGATTATTTGCCATGTGTATATCCTTCTTAGTGAAATATCTCTTCATGACTTTTGTCAATTTTCTAACTGGACAGTTGTTGAATTTTGAAAGTTCGGTATATAGATATGTCTTTTTTCATATATGCAGTTGGAAATATTTTCTCCAAATAGCTTGTTTTTTTTTTATTTTCTCAACAAGGTTTTTCACAAAGTAAAAGCTTAAATTTTGATGGAGTACAATTTATCATTCTTTTTTCCTTTTTTGAATTTAGGTATTGTGTCTAAGAACTCTTCACCAAGCTATAGGTCCTGATAGGTTTATATAGGTATAAAGTATACAAACTTTTGCTATGTATACTCTTTTTATTTAAATTCAATTAGCCAACATACAGTACATCATTAATTTTTGATGTAGTGTTCAATGATTCATTAGTTGTGGATAATACCCAGTGCTCATCAGATCTCACACACACACACACACACACACACACACACCCCTTTCTGGAGGCACGATGTAGAGAAAGTGCACACATCCTCCACACAGAGTTCAATGAATTTTAGACAGAATACACCTGTGAATCTAGCACCCAGATTAGCAAACAGCTTATTCCTGGGTGCCTCCCTGGTCACTATTCCCACCTGCTCTCCACACCCACCACAAGAATCACACTGTAACATCTTCAGAAGGCAGGGATTATTACTGGGGACACATTGTAGCCTTTATGTGTATTAACCCACTGACTCCTCACCTCACTGAGATGGTTCTATTACTGACCCACTTGCAGGTGAGGATGCTGAGGAACGTGCAGGATGAACTACTTGCCAAGATCCCACGGCCAGTGATTAGCAGAACCGAGGTTCAACACAGATGACTGGTTCCAGAGCCACACTCCTGAACCACTAAGCAGTGCTGCCAAAATCTCATGGTGGCTGGGAGAAACAATGTGAGTCAAACAAAACTAGATTCTGGAAGAATAGCCACTCACCCCCACATGGCTCTTTGCCTGTAGCGTCCGTGTACCCTTTTGTTTGCATCTCCCTACCTGCTGCTCAGAGCATGGTGAGGGGTGTGAGGCTCAGAGCAGGGAAGGGCTGACCCGAAGCCCACAGCTGCAAATGGACAGTCAGGTTTGAGCCCAGACCAAATCAGGAACCATTCTTGTTCCATTTTGCATGGGGAAACTGAGGCCAGGAGGGGTAAACTGAATGACACTGTGCCTCCCTCCTTCTAGTGGATTTTGCTCATGGCTGGGGCAAATTTCCCTCAGTCAGTGCCCACGTCTGGACTGAATGATCAGAGGCCACTTGACTCTTTTTTTCAGATTCTTTGGTGGAACCTGGGACTTTGGCTGCACTTGTACAGTTGACGGGGGTCACCAGGGACCCAGGCACACAGCCAAGTGCTGTGGGAGGAGGAGAGCACAATAATAGGATACCTGCAGCACATGGTGAGAAAGGCAGAGAGCTCTCTGCATTCAGAGCTCACTAGGAGGGAAAGCCCACAACAGCATTGGCTGGTGGTATAATGGTATCAAGGTGACAGTTGGACAGCATTCCATTCTGGAACTCAGAGTCTTCTTCCAAGCTCATGTGGTGGCTGGGAGCAGAATTCACCTCCCCATGGGTGTAGAATTGAGAGCCCCTTGTCTTGCTGGCTATTATCCAGGGACTGGAGGTCACCTTCAGGTACCTGCCACACAGCCTCTTCATGGGCCCTCCCACGACATAGCAACTGTTATCATTTCAAGGCCAGAAAACGATATTTCTTCTTTTTTTTATTTTTATTCTTTGCCCAAGGAGTACAGGTCTGTGAATCATCAGGCTTACATCTTTCACAGCATTCACCAAAGCACAAACCCTCCCCAATGTCCATAACCCATCCACCCTATCCCTACCCTCCCACCCCCCAGTAACCCTCAGTTTGTTTTGTGAGATTAGGAGTCTCTTATGGTTTGTCTCCTTCCCCATCCCATCTTGTTTCATTATTTTTCCCTCCCTACCCCCCACGACCCCCCACCCTGCCCCTCAAGTTCCTCATATCAGAGAGATCATATGATAATTGTCTTTCTCTGATTGACTTATTTCGCTTAGCATAATACCCTCCAGTTCCATCCATGTCGTTGCAAATGGCAAGATTTCGTTTCTTTTGATAGCTGCATAGTATTCCATTGTATATATATACCACATCTTCTTTATCCATTCATCTGTTGATGGACATCTAGGTTCTTTCCATAGTTTGGCTATTGTGGACATTGCTGCTATAAACATTCTGGTGCACATGCCCCTGAGGATCACTACCTTTGTGTCTTTAGGGTAAATACCCAGTAGTGTGATTGCTGGGTCATATGGTAGCTCCATTTTCAACTTTTTGAGGAATCTCCATACTGGAAAACGACATTTCTTTCATGCTTTGAATTTCTTCTGTCAGGGAAGGCTCAAATTTCCTTCCTGGGGAAGGATTCAATCCCAAGGATTTAACTATTACTTTAGGCCCATCCACATAATCTCCCTTTTAATCAACTCAAAGTTGACTGATTAGGGACCTTAATTACATCTGGAAAATCCCTACTTTTTATTAACATAATGATGAAATTTATACCCCACTATATTTCAAAGTCCCACTCACATTCAGAGGGAGGGAATTACAGACAGCATGTACAACAGGGAGCCAGGATTATAGGGGCCATCTTAGAATTCTTCTTACCACATAAGGTGATATTATTGGTTTTGTTCCAGGGAGTTCATTTGAGAACCACTATTTTAATGCAGCTACTAAATAAATATGAACATTTATGTGATGGTGAAATAGTGAGTACAGAAAAACAATGATTATATATTTGTGGATGAATATTTCCAATCAAAATGGCAGGGAGATTTCAAGTTGAAACCCACTCGCTATACTGAGTACCTTTTGATACCGTGTATATTACTTTTCATGATAAAAATACATTTAAACTCAAAAAGAGAGGACAAGAAATTGCATATAAGTATGCAGTGGTGAGTGGAGGCTAAAACCTTTGGCTACTGGATTCTGGGGTTATAGGCATATGGGATTGAATTCAGCTCTCTGGGGCACCATCTTGTTTGAGATCTTAGCAGCATTTGAAATGGTTGACTCTTCCCTCTCAGTTCCATGACACATTGCCCTAAGCATAGGTGGCTCCAGTGTTTCCTAGTTCCCCCTCGGCCACCTTGCACACTTCTTCTCAGTCTCCTTTGCATGTTCCTCTTTCCACCACCCTCAGGTTGTTGCTCAAGGCTCTATCTTGCAACTTCTTTTCTTCTCAAGTAAGATATGCTTTCCTGGAATACTCCAACACAACCCATGGCTTCAAAGGCCATTGCTGTGTTGAGAATTCTCAGTCTTCCTCTCCCTCCAGGTCTCTTTTCCTGAAAAGCAGATCTATATGTCCACCCACCTCCAAAATAGTACCACCTATGGGTCTCCCCGTCCTTCAAATTCCATGTGTTCGAATTTGAACTCACCTTTTCTCTCCTCAGCCTCAACCCCTGCCAAAAATTAAAAATGCTTCTCCTCTCATATTTCTTATCGCAGTAAATGACACCATCATCCAACAAGATGTCTCAAGCAAACCTGGAATTCTCCCTTGATCTGTCACTCCTTCTCACCTGCCCATGTAATCAATCATTACCACCTATCAATTTCACCTCCTAAAGTATCCCTCCACCCACCCACTTCTGTCCATTTCCATAAATACACCCATAGTCCCGGTCATGATCTTCTCTTGCCTGCATCATGGAAATGATTTCCTAACTAATGTCTCTGCTTCTACTCTTATTTCCTTCCAACCCATGCTCCACTTCTTAGCCAGAGGAATTCTATTAAAATGCAAATCTCATCATACTACTCCTCTACTAAAGGCCTCATTGGCTTCCCATTGTTCCTTATGGTAAATTCCATATGATGGCTTCCAAATTCTCCATTACCTGGCCCCACTCTAGCTCTCCAGTTCTGGCCTTGCCAATCCTCACTGAACCCTCTATAAAGCAGCCACACTGAACTTTAGATCATTCTTCCCATACCCTACTCTTTCTTCCCTTTTATAACTTCTACTCAATTGTCAGGTCTTGGCTTATACATCCTAGCCTCCAGTAGGCCTTTCCTAACTCCCTTGACAAGGCTAGTGCCACCCCTTCCCCGAACCCAAGTATACCATAGCATCCTGCACTTCCCCATCACAATATTTATCATACATTATTATGTACTGAAAGTTCCTTGATCAAAGACACAGTGATGGCCATTATCTGATCCTCCTCCCCCATAGTGCAAACTATGTCTTTCCAGAAATGGTAGTGGCTGAGTGTCCCAGAGGCATTTCTTTGCTAGATCTACCATGAGAGATGTCAGAAGTACAGAATTCCCAGGAACAGAGACACAGTCACTAGGACTTGGGCAAACAGAGAGGTTTTTCCCTGAATAAAATATGATTTTAATTTGCACAATATGCACATTTATAATAATAATAGCTGCATGAGACATGCAATAATAAGTTCCTAATGCTAACCTGGGGCAAAATATCTAATACAAATTAAATTGGCTCTGTTCCTAGGAATTTTAGTATATTGCATTGTGGATTTTTAGCCAAAATTGTGCAGAGCATAGCTGATTAATATTCTAATTAAGATCAGAATAGAACTATAGGAAATTGTTGGGTTTCCCCGGTAATGAATAAATAAATGCCTTCCTAATAAAACTAGGCTCCCAGTAGGCATTAATATGGACTTGGCTGTCTTCTGTGGGTACCACATACTTCACTTGAAGGTTGTGAGATCTTAAAATGATGTCTCCAGAATCTACCTCATGAATGCCCTCTTGACTCTAGAGTCATTTTCAGCTTTTGGAGGAGTTCTAACTATATGTGCATGCATTTTCTTCTCTTTTTACCTCAACATGAAGAAACTGTCCCACTCAAAATCTTGAAGGGGCAGCTAATTATATAATTTGATTTTGCCTTTGGCCACAGATGGTTGAAACAGATGTGGACACTTGTACCAAAATGGGTCAAACCGAAGAGCATGTGAACATATGAAGCTGAGTTGGAAAGCCAAGTGGTCTTGGGGTCTGAGGGAACTCCTTGAGGGCAGTCATGAGAGCTCACTGTGAGCCTCAGCAAATAAGCAGAAATCCAAGTCTGCATGGGCTGGCAGATGTATCATTTGCTGTAACAGAAATAGGAAACCATGAGGATCCAGATGGCAGAGAGAAATGAGAGTACATGAAATTTCCCAGGGTGCTTAAAATAAACCCTCCTTCTCCTATGCTGCTTTGAGCCACTTTCTCTCCTTTCTATCCAATGACTCCTAAGATAAAGGGCAGTGGTGGCACGTGATTTCCTGCCCAGATTCTTAACTTCACTCCTGGTTAAGAACTGCACCAGTGCCTTGGATGAGGACAGAGATAAGGTCCCAAGGAAAACTGTGGGCAGAGTGAAGATAGACAAAACAGCAGGAGTATGGTGAAAGAATCAGGAGCCAAAAAAACTCCAGGAACTGGAAAGAGGTAAATCTAACAAGAAAAGGGTTAATATGGGTGAATGTAAAACCCACACCTGGACTAGAAAAATCAACTGGACAGTCCAGGAGTGAGTGGTAGAAGTGGAGAACAGATGTAACAGTAATGCCCACTGAAATGACTGAAGGAGGTTGTGGACAAACATGTCTGACACGTCCATGCTCATGAATTCAAAACTACTGGATGCACATACTATATGCCAGGCACTCTGTTAGGTGCTCTACAGCCACACTTCAAAAATTTTACTATAATCTTCCTAATATCTAAAAAACATAGAAGGCCTCATTTTCATCAAAGTGGTTGAAGAAAAAGAAGGGATTCAAGAGAGTCCTAAATGCACCAGGTTTGGTAGTTGCCCCTTTAACTTTTTCTGGTCTCTCTTCACAGCCATGGTGCTTATCAGTCCCTGCATCTTCTGGAGCTTCCTCTTTATCCTTTCAACAGATGTTTTGGTTTGGATTTCCCTAAAGCAGGTCCTGACACAAAGGTTCTAATACAAATAGCTAATTCAGGAGGTGATCTGGGGAACACCAGCCAGGTGGGGAAGTGAGGCAAGGAAGAGAAGACAGCCAACATGTTATCCAACCAGTTCCTGCTGGGACAGCTGCAGCACAGGCTTGATGGGACCTCCAGGAGCCAGTGTAGTAGGACAAAAACGTCAGAGCTATCCTTCCCAAGACATGAGAATTTGGGGTATTTATCCACTGACTACTAAAATGATAAGTTGATGGCTGCTTCCAGAACACCAATCTTTTGGCTTGCCTTGCATACAGGCTATGTGCTCCCAGGGCCAAATAAAAATCTGTTGGGCAGAGATTCACAGATGTTATAGTAGCAGTCTTTTTCTTACAGAGGTAAATTCTGAGGGGGCAGGATGGGACACTGATAACTTCAAAATTCAGGTTTTCTTCAGGATTCATTATCCTCCACTGTTGTGCTTTTTGGCTTTGTATATGAATCAAAAGATAGGCTGATTCTTTTATAGCAAGCAGAAGATGGCAGAACCAGGAACACATGAGAAAGGAAGAGGTTAGACAGTGTTATGCAAGATTCCCACTGTCATGTTACAGGAGAAACTTGTCTGACAGAATCCTACGGTGCACCTGTTCACTAGAAGCACTAGGTGCACAAATGCCCCAGGGTCTGAGCATCTAAAAACTTGCATTGCAAAAGCAAATGCTAAGCAGATTGTTCATTTTTTAATGTGACCCAATGAGTCAACTGGGCCCTCAGACACTGAATAAATTAGCTGAAAGCTAAATTCTTCCTGTTTCTTTATAAAGTCCTTGACTTTGCTCTCTCATACTTGAAATTGGAAATACATTGAGATTTTCAAAAATAAGGGGGGGGAAGATAGTGATTTTTACCTGAGCTGGTAAAAAAGGAAAATTGACTAGCATAAAAATACGTGTAAATATTACATTAAAATCTTCCTAGTGTGTAGATTTTTTATTAAGTTTTGTATTTTAATTCCAGTATTATTAACATATAATGTTATATTAGTTCAGGTATACAATACAGTGATTAAACAATTCTTTTTTTTTAAGATTTTATTTATTTGAGACAGAGAGAGGACATGAGTAGGAGGCAACATCCCAGGACCCTGACATCATGACCTGAGCTGAAGGCAAACACTTAACTGCTTAACAGAATACTTAACTGACTGAGCCACCCAGTAGTCCCATAGTGATTCAACAATTCTGTACATTACTCAGAGCTCATCATGATAAGTGTATCCTTAATCCCCATCACCTATTTCACCCATCCCCTCTGGAATGAGGATTTCATCCTCCCCTCTGGAACCCACTGATTTGTTCCCTATGATTAAGAGTCTGTTTCTTGGTTTGTCTCTTGTTCTCTCTTTTTTTCCCTTCACTTGTTTGTTTTCTTAAATTCCAGATATGGGTGAAATTATATGGCATTTGTCTTTCTCTGACTGACTTATTTCACTTAGCATTATACTCTCCAGCTCCAACCATGTTGTTGCAAATGGCAAAATTTCATTCTTTTTGT
Organism: Ailurus styani; assembly: GCA_002007465.1. Lineage (NCBI taxonomy): Eukaryota > Metazoa > Chordata > Mammalia > Carnivora > Ailuridae > Ailurus > Ailurus styani. The sequence goes on along the minus strand of LNAC01000682.1, from coordinate 472,686 downwards.
GGCTGAATACTATTCCAGTGTGTGTGTGTGTGTGTGTGTGTGTGTGTGTGTGTGTGTGATATCACATCTTCCTCATCATTCATCAGACGATGGATACTTGGGCTGCTTCCATATTTGGCTATTACAAATCAGGGTGCAAGTATCCCTTTAAATTAGTATTTTTGTATTCCTTGGGTAAATTCCCAGTAGTGTGCCTGCTGGATCATAGGATGTTTCCATTTTTAACTTTCTGAGGAAACTCCATACTGTTTTCCATAATGGCTGCTCCAGTTTGCATTCCTACCAACAGTATATGAGGGTTCCTTTTTCTTCAAATCTCCCAACACTTGTTGTTTCTCCTCCTCCTCCTCCTCCTCCTCCTCCTCCTCCTCCTCCTTCTCCTTCTCCTTCTTCTTCTTCTTTTTGCCATTCTGATGGGTATAAGGTGATATCTTATTGTAATTTTGATTTGCATTTCCCTCTAGTGTGTAAATTTTTAAATCAGTTGGGGGCATTAAAGATGAGGTAGCAATCAGTTTTTTCAGAATATTTGTCTTCATGCCAAAAGAAATGCTCCATCTAAGTTTTTTTTTTCAGGATGGAAGGAAAAATTCTTAGGAAAAGTCTCTTTCCCTGAAAATATTGCTTTTCATTTTTTCTTTCATTCATATTTCTCACACCAGCCCATCTGGCAGCTTCCCTTCACCATAAATCAGCTCATAAACATAAGCCTCTTTCATGATAACTTTCCAAAGTGAGAAGCAATGTGACAGCTTTCAATCTCTTCCTATCTAAATTTGAAACACCTCTTCTTGCTTTACACACTTTTTCATATATGCTTTTCCAGCACTCCATAAATGTGACTAACTCATTTTTTAGTTGTCTATATATCTTTTTCAAGTCTACATCATTGGCCTACACTTGATAGCCCCAAGGAAAGTCTAACTATCTTATCCATCTAGAACAGTGGAACATGCCACCACCATGTTGTACAGCTCCAGAGGACACCATTCATGTAGAATACTGTAGAAATCCGGGAATTGTAAACTTACCAGTGCTGATCACCATCAACCCAAGATTACTGCTCAATGGTTACCTTGGCAATGAAGTCACTTTCCCACAGCAATTATGACAAATCCACTCACAGCAAGGAAGGAATATGGCTTTGCAAGTGAAGTAAAACCTAAAAAGAAACTCGGAACTAGAAGGGAATTAAGAGATCAACTAGTGTGGTCCCTTCATTTGACCCCAAGCTGTCCAAATTCAAAGTGGTTAAAACAGCTTGGAAATGTTGAGCTGGTTCCAGAATATCCTATAGTATGTCTTCTTCCATATCACCCTTCATCTCTCACACCCCTACCTTCTCCTCCACTTCCACTCCCATCTCACACCTTACCATTATTCATAGAGAAATCTAGGTCAAAGGTATAAAACTCAAATGGCTAAGGGGCTAGGCAGAGGATATAAATTAATAAAGTGGACCAAATAGGGATGGTGGTGACCTAGGGAGGGTTCCCCCAACTTGAGAGAAGAGTAATTACTCAGCCAATAGTACCATTCAATTGATGTTCTTCAAGAGAAATCCAAAGCCTAGATTTTTGTGTGAAATTTCCCGGATTCTAAGTGTAATAAATTAACTTGAGTTGTTTGTAAGTACTGTATACCAAGCAAGCCAGGTCTGTCCCACAGTTCACAGTATCTGCCTTTGATGATGGACCCCATGAAAGTATCAACATCTCTTTGTCACTCACAGCTAAGTGATCTGTTATGCACCAGTGTCTCTGAGCCTTGGTTTCCTCATCCATAAAATGAGAGACTAACTCCCTTACAGGATTTTGTAAGAACTAAGCTTATATAGGTAAAGTACATAGCACACATGGCTGGCACAGTCAATTCTCAATAAGAGATGGCTATTTACTTTCCTTTGCAGCAGAGACATGTGTATGGAGGTATTGGTAGAATTCACCACAGCCTTCCACCTGCTCTTTTCCCTAGTTAGGGGAAAATGCCCACTACTGAAGGCAGTGGGGTGGGTGGTCTTTAATCAATCATCTTTACAGGGTTTTTATAAATCAAAAAATTGGGTTTTGCATGCTTTCTAGCCTAAGGACAGTAAGAACAAACAAATAATAAAAAATAAAAGAGAATATGTACTTTTATGTTGCACTTAAACAGAAAACATAATAGTTATTTATAAATATGAAGGTAGGGTGCTTCACTTCCTGATACGTTTGCTGAAGATCACACTATATTATATGTGCTTAGATCCAATTTACCAAATCCTACTAGATGGCCAAGTTCAGAAGTCAGTTGGTAACTAAGAACAGACACACTGATGTCTTCTCTCAAAAAGTGAGTAGGCCACAGCCTTCAAAAGGACTGAGCAGGGGGGCACCTAGGGGCTCAGTCAGTTAAGTGTCAGACTCTTGGTTTCAATTCAAGTCATGATCTCAGGGCCGTGAGATAGAGCTCAGTCTTATCAGCAGGGAGTCTGGTTGTCCCTCTCCCCCTGCTCCTCCCCCTACTCTCTCTCTCCCAAATAAATAAATGAATAAAATATTCAAAAAAAAAAAAAAGACTGAGCTGGGCTGCCTTTAACTGTTGACACCATAATAGCAGGAAGTAGAGCTAGGGCTTAGGGTCAGGGTAGAGGCCACTGGAACTGGGTAAGTCCCTGGAGCTGCAGGCTGGTTTGTTCCCTTTCTATCCCCCTCTCCATACTGATATGGGATATCCGATGGTGGTAAGATGTTTGAGCTCAGATGAAATGCCTGAATTACTAGTGGGACATCCTGTGTTTCCCTCACATTCCTATTTGGTGATGACTTTTACACCAGGATCATAATAGGTAGAAAATATGCAAAACTGCATTTTCTAAAGGCAGTACAGATTCTGGAGCAAAGTCGTTACAGAGTCAGATAACTTGTGACATCTCAGTTCCTGCTAGGCTAAGATAACCTCTAATTTAAAATTTAAAAAGCAACATAGAAGAGTTAATGACCCCTATTTGCCCACCAGCTCCTTACATTAGGCCTTCACACAGTAAGTACTGATTATTGAATAAAACCAACTCTTGGCAGAGGAAATAATAACCCACGAAGTAAAGCCAATAGTAGAATGAAAACTGATACTTTCCAAAAGCATGGATTTACTTCTTCATTCTATTTCTTACTAACAGGCTTTCTCCATTGGCTTATTCATTCACTCATTCAATATTTATTGAGCACCTCCTGTGCTTAAAGCATTCTTAAAAGTTAAATTCTGAGTTAAGAAACAAAACAGATAAACATCGGGGAAGGGAAAGAAAAATAAAATAAGATGAAAATTGAGAGGGAGGCAAATGATAAGAGACACTGAACTCCAGGAAACAAATTGAAGGTTGCTGGAGAGGATGTGGGGGGGAAGGGGTAACTGCATGATGAGCATTAAGGAGGACATGATGTAATAAGCACTGGGTGTTATATGCAACTGATGAATCACTAGGTTCCACCTATGAAACTAATAAGAAAAACCTTAAGTTAAATTTTGAGTATAAAAAGATGATCTTCAATTAGAACTTAAGATTATGTCTACTCTGTGAAAACCACATGGCCCTCAGAACATAACTGCACCAGATCATCCACTATGGCTACCAATCTATAAGGCCCACTGTCCAAGTGAGCATATGTGTTAAACACTGTTTTGCCCATGGGTGGTTCAGTCAGTTAAGTGTCTGACTCTTGATCTCAGCCCAGATCTTGATCTCAGGGTCATGAGTTCAAGCCCTATGTTGGACTCCACACTGGGTGTGGATCCTACTTAATAAAAAATAATAACAAGGGGTGCCTGGGTGCTCAGTGGACTAAGCATCTGCCTTCGGCTCAAGTCATGATCCAGGGGTCCTGGGATTGAGCCCCGAGTAGGGCTCCCTGCTCAGCAGAGGGTCTGTTTCTCCCTCTCCTTCTGCAGCTCCCCCTGCTTGTGCTCTCTCACTCTTGCTCTCTCTCAAATAAATAAATAAAATGTTTTTCTAAAAATAACTAAAATATGCAACAACCAGTGGTGTTGTACATAAACAATGAATCTTGGAACACTGCATCAAAAACTAATGATGTATTTTATGGTGACTGATACAATGCAATAAAAAATAAAATAAAATAATAAGAGTAGCAATGATAAAAAATAAAATAAAAATAACTAAAATAATTTTAAAGATTTTTTTAAACTGTTTGGCCTTCAATTTTCCTCTGTGCTGCACTGACAGCATGAATCTCGCTTGGTTTGACTAAATTGAAAAGCAGCTTAAAAGATGGAAGGGACAATGCTTATGAATTTATCATTCTTTTGGATTATAAGTTTATTTCATGTTGGAGCTGATGACTCTCAAACCAAAAGCCTTCACTTGAAATATACCAGTACTGTCCTAGATCAGTCTGTTATCAGAGAGTTGATCAGAGAGATAGATGTGATAAGAAACAGGAATTTTCTGGTGGCCTATAAACATCATTTAACCACAATTTGCATGAAGAGAATCATAAGACCAGGTATAATACCAACTGAAAGAGCAAACCATGCTTGCTGACTCATCCAGATCATCTAGCACATATTTAGTACTTTGTGTCATTTACTGTACACAGTTGTTTTAGCTAATCTTCTAGAATCCTCACAACAAATCTGTTAGTATCTTTCCCACTTCATAGCTGGAGAAATTCGGGTCTTTTCAAGGAATTAAACACCCACCCAAGGTCATAAAGTTAAGAAAAGGTAGAGTCAGAAATCACATCCAAATAATCTGAGTACAGAGCCCCAGCTCTGAACCACACTGTTTCTGCAACTTTGTCATATACATCTCTTCACCAACCACCAACCTATGGGAGCCAGAGAGCCTCTATTCTCCATCTAGCAGATGGTGGACTACAGTTTAGAACTCACAGCTCTAGCTCTGTGGACTACAAGAGAACAGAGCACAGATACACCACCTATAGCTGACAGAGACATGAGGAATCTGGAAGGACTATAGTTCTTACCTTCGCAGGTTCCAAGGTACTGCACCAAGGCTGGGCTCTAGTCACATTCTCTCAGCTCAGTGGCTGGTGACAGGAAACTCTAGAGAAATGAAGGCTCAAGTGCCAGCCTGAAGGTGCCCTGTACCCTCCCAGAAACCAGATTCAAAGGGGAGGAGCAAATATCCATGCAAGTTGTAAATGCATTTACCTCATGACCCAATGATCTTACTTCTAAAAATGTGTTCCACCAATATTCCCACACTCATGAAAAGATCATTTTTTGCTGCACTATCTGTAACAAGAGTGGAAACAACTGAAGCATCCATCAAGAGGGAACTGGCTAAATTAATTATGGTAAAGCCTTTTAATGGGATACTACAGAGTTGTGAAAAAGAATGAAGAAGTTCTCCATGTACTGATACAGAAAGATGTCCAAGATTTATTGTTAAAAAATATTAAATGCTGAAGAGCATCTTAGTATGCTCTTTTGTGTAAGATATAACATATATATGCTTATGTTTATATATTCAACATATTTGTTTATATACATTTACATGAACTCTAAAAGAATACATAAGAAACTAATAAAAGACGGTGATCCCTTTGAGTGTTAAGGGAGCACAGTAAACAGCACAGATGGGGCAGAGATGAGCGTGAGTCCTATATATCTTTTCATAACATTTGCTTCTTAAACTATGTGAATAAATTACCTATTCAAAAATAATAACCATCTTTACCCCAGCTAAAAAATATTTGGACCTTCACGGAGAGTCAGCTGCTGAGTCTGGTCATGAACAAATGTGTATTGGAATATATATACATGGATTTGGGAACATCTTCTCTACACTGCCACTCCATTGGTTCAAACTTGGGAGTACCCTGTCTGTACCATTCAGTGTAGACCAAGCTGCTGTGATAAGTAGATCCAAACATGTAATGGTCTGATATGGTAAAAGTGTATCTCTTGCTCATGTACCTAGGAGGGGGTCTGATTCTGCAAGCATCTCCACTCCACATGGTCATTCAGACACTAGGAACCTTCCATCTAGTGTCCACCCCTATTCCCTAAGGCCTCAGTGTCATATATATCAAACTGACAGAACAGGAACAGGTGCAGGAGGGCATACATGCACACATGCTCCTTTTATTAAAGTGACACACAAGAAGGAGACAAACCATAAGAGACTCATAATCTCATGAAACAAACTGAGGGTTACTGGGGGGTGGGAGGGTAGGGATAGGGTGGATGGGTTATGGACATTGGGGAGGGTTTGTGCTATGGTGAGTGATGTGAAATGTGCAACCCTGATGATTCACAGACCTGTACCCCTGGGGCAAATATAAAAAAAAATTAAAAAAATAAAAAGGAAACTCCAAAAAAAAATCTGTACCCAATTTAACTATTTTGGTGCTGTCTGTATAGTAAATTTTAAGGCTTTGCACAAAGAATATAAACATTTCTTAAGCAAAGTCTGTTGCAAGAATTGGCTACAATTTTTCTGTTTTTATGCCACATAAGTGTCTCTTTTATTAAATTATAAGTAATGCACTCCTCAAAAAAAATAAAATAAATAAAAAAATAAAGTGACACACATCACTTCCCTTCACATTCTATGGGTGAGAGCAAGTCTTGTGACTCCTATCAAGTACAAGGCAGGCTGGGAATACAGTCTCTAGCTGGGCAACCTCTTTCCATCTCAACATTTACCATGGAAGGGGAGAATAGACAGTTAACCATCTCGGATACCATCACTGTCTCCACTACTGAAAGAATTCTGGGAGGATTACTGGGCATCATTCATCCAGCAAACCTTTCCAAGGAACTCTCTTGTCAATCCTTGCTGATATAAAGGATATTTTGATGTGGTTTGTGGTTTGTGGAAATGAAGATCATCTCCAGTTGGAATGATGAAGAGAGGGCCACAGTAACTAGTTGAAGACCTCACCTACCCTGAGCCTCCATATGACCCAGTATAGGAATCAGAATCAATATCTTTTTCCATCACCTATCTCTGATTCTGTCATCAATGTTTCCTTGTTTCCTTGTAGGCTTTCTCTCTACTATCATTTATGGCAAGAGGACCTTTCAATGACCAGTTGTGTGTTCTCTTCTTGACCCACCTGACTCCAATTCTAGCACTCATTTCCACACAATGACTCCTATATACCCCCTGGTGATCACCCTCCCAACCCTGTGTGCCCAACGTGTCCCATGTGCTTATACTTGTGTGCACACACATGCACATACATGTATGCCTGTTTGCGCACATGTGCATGCACTGAGGCTGTGATGTAGCTGTTACTGTGCCCAGTCCCAAGGAAGCACAAGCAGGATGGTACAAGGCATAAATTTGCCCACAGCCCTATAGGAAGGAAGAAAGAAACACAAGGAAAAGCATCCAAGGAGCAACAATTAGGGATAGATTTTGAGCTGAAATACCTCTGCCAAGGACCTAAAGCAATGCAGATGAGATCTAGTCCATAGAATATAGCAGGTGGAAGCAACAGATGCAGATATTGAAGCCTTCTGCATTAAACTAGAGCAAACAAAAGCAAAATTCAAACAGACCATGTAACTCCAAGAATTACTTTTTCACTACCAAGGTCCTGTTTTAATTATTTATATACATCACATGGGCTCATGTTTGCAAAGATTGTTCCTCCCAGAGAAATTACATTTATTAGATAGCAAGGTCTTTATTTCCCCTGTGTCTTATTAAGCGAAGACATGTGCAACTACCAAGCAGGGTTTCTGATCATTCATTTGTTCATTCAACAAACATTTACTGAACCTTTACCATGTGCCAGGCACTGGGGAGATGGTAGAGAATGCAGCAGACAAGGTCCCTGCCCTCCTGTTCTTACTGAAGATCATCAAAAGATCATAAATACATAAGTACAAATTAGAAAGGAGAATAAAGGAAGCTATGAGAAAAAATGAGGTGAGATTTGCATGAGGCGGGGCTTTAAGAAAGGCATCTCTGCCTAAGGGATGACTGAGCAGGGACCAGATTCTCAAGAGGTGTGACCACCCTAAATTGAGTAATCCCCTCTAAAAGAAATGAAAACACTGAACTTAAAAAGGAAGATGATAATGTTTACATGCTTTCTGTGTGCCAGATACAGGGCTGAGCTCTTTCTCGGCACTATTTCTTCTCTTCCCCTGCCCAGAGTTTCCAGGTGGGTGATCTTCTCCCCAGTTTTTACTGATTAAGAACCAAGGCTCCAAAAGTTTTAGTAGCCTGATTGTACCTCTTGGTTAGTAAAAAGCAGCTCAGAGAGTCAAACCTGGATCCAAAGTCCTAAGAAGCCTGTACCAGAAGACAGGATGCCTGGGGGGACCCTGTTTCAGCACTGCAAGGGAAGCCAACAAGAGGCACCTGCTCCTGCTGTGAAGGAAGGAAGGACGCACCCAGGTGACACTCAGACTCTTACATACCTAGAGGTGCCTGCAAGAAACAGTAACCACACAGTCCCCTTCATCCCTTGGACCACCTCTTCTGTTTCCCAGGCTGTGCAAACAGGTGGCCCATGGGAGCGGCCCAGCAGGTGAGAGAGCTGTCCTTTTATACAGATTTCTATAAATGAAATCTGGGCTTTAACAGAATTTGACCTCTCATGCTGAGTCCTTTGCAGGTCCCATCATCATTCCTGGCAGGACTCCCAAACTCCCATAAAAAGGAATGTGTGACCTATTTTAAAATTCCTCCAGGGAAAGAGTCAGCATGTTGCCTTGGCAACTGATGCGAACCCTTCTAGGAGTCCTGCTTGGCTCTTTCTTCGGGTCTAACGTACTTCCGCCCTGATGCGATTCAAAGCCTGTGTTGGCCTCCCAAGGTTGGAAGAGACCATACCCTCCCACTGTCCCTTGCTCCACAAGAGTTTAGGGGACAGAGAAAGGGAAGCAGAAGAGGAAGTGGCATGGGAAGAGGGGACAGGATGACCTTCTTATCCAGAGACGGAGGCTTGGTTTATAAGGCCTGGGCAGTCTCTAGTCTCAAGGAGCTGGTTCCATCACAGAGTTGCTGACATGTCCCTCTGCCTTCTCCACTGACTGCTCTAACCTCCCAACCCAGAGCTTTAAGAAGCCTGTCTCTCTACCAGCCCTCCACAACCCCCCACAACCTTGACCGATCAAGTCTCCCATCAGAGTTTGCACTGCAGACTTGGGTCTTTAGCTTTGCTCACACATACATCCCATCACCCTTTCCCAAAGCCAAAGTTCCTGGGGTGAAGAGCCCATGTCTGAGTTTGCTTTCTAGCCATCACATCAGTGAGCTCTAATCCTCATTTCTACTGACTTCAAAAAGGGTTACAGACTTCTTTCCCTCTCACGGTATTGTGGAGCCCATACTGACTTCCCCTTCAGCCACCCTTCCTGTGGAGGAGAAGACCTGCAACAATAGACACCCAGAGCTTAATGGGACCACCACAGAGTGAAGTCGTTCTGCCCTGGCCCTGACTGGAAGGTGGGAGGCAGAGCTTTGAAGAGAGGAGGGGGGGATCGGCACAAATGCTTTCCAGGACTATTTTGGCTACAAATGACAAAAGCCCAAGTCAAACTGGCCTAACCAAAAAAGAAAAAAAAAAAGGGAGAGAAAAACGTATGTGTTCATTTAACTGAAAATCAGGCTGAATCCAGTGGCTCTGACAATGTGATCTCCATCTCTTAAATTTATTCTGTTTTGACATCATTCTCAGCAGGCTTCTGCCCACATGGTGACAAAGATGGCCACCAGCAGAACCAGGTATCTGCCCTACCAGGGTTGAACTCCAGCACAAAAAAAATGCCACTTTTCCCAAAATTCCAACTGAGTGCCAGGACTGAGTCTCCTGGGTCATGTGTCCAGCTCTGAATCATGCTCCTGGCAGGGCCTGAGTCATGTGTCTGCTTCCCAGAGCTGGGTAGAGTGTCCCCCACAAACCCTGTGACCTGGAATAGGGGAGAGGTGGTAGCCCCATGCAAAATCAAAGTGCTGTTAGCAGAAGCAGAGGACGCGGAAGCTGGGCTGACAAGCACAACAGATGTCCACTGCCATCTGCATCCTTTCTCTTCACTTCCTTTTCCTTGTTCAGACTAATAAGACATGGAGTTGGAAGTGTCTCTCCCTTGAGAAACATCTTTAGCTCTGAAGGATTGGGCAGGGCCCGAGAAGAACCGAATTGGGGTGGGGGGATGTGAATCACCTAAAATTGGTGCTGACCCTAAGTTTACAGAGAGAGGAGTGAATGGGGGTCTTATTTATTCATTGTTCTCATTGAAATGCCCAGCTCTGTTCCACCTTGAGGCCTTTCTCATTGGCTGTTCATTGCCAGCAGGACTTTGCAGACATCAGAATGGTTTCCTTAATTATATGTCTGTATTTAAAAAAAATAAATAGTGGTGCTTATCACTCTGCCTGCACATGGGGACCTGGATGAGCCCACTGACACAAAGCAGTTTCTAAGCAACTTGTAGAGTTGGTGCCTAATGCAACAGCCACGAGATTTGGAGAAAAAATAAAATAAAGCCCATGGACACTCAATGTGGAGCCGATCGTGATTGGTTCATAAAGACTGCACAGGGTCCTTCGGGAGGTTAATTCCATCTCAGGCTGACAGAAAGGGGCTTGTTTCCAGAAAGCCAGGATCTCTCTGGTGTGGGACGCTTGATAAGTGGGCTTCTTGAGGATTCCAGTAAGCACTCTGTCCCAGGAAGCCCTGGTGCTGATAATGTCTGATAGCAGAATTGCTGATGTTCAGAACTGAGAGAGGCTCTGGGCAGTGCCAGCAAACCCAGGGTAGAAGGTGAGAATGGGGAGAGGGCAGGGCCAGGTCTTCTTGAGGCCCCCACGCCCACCCCCTAGCCCTCGGCCAATGTGGCTCTACTGCCTGAGAGAGGCAGGAGGGCTTCTGAGTGAGGAAGACAGATTTACAGCCACAGAACTGACCTTACAACACACAGATAGAGGGAACCGCAGCCATCAAACTGGTGTCACGAATAAGTGAGACCAGCACTGGCATCTGGCTATGACATTCACGTCTGCATGACCCTGGGAGAGTCACTGAACCACTCTTTGCCTAAACTTTCTTTTTAAGTGGAGATAATAACAGGATAACCCTAAGGGTTAAGTGATCTGCGGGGCACACAGCAGGCCCTCTGCCATAAAGGCACATACCAGACCTCCATGGCGACAGCACTAAGATTCTGGAGATTCTATTGGTCGTTTCTGCAAAAGACTTTATCCATTAACTTTTTTTAAGACTGTATTTTCTATGAGTAATTTAGGTTTTCAGCAGAACTGAGAGGAAGGTACAGAGTTCCCACACACGCTCTGCAACCACACGTGCATAGTCTTCCGTTATCAACATCCCTCCCTCCCCAGTGGTTCATTTGTTATAACTGATGGACCTACATCAATCATCAAAACCACCCAATGTCCCTATTTTACTTTAGGGTTCACCCTTGGTGGTGTACATTCTACGCATTTTATCTGTTAGCTTCTGCCGTGTAATGAATCACCCAAAACTTAGTGACTTCAAACAATAATTTATTTAGCTCATGATGCTGTGGGTTAACAATTTGAGCTGGGCTCAGATGGATGGTTCTTCTGGCCTCAACTTCCTCATACTTCTTTGGTCAGCTGCCAGGTCACCTAGGAACTGACTGAGAAGGACAGCCTCAGCCAAGATGGCTTGTCTCCACTCCACACAATCTCCACCCTCTATCTTGCTAGCCTGTTCCCTTGCTAGAGGGAACAGTACTCTCTACTATAGGGAACATCAACCTGCTTTTTAATTAGCAATAATCATGCCTCGGATAAACCTCATTGGCTACGATACTGCCACTGCGCAAAGCTTCAACCTGCTTTTTAAATCCAAGTTCTATACTAGTATGAGTGTTGGGAGATCCTCAGTAAGCCCCCATGCTCCCACTTTCCACCTACAGTCATGGCCCTTCTTTGCTAACACCTGTCCCTAGCCAAGCTGGTATTAACACACACCTAGAAATCAGGGCCATTTCTCTTCAAGCCTGGTCCTCTTTGACTCATATGACATCATCTCACTTCTGCAAATCTATGGCTAGAGGATAAAATTAAAAATGTATTAGTAGGAAATGACTGAAATCTTTATTCTGAAACAAAATCCCACAGTGCAACATGAGTTCAGTTGCTATGAGAGAAATTTACACCATCTGATCATCTAAAATTCTATTCTTGGTCCTGCCGTCAACTGAGCAAGAAACATTAATTGAGTCACTTTATCTCTCTGGGCCTTTTATTCCTTGTCTCTCTGCTCCGTTTCCCATGTCTTATGGAGGGAGGCCATCAGCTGCCCACCATTTCCTTAGATTTCCAGCTCCCAGGCCAGAGGGTCAGAAGTGCTGGTGAACAGGTATGCTAAGGGTTAATAGGAATGTCTCCATTCCAAGAGAATAGTGAGACTGAATGACTAATTTTAAGGTGATTGACTAGCATTCCTTATCTGTTGAGACTCCATATATGTCCAAAGTTAGTACTCAGCCCTGATTAGCAAGTGATGGAATAATGTGTCTAGCTGGTCCTTCCACTGGGAGTTTCCTATGTGTGCATTAATATCTACCTCCTAAATGATGTGACTTCTAGGGAAGACAGTATGGAAGTTCCCCCCAAAATGGACTAGAACTACCATATGATTAGCAACCCCACTTCTGTGTATTTATCCGAAAGAATTAAAATTCAGATCTTGAGAAAATGTTTGTACTCCTATATTCACTGCAACATTATTTACAATAGCTAAGAGGTAGAAACAACCTAAATGTCCATCAGTGGATGAACGGATAAGAAAAATGTGGTATATACATACAATGGAATATTACTCAGCCATAAATAAGAAGGAAATCTTGTCATATGCTACAACATGGATGAACCTCAAATACATTATGCTATGTGAAATAACCCAGTTACAGAAGGACGTGTATCTTGTTTCCATGTTTCCAATTATATCATGTATCTAAAGTAGTCAAAGTTGTAGAAACAAAGTAGAATGGTGGTTGCCAGGATTCAGGAGATGGAAATGCAGAGGTCCAGTTATGCAAGACAAAAAAGTTTTAGAGTTCTTCTGTACAATATTATACTGAGAATTATCAATACTCTACTATATACTTAAAATTTTGTGAAAAGTATATACCTCATGTTATATGTTTTTTACTACAATAAAAAAATGACAACAATAACTATCTCCTACCTTCCCATTGTTGGATGGTAAAGATATTTTATGTGAAAATGGTTTGGAAGCAGGTCAAGTACTATGCAAATGTAAGGGATTATTACTTTGATTATTATGGTACCCCATCTCGCTTTTTTTTTTCTATTTCAGAATGCAAGATTATTTTCTAATTAGGTCTAAATTGGAGGAAGAGTCTAGGCTTTACACCAGACCCTCCAGTAGTCTTCTTGTGCCAAACACCAGACAGGACAGCAACAAAAGTGATGACAAGCAGACAATACTCCTTAACCACAGACAGAGAGGAGCTGATGGGAGAAGTTGAGAAAATACCACTTTGTGGAGCTATCTCCAGTTTGTATATGATATCCAAAGGCAAAGCTGTGCTCTTCAGCCATGAAACCAAAACTTTTTTTCACACCCTGGCCAGAGATGTCACAGAAGCATTAAAAAACAAACAAACAAACAAAAACTCCGTTGCATCTCTAGCTTAAAAGGAAAAAAAATCTATCTCCAGAAACTAGCACAGTGAGCAATACACAGTATGCACCAGCCAAGCTACACAGAAAATATTAGTTGGGTGGAGAATGGATGGATGGGTGGATGGACAGAAGAAAAAGAGTAAAAATGAATGAACAAGCCTGAAATGTTCCCAAGATGGCCTTCTATCTTTCCAAAGAGATGTCTGCCCACCAAAATGATCAGAAACTGCTGTTTCAACTAGTACCAAGGCAGGCTTTCAGCATGAACAGTTTTTCATGACCAATGTTAGCCACAATGCCGATGTTAGATTGAAGGATGACTTCCTAAAAATTACAAAAATGATCCACTCTTGGAGAGTGATTAGGAAAAGGCATCTGCTCTGGGCTGGTGCAGCCAGGGCCCATACCTTAGAGTCTAGTGCCTGTTCATCCCCTCTGTTAGGTACTTCTGTGCAGCGCACAAAATGAACATCTGGACTAAGTGGCTTTGATTAGTTGTATGATGAAGTAAAAGCTAATAACTTGGAAGGAGACAGACTGTGGTTCAGTGGTTTGCCACATTCCCATCTCCAGCCCCCTTTAGGGTTGGAATCAGGGTTTGACAGCCAGTGGCCTTAGGTGAGCACACACAGAGGTGTTCTGGCAAAAAGCCAGAGAAAAGAAATCCTGTGTAATCTTTACTCAAATCAAGATAAACAATACTTCCACAGAGACTTCTCACCTGCCCCTACCCGGTCAACATCCCCAATCCCAGATCCCTTAGCAATAACTATTAAGACCTCTATCACTATATATCAGTTTTGTCTGTTCTTTCATAAAAACATAATTGTACAGTGTGTTTTCTTTTGTGTCTAGTTTAACTCAACATACTGTATTTGAAATTAGTCCATTATTGTGAATGGCATCAGCTTATTCCTCTCATTTTGAAAAATATATTCAAATGGCCAAACCACATATGAAATAGAAGATACCCAAGTGGCCAAGTCACATAGAAAAGGTGTTCAAAGTCATTAGTCATCAAGGTAATACAAATTAAGCCTACAGTGAAATACCTCTACACCTTCACAGGACTAGCTAGAGACAAAGACTGACAATGTCAAGAGCTGGTGAGTACATGTAGAGTCTGAAACTCTTGGACACCGCTGGGAGGAGTATGCACTGGTAAAATCACCATGGAAAGCTGTGTGGCTTTCTAATAAATATACACGTCCCCTATCACCCAATAATTCTATGCCGTACAAGAATGTTCCAGTAGCTTTGTTTACAAAAGTCCTGAGTGGAAACAACTGAGAGGTCCATCACCAAGAGAAAGGATAAATTTGGTATGTCCACACAATGGACATGTCACTCTTACCTCTCTGGGACTTTGGTTTATGGATAGAATAATATTTATACCACATAGATCATTAGAGGAATAATGTGGAAAGTGGCTTACAAATATAGGATTCATATTTTTTGGTTTTGTTGCTACATAAGTAAGAAAAAGACGAAGAAAGTGTAAGTGAAAAAAAAGACACAAACTAACATGCTGTTGGCTGCCAACTCCTAAACCTACTTAAATATCTCATCTCCCTGGATCCAGCTGCCATTTTTCTGAACTGCAAGCAAGAAATAGTCATGAAATGAAACCATTTTTGCCAAAACAAAAACAAGGTAATGAAAAGGGTTACTCTTAGAGCCTTAACCTCTAAGAAACAGCCAAATTTCCTTAACATGTTTAATCTGCTTAGCTTAGAAATCTCAAAGCATCTGCTTCTGCATCCTTTCCATCATATTGATTTTGTTTTATTATTAAATGCTTCATCTTTTATTCTGTTTTAATCAACAAACCACCTCAAAACTCTGGAAACAAGCAGAAAAATAATCACATGCACACACACATGCCCTCAGGTACAGATATGCACATACGTTCCCTTCCCACCTACGTGTATGTGGAGGTCTTTATGTTTTTACATCTACATACAATAAGCATAATATAAAGCAAGGAGAGACTTGATAGCAAACAAGACAGAACATATACATCTGCATGAGGTTCCCCAAAGTGGAGAGTTTCTACCCTTATTCCCATGATGCTGTTCTTGCTCAAAATATTTTTGGAGCTTTGGAAGATGTGTTATATAAAGAATTGCAAAAATAACAGAGCCTATTGAGCTAGGAGGAGAAAAGCCTACCCTTAAATATTTGAAGGGTCATTGGGCAAAAGAAGGAATACGTGTTTTATAGCCATTGTACATATGAGGAAACAGGTTCTACCGTGTGTCCACAGTCACACAGCCAAGCATGATGCTGGCTTGATGTGAGCTGAGGCGGTCTGCCCCTGATCCTGATCTACTCTACCACTGGTCTCTTAGAGCAGGATGAGACAGACTAATGATGAAGAATGATATTGCACCCTAGGCATTCTGGTGGAAGAGTATTGGGATATAGTGGGTACTTCAAGCAGACAGTACTCAATCAGCTCCGAGGACTGGGGGTGTGGTAGTGGGTGCCAGGAAGGACTTCATGGAAGAGCTGCCATTCACAAGGAAGGGACTTTAAAAAGCTGATTCAGCTCTTTGAAGACAGCTGGCTTCTTATGTTCTCACCTTTTCCTAAGGTTGGGTCAGAAAAAGCCAGGTAGGACTTGTAACATCCCGCACCTCATCACTATCCTAATGTTTGCCTGGTTTTCAAGGGTTGTTTGAACTCTCTCCTGCAGATAGGGATCTTGAGACAGCTTTGGAAAATGGGGGCCACTGCAGGGATATAAGTCACCTGCCAATGCCTTCTCCCTTCTGCCTCCCATACTCCGGAAATTCATCATCAGATCTTTCATTATTTGTCAGATGGTGGTCCAAGGAGTGTGTGTGTGCATGCATGCGTGCATGTGTATGTGTGTGTGTGTGTGTGTGTGTGTGTGTGTGTGTGTGTGTGTGTGTG
>LNAC01000682.1:249778-455917 GCA_002007465.1 Ailurus styani | reverse complement strand
TGTGTGTGTGTGTGTGTGTGTGTGTGTGTGTGTGTGTGTGTGTGTGTGTGTGTGTTGTAAGGAAGATGGGGAGGGCCTGCCTCTCCAGCCGCCCCAGAGCATCCTGCCTTTGCACATGTGAAGCTGAAGCTGCCTGGCCCTTTGATCAGGACCCCATGCTGTGCCTTGTTCAAGGAATTTTTAAATTCTCTTTCATTTTATTGAACGGCTTCACTCCCCACCTCCCATCCCTGAGTCAGGTCTCAGGATTATTGGGTCCTTCTCTTCATTGATTTGTTTTCCTGACCTTTGTAGTAGATACTGAAATATATGGATGGAATAAGAAAGGAAGGAGGAAAGGGAAGGGGAGGGAGCCCGGGTAGCCTCTGGAAGGGAGGGCTGATGGTGAGGATCTTGAGTCTGGCCACATTTTACAGAAAAGGGACAAATCAGGTGGCAGTTCTGGTACCCCAGAAGAAGTCCCCGGCTTATGAGGACGGACCACTGAAGACCAGGCTGAGGTCACAACTCTGGTCCCCTATATGCACCAGAGACAGATGCTGGACCTCTGTATCTCTATGCACTTCCTTTCTGTTGAAAAACTGTGTCAGCTCTCTCTTTCATTCTTTTGGAGAATACCTGCTCCACTCCACTCAAGGCTCTGTGCTAGGAATGCATGCATGCTCTTCTTTCCCTCTGTCTCTGAGTCCCAGTTTTGTATTAAACCACATGTCCTCAGACCAGCCACATTGGTACAGGTTCCATCATCAACACTGAGAAGGAAGAAATGAATATTTGTGGAGTACCCAGTGCCCATCATGGTAAGAGGTGTTTTATTTGTATTATGGGTTACTAGGCCAGACTTCTCCTGCTATTCCAGATATGAAGCTGGGGCCCACAGTGAAGCCACCAACTAGGAGGCAGTACTAGATCTAAGACATGTGGCTCCTCCCAATGGGTATGAGGCAAAACCAAGTGAGAAAGCTTCAAGAGTCAGTAGTAAAGATCTGGGATTCCTGCAAGATGGGGAGACTGGCCCCTCAACCCCAGGGAGACACTGTGTCCATCAAGCAGGGGACATGCCTGAAGAGAAGACACAGGGCAGAAGGGGACAGCCCAGAGCAGCCCATACCTCAGTGTTTGGTGAGGCTGATGATCTGAGTTCCCTAAAGGGCAAATGTCCAAGTGGCTGGACTTGAGTTGTCTTTCCTGTACTCCACTCCGGTGGGCTGCCCACTAGGCACAGGGAGGCAGGAGGAGAAAGAGACTGTGTAGTAGACTCCATAGTGAAAGCTAAGTGGGGGGTGGGAGAGGTCAGCTTCCATCAGGGAGTTACCACAGGACCCTTCAAAGACCCAGACATGCACCATGCAAGAAGACCTCACCTTTGGACTCATGCCACAGCGAGTACCAACAACCAGTCAGTGTTGGCCCAAGAAATACCAACCTCCAAAGAAATACCAGCCTCCAAAGGAAGCACAAGAAATGGGCACAATTATGTAAACAAAAGCTTGTCCTTTTTTAAAAATATTTTTTTGATAGAGAGAGCAAGAGGGAGAGAGAGCATGCACAGAGGGAGAAGGAGAGGGAGAGGCAGACTCCCCTCTGAGCAGGGAGCTCAATGCAGGGCTCGATCCCAGGACGGTGAGATCATGACCTGACCTGAAGGCAGACACTTAACTGACTGAGCCACCCAGGCACTCCAAGAGAGTCTTTTCCTTTTCCATTTACTTCTACCGGAGAGAGCATTCTGGAAGAACTCGGTTCTGAAGGAGTGGATGCTCCAAGCTACCTAAAGGGAGGGAGATAATGTTGAGATTCAAGTGGAGTTTGAGAGTTAGCAGGCTCCGCAAACACCCCTGCCTATATCCCCTCCTCTTTACCTTTGGGTTCACACAAGCCTGACTTCCAAAAGCCTGACTTCCACAAGCCTGACTTCCAAAGCCTGACTTCTGACTGCCAGAGCCTGCATCTCTTTGCCTGCAAGTCTTTCTCTGGCCACCGAAGTCCTTTCTGCCCACAAACAAGTGCTGGGGAATTGACCTCTCCGAGAAGCAGCCCTCATCCACTGACAGGTAGGATTTGGCGTATAAATACCCCAGCTCCTTCATTTGTGAAAAATAACTCCGAGTCACTTGTTCTACACTGTATTAGTTATCAATTGCTCTATAAAAATTTATCCCCAAAACATAGTAGCTGGAGATAACAACAAATAAATAGTATCTCACAATTGGTCAGGAACTCAGAAGAAGCCCAAAGAGGTGATTCTGGCTCCAGGGTGCTAATGTCTGCATAACAAATTACCCCAAGATTGGCAGCTTTAAAATATGTATTAACTCACAATGTCTATTGGTCAAGAATCTCGGCACAGCTCTGCTGGATGCCTCTTTGTACCTTTGACTCAAAATTCCTCACTAGGCTCCTCGCCATGTGGGCCTCTCCATAGGGTAACTCACAACATGGGGACTAGTTTCTTTTCAGAGCTAGTGAAGGAGAGAACCAGAGAATACAAGCAAGGCAAAAGCCAGTCTTTTTGCCACTTAATCTCAGAAATGACATCTATAACCCTTGTCATTCTATGTTTAGAACTGCATCATTTTGTATATGGTTATAAATGGCCTACACTCTAGAGAGGAGATTGTACAAGTTCATGAATACCAGCAGGTAGGGAGAATTGGGGCCATCTAAGAGGCTAACCTACCACAGTAGAGCATTACTTCTGCCACATTCTACTGGATACACAGGCCACACACATAGTTCGATGTGGGAAGGAACTACACAAAGGCATGAATACCTGGAGGGGAGGATCACTGGGGCAGACTTGAAGGCTGACCCCCACAAAAACTGTCTCCAGAGTTCCTCGGTGAGATTATGCATTTGTTGATAATGCACTTTTAAATGCTTTCCTTCCTTCCCCTGTCTCACTTCCCCCACTCCCTTACTGGTCTTTCCTTGCATCATCTCCCAAATAAACCACTTGCACATAAACCCTTACTTCAGGGTCTACTTCTGGGACACCCCAAACTAAGACAAAGAGTGACACATTAAATTAGACTTATAGGAGTGCCTGGGTGGCTCAGTTGGTTAAGCATCTGCCTTCAGCTCAGGTCATAATATGATCCTGGGCTTGAGCTCTGTGTTGGGCCCCTGCTCAGCGGGGAGTCTGCTTCTCCCTCTCCCTCTGCCTGCCACTCTTCCTGCTTGTGCTCGCTCTTGCTGTCAAATAAATAAATATTTTTTAAATTAGACTTATATAAAAGTGTGTGTGTGTATGTGTGCGTTTGTGTGTGTGTGTGTGTGTTAGGAACTGATGCAAAATTTATTTCTTACTGTGACACAGCAAAAATTTTGAAAGCCACTGTAGTAAACAACCACAGGATTTCAGAGACAATTGTTTCGTTTAACTCTGATGAAATCTAGAAAGACTAGACCTTAAGAGGATTCAAGGGGGGTAGAGAGAAGATAAAGAAATATGAAAAATTGGAAAGTACACCGTGCATCCAGAAATAGTGCCATGTAAAACTAGGGCTGTTACTTCCTGAGTTCATTCCCCACTTGTCTGTTTGGAGTTTTGTTTCTATCTGCTCATCACCTTACTTCAATGGGGGTCTTTTTTCAAGATGTCCATATCCAGTCTGAGCTCCAGCCAAGCCTTACACCTAGCAAATATTCCATACTTTCATGAGTGAGAACTGTTCTGTAACCAAATTGTAGAGATGAAATACAAAAACTTCACAGCATTTGTGGGGGAGGAGGGAGATTCCCAGGAGTAAGCTAAGTCACTTGAAACAACTGTACATTTTCATACATTTTTCAAAACTTACTTTGAGACTGACTTTAGATAGATAGGTACCAAATGACTCTTGACCTCTAAGTACCCCAAAAATGCCCAGGAGAAATCAAGGCCTTCCAAGGCACTCAGTTGTGGACTTATCAAGGGCTGGCTAGAGGAGCTTAAATCCAAATTAATTACCCAGATATCTCTAGTTCAGAAGTTGGGCCACAGACAAACTCATCAGCATGCAATAGCAGCACCAGTCCCACAGTGAGAAGAAAAGGAAGCAGGATAATGAGGACAGTAGATAAAAGGGAAACCATGGAGGAGGATCTTAATTGTATCTTAATTGAGTCACACACTTTCTCCTTCATGCAGATCCCAGCCCTCAAGTCAGAAAGAGAGTGGCCTCTCTGCTTGGGTGCTTCCTGTGTCTCAGCCATGACTGGTGTCCAAGGTCAACATACTGTGGCATTCCATTAGAAAATAAGTGTTATCAGTTAACTGTTGCTGCAGTAATGCTATATAATAAACCACCCCAAATCTTAGTAATAATCACTCATGTCACCCATATATTTGCAGGTCTCTGGGTCTGCAGGACAGCTGGAAGTTGGCTGATTCAGGCTGGGACTGGCCAAGCAGCTCTGCCTCAAGCTTTGGATGTAGCTCATCTTGGCCCTCACTGAGGCTTGGCTTATATCTGCTCCACAAATGTTGGTTTCAGGGCTCCGAGGTCTAGAAGGTCTTCTCTGACGCCCAGGGAAAAAGCAGAAAATCCAAGGCCTCTTAAGACCTGAGCTTGGACTGGGTGTGGTGCATAAACAATGAATCTTAGAACACTGAAAAAATAAAATTAAAAAAAAAAAGACCTGAGCTTGGAATTGGCAACCCCTCACTGCCATCCATATTTCACTAGTCCAAGGATATCATATGGCATAACCCAAAGTAAGGGGTGAGGGCCACACTCCACCCACAGTGAAGCCATGGCAAGAGTAAGGACATAGGACAGAGTAAGGGATGTAGAGCCAACAATTCCATCTACCAAAGCCTGGGTCTGCTTCCAAACTCAAACTGAAGCCACGATAATTGATAGAGACTCTATAATTCTAATCCATTGGCTGTATTTCTGATAATTAGGAAGTATGAAGATGAGAATGTCATGCTCACAGACCTGGCCACTACAAAAACTAGAGGACAGTGATGGAATACACCACCCTCTTCATTTGCGCTTTGGGAGTAGTCAGTGTAGACCATAGCACTCATGGGCCTACATTGTCACCATTGGTTATAACTTGCTGTCCAAGGAGGTGTGGTGTTTCCTCTGACATGGGAATATGAGGATAATTGCAGTTTATGCGGTTATTCTCGGGAAGGGAAGAAGTAGGTCTTTCTTCAGACAGATGTGCTGCTCTACAATCATGAATGTTTCATAATCATCTCATTCCTTTTACATTGGCTCTGGCCTATGTGACTGACTGGCAAGGCTATTTCTGAGAAGGGAAAAAGTCCCCATTTCTTTTCTGAAGGTGGAGTACAAAGAAATCCAGCTTTTTTGAGTTGGATTGACAAAAATAGGAAACTATCCCAGACTGTTCCAACCTGCAGAACTTGGAGTCAGTTGTAACAAAATGCATTCCTGGGCCTTGTGAGTCAGTCTGTGGGTGGGTGCAGGGTTACAGCACCCAGACCTGCAGCTTGACCCTGCACAAGGGTGCCCACCCAAGGAGCAGCTGAATTCCATTATGTCTTCTACTTGCCAAGCCAAGCATCCAGACTAGGGACTGCATAATCCCAAAGGAAGGGGCAACTTTGATATTTAACCTACCCACAAAGGACACATTTTGGTAATCCACAGAAAGACAATTTAGCACCAAAGGAGAATTTATCTCCTTGGCAGTCATATGTTTGGTTCTCCCAGATAGCCCAGGGGCTACCCAAAGCATGGAGCCTGGTACAATGTGTTACTTTGTATTACTCTTTCCAAGTCATCACTACTCTCACCACTGCCTCTGCATCCATGTCCTTTGCCATGTGACTCTGCACTGCCCTGCCACTGGAAGAGGCGGGGAGTACATCTCCATCCCACCCACCATGGGCTTGACCATGTGACCTGCTTTGCCCAGTAGAATGTGAGTGGAAATGAAGTGAGCAGAGACTTTAAAAGCACTTGCTTCATCTAGCATGGCCTTTCAAGCCTCTGCCATCTGCCGTAAGAAGGCCATGCTCCCAGGAGCCTCTGGTACCAGAGGGAAGAGTCTCATGGTGACCCATAGTCTGAAGCAGAGCCATCTTCGCTGCCCCACAGATCAATAAGCAAAAACAAAAGATGTGTGCTGTTTGTTACACAAAGAAACCTGATCAATACACATGTTATACAATCCATGAAACAGGACAAACTCTCCTTTCAAAGCAAGAAGCCTAGGTCATCCAGTTAACAGAAAGCATCCAGAGGTGACCAGAAAATGTGAAAGCCCAGTAGATATCCCACCAGAGGACTGAGCAGAGACACACCTGCTGGTGGAATGGAAATTTGAGAACACCAGATGAGACTAAATGGGAATGATGCTTAGCCAGATTCTGGAAGTAAGCTTCCAGGACTTTCTGTGGCATGCCTGAGGCTTCTTTTGTGAGTGAGGAGGTGCTGTGGGGAGTTCTGAGTGTGCCCAGGTTCTATGATATCCATTTAGGTGGCCCCAACCCAAGTGCGACCCACTGGAGCAAAGATCACCCTGCTGGGCAGGCTTGTCTGCTCTAGCACCCACACCATGTTTTCCTCAGAGAGAGCTATGACACACTCCAAGTTCAACCCTCTGAAGAGGGCAGACGTTTTATCTGCAGGAGCTTTTCTACTGAGTCAGCCAGTTTTTAATGAGGGCTATACACCAGACAGTGCTGCCACCTCACCACTCTTATTAAACCTTGATCGCAGCTCTATCCAGCTGCAGTTGATTTGGCTTTTGCCAATGCAGATGCATTTCTCACCCCTCGTCATAATAAAGTGAAGAGCAGACAGGTTTATTGGCATGTGGGAAGAGATTTTGCAAAGGAGAAAGGAAGGGAATTCCTCTACTATACTTCTTCCAGCCCCAAAACAAATACCAAAGTCAAATGCTTCATTCTCAGAGGCCAGTTAGGAAAATGAGCCCATGTGCAACATGGGTTGTGCTTAGACAGAAAGAGGCACAAGACAGCCACCCTCAGTGTGGCCTCCTCTCCAGGTGTAATGGTGCTGGACTCCAGGAAGACAATGACATCTGGGTTCACCCCATTTAAATCTGTTTAGAACAGTACCGAGAAGAAATATCTTTGCTAAGAACTTTTTGAATAAGAAAATATCCTGTTAAGAATAAGCTGACCAAGGGACACCTGGGTGGCTCAGTCAGTTAAGATCCAACCCTTGACTTCAGCTCAGGTCATGATGCTGAGATTGAACCCCATGTTGGGATCTGTGCTGGGTGTGGAGCCTGCTTGGGATACTCTCACCCTCTTCCCCTGTCTCTCCCCACCCTCTCCCACCCCACACATGTGCCTGTGCTCACATCCTCTCTCTAAAGAAAAAAAAAAAAGAATAAGCTTTAGTTTTAAAGAAAACTAAAGTTTAATGAAACGATGCCTGTTGGAAACCTATCATGGGGGCTTTCCCATGAATCATTGTTAATCCCTCAACAACTCTTTAGGATGAGTGTCACCATTCCTGGTTCAACATATGCAGGAAGGAAGGTCAGAGAGTTGACATGATTAACCCACAGTTACCAGCAACTAAATGATAGGATCTAAATTCAAACCCAATGCTGGTCAGACTTCAGAATTTATATTCTTTCCACCCATATTCTTACCAGACTGATGTAAGTTAATCTTCATGTTTTATGTAAAGCAGATATAAAATCTCAGTCTACAAACACTGTTGTTTAACAAATGTAACTTTCTTTCGTTTTCTATTATTATTCAACTTAATTTCTCTTTCAAGCTCATTCCACCAGGGGATCAATAACTTAAACTCAAGCAGTTGTTTGCCCCTGCCCTTCCCAGGTTTGTGCAGTAGGCCCTTGGGATGCTCCACACCACATCCTCCTGGGCAGTTGTTGGGGACAGGTCCACACAGGGTCATACACACAGCTAGTACCTAAGTTAAGCATATGCCTCCACACCTCTCTTCTCTGCTGTCTCAGTGGGGAGGTTACCAGCCTCTTTGCCCTGTTAAAAAGAAACCACAGGCCCAAAATGGCGTCACGTAGGCCAAATCACCAAACTGGGGTTTAATACCTAATCTAATTGCAGTTCCAACCTCCCCCAGAAATGTGTTAACCACTCAGGCAGGAATTTTCTGATCAGCGCCAATGAGGTACTCTGTCACATGGGCCCCCTCCATCCCCCACACAAGGAAGCACACAAGGAAGATGAGGTAATCTGCAGGATAAGAGCCCTTGTCCTTTCCCCTAAGGGAAAGTGACCTTGTCAGAAACAATCCTTTTCCTTTGCTAATAATTTTCTTGCCCCACCCTCCTTTGTATAAAAACCTTCCATTTTGTACAACTCCTTGGAGCTCCCCTCTAGTTGCCATATGGGTTGCTGTCCAATTCATGGATCAATTAATAAAGCCAGTTAGATCTATAAATTTACTTGGTTGAATTTTGTTTTTTAATAGTCCTCTGGGATTTGAGGCTTGTTCTTCAGAGGACCCCCTAAGAAACTGAGCCCTAAGTACCTCCAACAGTAACCTGATCATTAATGCCCTGTTTATTGGCTTCTCCTCCTTCCCTGACTCACTCCTCCCACCCACTCACTTCTGCTTCCCAAGGTCTCCTTCCAAATAAACTACTTACTCATGAATCCTTGTCTCAGGCTCTGCTTTCAGGAAACTCAAACTAACATGCTGTAAGTCCAAGTTCCTGGAAACTTCCACAGGGCCAAGGCATAGCAAGGGCAGAGTGGGATGGAACAACAAATCAGTAAGTCACCTGCCCGTTAGGTATCAGCTAAGCCAACCCTATCTTATCATCGCTGGTCACCAGGCTCCATAAATTGCTGCTGAGCTGTCTGTCCTTTGTTCTCATCCTCTGGCCGCTTTAGGCCCTGTACCTCTCTTCCCTATTTCTATGCCTTACCATGTGGGGGGTGATGGAATCCTTCTACCAGGCTGTCATAATATGCCCAGTTAGCCATTCCCACCTCCTCAGGGCTCTATCCAAGAAACAGAACACAGAACCCACTCTTGAGTCTCATCTGCCTGCTTCCCTGATGCTCCACTGAGAAACCAGAACTGTAGTTCCTTCCTCTAGGAACATCAGAGCCTGTGCTTTCATCTCTTTCTTTCTGGCTCCCTTCTTCCCCAAGACTGGGAGAAGCCCCCTCTCCTCAACATTCTGCTCTCCCTTGTGCTGTGTCCTCTGAGTGTACTATCTATGCTGCAGTCCCCTCCATCCCCTGAGGGTTCTGGGAAATTCTCTCGGGATGGTATCCTAGTTCTTTGAAAGGTGGGGAGTGGGTTTAAGGGAACCAAGCCTTAAAAGGAGGGAACTGAAAATATAAACTTCAGTTTACATCTTTTTCAATATCATTCTTCCACATTGTTTGAGACACATTACAAATAATTCATAGTACAGTGCAGTCCTGGTATGGAATCCCAGTATTTCTTCACCAAGTAATTGGAAGAAACCCGCTAGTTTCCTCCAGATCTTTCCCATGTCCCCTAGCATTCTGGGTTGGCTTCCTCATTTCCTGATGTTGGGGCGTCTGTACTATGAGAAGGGGCTCCCCCATCCTATTCATACTCTGAATTCAGGCAAAACCAACCACAATTCTGAAGAGACTGGCTTTTCTTCTAGACAGCCTTTCTGTAAAATGACTATGACAACAGCTAACTGCCCCAGGACCATCTCCTCTCCCTCTGCTCCTGCCCTTCTGTTTTTGCTGCAGAGGGCATTGTGATGGGAACATATTTTGGCTCCTGTGGCAACTGTCCCCATGCCCTTCCTGTCCTTCCTGTCCCCAAAACCTACCAGACCCAGTGGAGAACACAGCTCATCCCTGCATACATTCTCCCTTTTCAGGCTTGTGTCCAGACCAAGAAAGCAATTGACCAGAAAGCAATTCCATCAGTTCTCAGGAGAAACTGAGGCACAGTCCCTCTTGGAGCTGGTTTTCAAATTCACAGAATCACTGACTACTTGAGGCCTTTGCTTGTCTTGGAAAGCAGAAACCCTGGTCAAGAGGAAACATTGCCTCTGCCTCTTCAAGTGCCCTGACCTTGCAGCCCACCCAGTTAGAGTTGGTGGGTGGTCTGTGGCTTCTGCTTTTAAGTACAGTTCAAACTCTCTTTCTTTCAGAACCTTTCCCTCATTCTGGTTTTGGGAATGAGAAAGATCACCACTTGTATGAAGCATTACAAGATGATCTCTTACGGTATAATTGCCAGCCTCAACTTGGAGACCTGGGGAAGCTGTGGCCCACACTATAATAACAGAGGACCCAAGGGCTACTGCACCTGGCACTACAGCCCCCAGGGTCCCAAGGAACACTTCAGCACCTTCTGATGAGGGAATGTCCCCACCAACCTGGCTCTCTCTCTCTCTCTCTCTCTCTCTCTCTCTCTCTCTCTCTCTCCTCCGGAGGCTCCTCGGGGCTGAAAAATCTCTCAGACTAACAGCTTTCATACTCATTCCCATCTATCTTCTCTATGACCAGATCCATGGAACAGGGCCCCTTTGCTCCAGGTGATGCTCTTTCTCCCCACCTGGACTGAAAATTTCTTTGAAGTAATGAGTTTCAGATAGCAGAGACTGGAAAGAGGAAAGCATTGGCCAGTCCCAGTGATGAAAGCATTATGTTGAGCTAAAGTTCCCTTCTTGGGAACATCATCACCCCTTCCCCTCTCCATGCCAGAAGGTCTCCCCTCCACTCACTGCCCTCTTAGTTATTTCCCTCCCCCAGGGAGGAGCAGATGCTTGGTCAGAACCAGGACTGTAGACTGGACAACATTGCTACTGAGACCAGCCAAGGTCTCAGGTTCCACTGGCTTCTATTCATTCTCCCACTAGTAACTTCTCATGCTGTCATGCCCAATCCCAAGTGACCTGAAGAATAAGAGAACTAGGGCCCTAGAGAACCTGCCTCTCCACAGGCAGGCTCAAGCACTTGAGTACCACAATTTACATTCAGGGACATCAAGAAGCCCCAGAAGTCATGGGTTGAATGGTGTCTCCCCCAAAAGATGCACCCACTTGAAACCTGGGACTGTGACCTTATTTGAAAAAAAGGGTCTTTGCAGATGTAACTAAGTTAGAGATCTCAAAATGAGATTATCCAGGATTACCCAGGTAAGCCCTAAGTCTAGTAGCAAGTTTTCTCAGAAGAGGGGGAGACACAGATGCAGAGAAGAAAGACCTGTGAAGACAGAGAGAAGAAGGCCATGTGGAAAGGGAAGCAGACACTGAAGGGATTTGGCCACAAATCTAGGAATACCTGAACCCACTGGAAGCTAGAAGATGCCAGGAAGGGTTCTCTCTGAGAGCCTTCAGAGGAAATGTGGCCTCACACATACCTTATCATACACTTAAGTGTTAAGAAAATCCAATTTAGGGGTGCCTGGGTGGCTCAGTCAACTAAGTGTCTGTTTTTGGCTCAGGTGGTGATTCCGGGGCCCTGGGAGGCTCAGGTGGTGATTCTGAGGTCCTGGGATGGAGCCCCGCATGGCATCCGGCTCCCTGCTCTGCAAGGAGCCTGCTTCTCCCTCACCTTCTGCCATGCCCCTTGTGTGTGCTCTCTCTCTTTCTCACATACATAAATAAAATCCTGAAAGAATGAAAGAAAGAAGAAAGAAAGAAAGATAGAAAGAGAGAGAGGAAAGAAAGAAAGGAAGAAAGGAAGAAAGGAAGAAAGAAAGAAAGAAAGAAAGAAAGAAAGAAAGAAAGAAAGAAAGAAAGAAAGAAAGAAAAGAAAGCCCAGTCCAATTTAATAGCAAAACTTTAAAGTTTCTCCCCCTTCCCCAACTTGAACCTGACTTATGGCCAGAAATCTATAAACCTCCAAAATGGAGTAGGAGAGAGAAGTTAAGGAACAAAGTCTTATTTGACAGTGCCTACATGATAGTGGCGTCCCACAGCCTTCCAAGCTCAAGGCTTCAGTGGGGAAGAGTACAGGACAGGGCCCACCATGGAAAAACAACCTTTCAGGGAGCTCAGTGGTGGGGAACTGTGAAAATGCAATGCTCCAGAGATGGTGTAGACAAGCTGTGAGCTAACCCTCAATCAGCCTTGACTTATCCCTGCCAGGTATGCCTAGTACTAGGGTCAGTGAAGAAAAGTCAGATTTGAATTTCAGAGCTGGGACAACCCATGGGGATCTGCCAGCCCCACCCCCTTCGATTTTACAGATGGGAAATAGAGAGCCAGAGAAGTTAAATGCGCCCAAGTCCATGTAGTAAGTTCGTTCCTAAATTCCCTGCTCCCCACCCCCTATTTGTATCCTTTTGTTGTTTAGATTCATCACACTCTTTGAGGTACATGACCCAACCTCAGCAGATGCAGCCCCAAATGCTCCTCATGGCACAGATGCTCAGTACATGTGCCCTGAATGGTGATGTTGAGACTTTGCCATGGCACAGAACACCTGTGTGCTCTGTCCCCACCCAGCAGGGCACAGCTGAGCTGGGAGTGGCTTTGGGCAAGAATGCTCTGAGGACAAGCTAGCCCAGGCTGGAAGCCTTAGGTTCCAGTTGGGGTCATGACTGCAGGGCACAGGCAGCTTCCACGGGCCCTGCCTCCTCCCTGTGCCCTTCAGCAAGGACCTCTATTCCCTGCTATCAGCGTCTCAGCTGTGGGAGACCTTCCCCCTCCTCTGATCTTCAACAGCCTCTCAGCCCTCTTCCTACTGCTGTCCACATGCTATGTGTTTCAACCTGGGTTCCCTTAAAATCAATCCCTGAAACAAAGACCAAGGTATATGTATTTTATTTGGGAGGGGAGCCCCAAAGAATAGGGTGAGAGGAGAATTGGAAATGCAACACAAGGAAAGGAGAAAATCCAGTAAAGAGCACATTCCTGAGCAGCAGTGGGGCTTAGTCATGCTGGGGGCCCTCTGGGATATGAAGGATGTGCCTCCAAATCATCCCACTGGAGAAGTGAAAGACTGGGACATTAACACTGACTCCCGTCCCCATTGGTCATGCATCTGAAAGGCACAGCTTCCTCCAGGCTGGGTGAGGTTCCCTGAAGGCAAATTTCGCACTCTGTGCCCGGCTTCCTATGAGGCTGCTGTTCAGCCTTCCAGAGATTACACCTCCACAGCCATCAAAAGGTACAATAGTAAAGGAATCCCTTCCATTTCTGAAGGACTTCTTATTTCCAAAGCTCTTTCACACATATCATTCTATGTTGTCTTCACAGCAACCCAAGGACGAAGGTGTCACAATCCCAGTTTTACACATGGGGAAACAGAGGCTCAGGGCAGGGGTGGGGTGCTGCCTGCCAAGAAGTGGCACAATGACAATAGAAAGATCAGTGTTGTTCTTTCCAGTCCACATCGCCACATGCAATCCCACTTCCATTGTTTCCTCCCCTGGAGAAAAAAAGTGTGTCCATCAATGTGTCCCCTTTGCCGTTTGCCTGATTTCCTGGGATGGTGACAAATCTTCCTTAGAGGAGGCTAATTTGGATAAGAGGAGAGGCAAAACAGAAGATGCCAGAAAACAGCAACCTAACAACAACTTGGAATTACACCTGGTCAAAATGGCTGTACACTAGGGGCTTGCAGAAACTTTGCCACATTAGGCAAGTCAGCTCATCTCATCCGGCATGCCATCTCGCTCCCCCAAGCAGAAGGCTTGGTGGGAAGGAGGTGAGGCCAGAAGGCCAGTCCCTGGGGGCAGGGAGAAGCAGGAATCTCCATTTTATATGCCTGAGAGCAAAGGGCAATGGGAAGGAATGTGCTGAGTTTCACGCAAATGAGTTGATAATGTACAGGGGACCAGGTTGGGAACTTCAAGGTGGGATCAAAGGGGGTTGGGTGAGCACTGGAGGAAAAAGGATTCAAGAATGTGTCCTTAAAGCACAGAATCAGAAAAAGGGGATGGAGGCCTCTGCCATTTCATCATCTCCAAGATTGGGGTCTTACACCCCTAACTGGGTTTTCACCCTCCCCGAGTACATAAGTCTAGGTTCCCTGGGCCATTTAAAGAGGCCTCAGCATGTGATAACAAGGGGCCCCATCTCTTCCTTTGCTCACTGAAAAGGGATGAAAACCCTTTTGAAAACCAGACCATTTTTTTACAAACTACACCTGCGGAACCTGGTGAGGGACCGGGCCTATTGGAGGTCAGCAAGGGAGTAGGTAGGTGCAACAGGACCCCAAGGGAGGGACTGGGTCCCCCACCAAATTCCACTGGAGGAGCACTCCACTTCCATTTGACATCATTTGAACATCATTCTCTTTAAAGAAAAGGTCCTGAGGCTAAAAATGTTTGGAACCAAGGAACCACACAATCTTTAAGGATCCTTCTGACTTGAATGGCTAAAATGAACAACTCAGAAAATAATAGATGTTGACAAGGACATGGAGAAAGGGGAACCCTCCTACACCATTCGGTGGGAATGAAAGCTGGTGCAGCCACTCTGGAAAATAGTACAGAGGTTCCTCAAAAAGTTAAAAATAAGGGTGTGTGGGTGGCTCAGATGGTTAAGTGTCTGCCTCTGACTCAGGTCATGATCCCAGGGTCTTGGGATCGAGCCCCACGTGGGACTCCTGGCTCAGTGGAGAGTCTGCTTCTCCCTCTCCCCATGCCTCTCCCCCTGCTCATGCTCTCTCTCTCTCTCTCTCTCTCTCTCTCTCTCTCTCTCTGTCTCTTTCTGTCTCAAATGAATAAATAAAATCTTTGGAAAAAAGTTAAAAATAAATCTACCCTACGATCCAGTAATCACACTATTAGGTATTTAACCAAAGGATACAAATACAGTGTTTCAAATGGGCACCTGAACCCCAGTGTTTTTAGCAGCAATGTCCACAACAGTCAAAATATAGAAAGAGCCCAGATGCCCATTGACAGATGAATGGATAAAGAAGATGTATGATATATCTACCATGGAGTATTACTCAACCATCAAAAAGAATGAAATCTTGCCATTTGCAACAATGTGGATGGGGCTGGAGAGTATTACAATAAGCGAAATAAGTCAGTCGGAGAAAGACAAATACCATATGATTTCACTCATATGTGAAATTTAAGAAACAAAGCAGATGAACATAGGGGAAGGGAAGGAAAAATAAAATAAGATGAAAACAGAGAGGGAGACAAACCATAAGAGACCCTTAACTATAGGGAACAAACTGAGGGTTGCTGGAGGGGAGGTGGGTGGGGGAAGGGGTAACTGGGGGATGGGCATTAAAGAGGGCACTTGATGTAATGAGCATGAGGTATTGTAGGCAACTGATGAATCACTAAACTCTACCTCTGAAACTAGTAATATACTATATGTTAATTAAATTGAATTTAAACTAAAAATTTTTTTAAAGAATCTTTCTGACTCTAAAATCCAGGCTATTTTTGAAAAACAAACAAGGTAGTCTGGCTACTATGGGATCAAAGTGTTTGCTTCTCTCCCAATGGAAAGGATTTGCCTGGGAATCATTTTGCTCCCATTCTTGTTGGCATCCTGGTGCCATTTGGATTGGTCTGAATTTGACTTCGATACTTGTAGAGAATAACATGAGTGACTTCAGAAACTGGGGCTCCAATTTGGTGATCTCAGGCAGGTTCTGAAGGGCGCAAATTGCCTTCTTTCCTACAGGCTCAGCTGTTAATCAAGAACAGCAGTCACCCACATGCGGAGCTCTGACACCTTTTTCCAAAACTAGGAATGGCATTTAATCCTCAAAGCGATCCTGAGAGGTAGGTGCTACCAACCCCATCTTTCAAATGAGGAAAGGAAACCTCCAAAAGCTCAAATGATTCAACTCACTCAAGGTCACCGACCCATAGGAGCAGAACTAGGAATAGAATCTGTTTTTGCTGCACAACATCGATGTCAATTGCACTTTCTGAGCATTGAGATTAGTCTGGAAACCTTGGCCTCCAGTTGGGTAGCAACCTGCTGTTGGTATCCCAACTGCATCCCCTTTCCCTTTCTACTTCAGTGCCCACCTGCCCAACTTCTAGCATCTGTTTGCCTGAGATCTGCTTTCTCTGGACAGTACAATCTGCCTGCCCAGTGAGGCAGAACAGAAATGCAGGGGAATTTAACACCCCACCTCCCACAAACAATCAGTCAGCGACGTATAAATACACCAGCTCATCCCCAATCTCCTACAGTTGCTCCCTGTGATCACCTCCCAAGTAAGCCACCCACACTGAAATCCTGGAATCAGGGTCTGCCTTGGGCTAGACCAGCTCCCCTATGGTCAAGACAGGCTACCCTATGGTGTAAAGTAGGGCTCACAAAAAACCAACTGTCTCCCTTTTCCCAGGGGTTCTTGCAGATTTCTGAGGCAGAAATCTTAAAGCCTGAGGAAAGAAAGGTGCCTAATTAGGATCAGACACCAGCTTTATCCAAAAGCCATAAAACATGCTACATCCCATACAAAATGTACTACACAGCCATTTTAAAAAATGAGGAAGATCTCAATATGTTGATATAAAACCATAGCCAAGATATATTGCATCGTGAAGAAAGCAAGTGACAGAACGGTGTGTTTAGGATGCCACCATTCGTGGATTTTAAAGGGATTTATACACATATGCAAGAATATCTCTGGGAAGATACATGAAAAAGCAAAAATGTAGGAGTCCCTGCAGAGGAAGCCTGGGGACTAGGGACTATTCCTCCTTTTCATTGTTTGAACCAGTCTCATAGTATCCCTACATTACTTTAAAAGGGGGGGTGGGCGAAGGTAAAGGAAACACACTCTTTAGTTAAACAAAGAGGCTCATGAGAAATAATCTATGTACATCATATTTATCTAAGGAACTTGTAGAAACCAGCAGCTCCAACTGATCAGGGGATTCTAGAATCTGCATTTCTAATCAGTTCTCAGGTGATTCTCATGTCCATGGACTGTGCCCTGGGAAAAGCTGGCACAAAAGGCTAGCGCATCACCAGGCTGCAGTGCAAGCTGCAAAGCCTCTGAGGAACTGTTGGGTAGGAGACAGGCAGTGTGGGGGGCACCTGTGCACCACTGAGGGCTGTCCCTCAGAGGACAGCACCTCTGCTCATCATGACACGACACTTCATAATAAAGGGCGGTACAAGCCACTGCCTTTCCCTGGCTCACCTCTCAGGTCCATGGCGACCATCTCCCTGGATGGCAAACTTGGCAGCGGGTTACTTTGCTTCCTCCTCTCCCTTTGTACAGGCTGCTCCCCTAACCTGAATGGTGAACATAATTAGATGCAGTTTAATTTAAAAGGAAAGGGGAGGATGGAAATCACAAGCTGCATGTAAATAAACTGGAGCCCAATAGACCTTTGTAGCAATCTGCAAAAAACCCGAACAGAGACTGACAAAGAAGGCAATGGCAAATGCTCTCCAACACTATTTAAAATTAACTGGATATGGGGCACCTGGGTGGCTCATTTGATTGAGCATCTGCCTTGGCTCATGTCATGATCCCGGGGTCCTGCGATCGAGCCCCCCATGGGGCTCCCTGCTCATCGGAGAGTCTGCTTCTCCCTCTCCCTCTCCCTCTACCCCTCCCCCCAACTCATTCTCTCACTGTCAAATAAATAAAAATCTTCTTTAAAAACTAAATAAACAATAACACTAACTAGATATCCTGAAACCACTATGACACTATATGTTAACTAACTATAATTTAAATAAAAACTTGAAACATAAATAAATAAATAAATAAATGGGGGTGGGGGACCTCAGTGGCTCAGTCAGTTAAGCATCCAGCTCTTGGTTTCAGCTCAGGTCCTGATCTCAGAATTGTGAGATCCATCCCCATATTGGGTTCTATGCTCAGTGATGAGTCTGCTTGAGATTCTCTGCCCCTCCCCCCTTGCTCGCATGCTCTCTCTCTCTCTCTCTCTCTCTCTCTCTCTAAAAGAAATAAAATAAATCTAGGAAGGGAGGAAGGCAGGAAGGAAGGACGAGAGAAAGGAAGGAAGGAAATACAACTAACTGGACATCTGGTCATTAAGTGAGAGTCACCAGATGCCTAAACTTGAGGTAATAGTGAACTTTTAATGAATTCTGGGGACTCACAAAATTCCAGTGACCAATGGGGAGTGAAGAAGTCCCCATGAAAGGGTCTGTGGTGCAGTATGTGGCCCATTATGTGGTCCTGGGACAGGGTAGACTTGAGGAGCAGGCAGAGAAGAAAAGTGGTGGAACTGATAGTTTGCAGGCCAATCCGGAATTTTCATTCTCAAGAGCCCAGATACCTGGGCCAACATCGCATGGTGAAGTGCTTCATACACTGTAGCAGGCACCAACTGTGGGACATCTAGGAAGTAAGGGCACAGGAGCCCCACCCCAGTCTCTTGCCTCTGCCACCACCACCCCCCATTTCCCTACCTCCCCCCAACCCCCCCCTCCAAGGACAGGGATGGAGGATGGGATAGCCAAATAAAAGATGCATGCTGGGAGTCCGTAATCCAGCTGGGAGCTGGGGACCCTGCTGGACCCCAGGCCTACAGCTAAAAGGAGAGCAAAAGCCAACTTTGCCTCAACGTGATAATGAGCCAGCCTCATTATAAGATTAGCTGCCAGGATGAACAACACACTCTTAATAATGCACGCATTGCTATGACAACCACCCACTTTGGTACCTAAAGATAACTTCATTGTGTGGTCATGATTTCCTTGTTGGAAAAGAAATGCTGTTTACTGTGAGCTGCACCATTCTGCTCGTCCCTCGGGCCTCTAGCTTTGTGCAGAGTATGTGCCTGCACGTGTGTAAAAGCAGGGCCACATACGCGTATACACGTGAGTGTGCGGCAGGGGTAGGCAAGGAGCCCGTGGGCCCCCGCGGCAGTCCTGCTCGCAAGGATATCGTCGGGGGCTCAAGGTTGGTAACATTTCTGTCGGGCCCAGGCACCCAAGCGTGTTGACATAATTATTCAGGAAGACAGGCTTGGCCAGGATTAATACTGTGATTAATTATGGTGGGAGCCTCGACAAGCAAGTGCATGCTGGGGAGGGTCGGGGAGGGACGTGACAGAGCCTGGCTCGCCAGCTCGCCGGCAGGACAGCCGACGAGGGTGTTGAGTGGGGAGCCGCATGGGCCTGACTGTAATGAGAAATGAGCACAGTGCTGAAAAATTGATGGCGCCCGCAGATTGCACAGGCTGGCACACAGCGGGGGCCCTGCAGCCGGCGCGCCGAGTGCGCTATGCTAATGTGGGCGCCGGGCCCGGGGAAAGGGAGCAAGAAAAGCCTGCACAAAGGAGAGAAATGCAAATGACAGGCTCGAGATCAGTGCCGAGAATCCCGGATTAACTGCTGGAGCTGGTGCGCGCCTGAGTTTAACCCCTTCCGAACTGTGCCGGGGCTACTGGAGGGTTGCTGCCGGGAACTACCTTCTGGATCTGGGTCCAGGCTGAGGTGGGGATGCCGGAAAATGGAGTTGGGAAAAACCAAGAAGCTGGTTCCTCCAGGGTAGTGACTTCTGTGGAAAAGGTCGGGGCGGGGGTGGAGGGGCGGGTGGTTAAGGAAGTGATGTCTGAGGTAGGAAGTGCAGGGGCCCAGCTAAGTGCCTCTTGGTTACCGGCGGCCCTATAGGCAGCCAGAAGAGCTTCTTGGGGTGGGGGGCAGAGAAAGCACCTGGGCGCTGGACAGTCCAGAACCCTGACCTGGGCGGTGGATATAGGTCTGGTTACATCATTTATGGGATTTTGTAAGTATCAGATGTCAGTATCACCTCTCTACATTCAGCTATGTTCCAATCAAACCTGAAACGAGGAAGAAAAGAAAATGAGGCCTGAGTCACAGAACAGAGACCTGGTTCAAAGCTTCACAGACTGGCCTTTTCTGAGAAAGAACAATGGTGGAAGTGTTTAATGAATAGTGGGGAACCCAAAATACAGATCAGCGTCTTGGTGTGGAGGGCGGGGCGGGGGAGGCTGCTCTGGGGTCCGCACTGTCTCAGAATGTCGCTGTGGTTTGTGCTTAAGGAGAGGAGAATGTGCTAAAACACAGATACACTTGTCCCCAGTCCTCCTTCTTGGGGAAGCCTGACGGCTGGGTAAGAGGCTACGGAGTTCCCTAGGGAGTCCCACCAGGTGTGTGATGTCAGGAATTTAGACCAGGAGTAGTAGGAAAGAGGATCCAAAATTCCAGACAATAGAATTCTGTGTAAAGATGGGCAGATTCGGACAGATGCTGGTGATGCAGGTTTACATAGACAAGAGGGCCAAACAAATATGTATGTTACGAGAGAGAAAACAGAATCAGAGATTCCATTTATGTAATAAAATTGAAGTTATTCACCTATCTTTATATTCATTTTCTCAGGCTCAAAATAAGACAACAGGCCCAAAATGAAATCCTTTATGCTAAACCTCCTGTCACCAAAGCAAGACTTCACATAATTACTGTTTGGGGCTCCCAGAAATGGAATCTTAACCCAGTCCATCAGGAATCACCTGATCAGCACTAGTCCCGTCATCTGCCTGATAGACCCCTGCTCATCCCTACAGGACAGTGATCTTGCAACAATCAACTTGCCTTTTCACCTAGTATAACTTCCTTGTTCCTGCTCCCTTTTGCCTAAGAAAGTCTTTCATTTTATCCAGCTCCTCGGAGCTCCTTTCTGTCTGCTGGAAGGGGTGCTGCTGATTCATGAATCCTTGAATAAAGCCAATAAGATCTTTAAATTTTACTCTGTTGAATTTTGTTCTTTAACAAATCTGAACGCCTGTATTCCCAGCCATTATCCAGTAGTTCTCACCATGGGATGGGGGGATTTGAACTTCCTCTTATGTGTTTGATTTTTTTTTTTACAATATTCAAGTATTAGGAAAAATGCATATATATATATATATATATATATATAGTCATTTTGGAAGAAAAAAAGTGGCAAAATAAATGGGACTCATGTGAATCATGAGCACTGCCTTTCTGGTGACCTAGTTCCCTAAGATAAGAAGGCACCGTCCCTCCTGACATGCAGAGGAGAGGAAGTTCTTGGACAGTCTTCCCCAAGGTCTCTCCCATTTATGCATGGCACCGCTAGACGAATCC
Organism: Ailurus styani; assembly: GCA_002007465.1. Taxonomy (NCBI): domain Eukaryota; kingdom Metazoa; phylum Chordata; class Mammalia; order Carnivora; family Ailuridae; genus Ailurus; species Ailurus styani. Next base: position 434,989 of record LNAC01000682.1, on the reverse strand, counting down.
TTGCCTGTGAGCGCAGGGCTTTCGAATCTACCTCCACAGAAAGTATGCCACTTGATCCCCATTACTAATCCATGTACACATGGAGGTATAGACTGGTAGGTCTGGGGGAGGTTTTCCAGACAGCCTTTGTTGGAGGCAAGGCGGCGCAGTAGGGACATGTCTCAACTGCCCCTTCCATGCCCACACTGGGCAGGACACTTGTAAACAGGATTTCTGCTCAGCTCCAGCTTGTCATTTTCCTGATGGGGAAACTTTGTGAGCCGTTATGACATGCCTCCAGAAACTGTCCGGGGAGCATATGGAAAAGGTGCTCCACTGTAGAATGAGGTCACACCATCTATGTCGCATCTCCATGGCTCCTGCACACTGCCTCCCCCCCCCAACCCCCCACCCCCCAGGATCCAAAACAGCCACAGAGCACCCACGCCTGTGTTGAGAAAGGAATGAAATCTCCAGCGAAGGAGAGTAGGTGAGTGTGTAGATATGCACACACACAGCAGAAAAGGAGGCCATTTGTTGGGGGTGGGGGCGCAGTTGTGGTTTTTTCCCCTGGGACAAACAAAACAAGGCAGATTTCTCTGCTAGAGTTCCTTTGAACCAGAAATTACTATCTTTGCTCCAAGAGACAAGAGGATTACAAAACATCTTAAATGTCCTCCTTTTCTCCTTTTACTGCAAAGCTCCAATGAACTCCAAACCCAGGGGTATTCACTGTAACACAACAGATTAAGCAAATAGGACTGGAGAGTCATTTGGGATCTTTTTCCTTTACACAAGCCCCCTGTGAGGGCAGAACTTGTGGGGAGAGCTGGAAAGAGGCCGCCTTTGCTAAGGCGGGCACAGCTTCACTAGGCACAGCAATTATTCTAAAAACATCTGGAGCATGAAATTTTAAAACCCCAGAATTACAGTGGATCGAGTTGGTGCCTCGGATATTCTTTGCACAGTGCCACAGGAGAGGACAGGGAGCTTTCCCAGGAGGTAAGATTTATCCTCTTTCTCTACCTGTCCTGAAACAAAATCTCGGGATTTGAATCCATTTGGCGCAGGACTCTCCCTTTCCTCTGATTCCCAAACAGGAAGAAATCCAGAAATCACAGCAGATTGCTTATGCATCAACCCTATAGAAAAGCAACCAGACTTTGTTGCTTTCTGTTTCACAGATGTGTTCAAAGGATATTAAAAAGAGAGAGAGAAGAATTAAGCCATTCTCTGCTTTTTAGGAGTAATAGTTTACACCTAGTTAATGATTTTTTTTAAAAAAATCTTCTTTATACAGGAATGCCAGCTAATAGTTGTGGAAGGAAAGAAAAAATTGGAAAATCTACCAGTTTGCAGCCCAGAATGAAGCAAATGCTTCAGAAAAGGATTCTTCAGACATCAGGGAGAGTGAAAGCCATTCAGAATTAGAGTAGAATAGTCACTTTTAGTTCCGTGGAAGGGAGAGAAATTAGCTCCCATCTGTCCTTTCTTAGGAATCCAATAGGATGTGAGCCCCCCTCAAAATAAGGAAGTAGACATGTCCTCCAGAAGAGAGTAGAGCCCACAGACAGGGTGAGGGGAAGAAGGCATGGAGAAATGTGCACCTCAGCCCAAGAGGAATAGGACAGAAGACTTGTAGGCACTGGGGCAAGATTTGGGAGGTCTTATATATACTTTCCATGAGAACTTGAAGTGAAGGAGGCAATGAGGACAAACAATGGAAGAGTAAAAGGAAAGTTCTTTTTTTAACTCCAGGGAAAATAAAAACAAACACGTGCAGGGAAGGTACCGTCATCCCCAGCGCACTGGTGGGCTCTACAGTGAACAATGTTTATGTAGTCATGACAATGCCATCCCTGTTAATGATTTTCTCCATTTAATGCCAGCCTAGAGGGGCACCTGGGTGGCTCATTTGGCTAAGGGTCTGCTTTTGGCTCGGGTCATGATCCTGGGGTCCTGAGATCAAGCCCCACATTGTTAGGCTCCCTGCTCAACAGGGAGTCTGCTTCTCCCTGTCCCTCTACTCCTCCTCCCTACTTAGGCACATGTACTCTCTCGCGCTCTCTCTCTCTGTCTCAAATAAAAAAATAAAATCTTAAAAAAAAAAAAAGAAAAAGCTGACCTAGAATCCAACAAGGAGACTTCAGGAATGAAGAACGCAATATAAACCTCCTCCTCCTTGACAACATGGACGTTTAAGTACAGATGATAGAATGGTAAGGGGTAGGAGATCTGTAGGGATGTAAAGTTCATTCTACAACATGAGGAGGGAGACATTGCTATTATTGACCCAACAAGAAATAAAGTCTAAGCAGATCTCTCCCAAAGTGACAAATGTAACTCCCCCAAAAGAAAAGAGTGATAGTATTATACTCAGCCATTGGGTAGAGATGGAGAAGCAGTGGAGGAGAACAGAGTCTTCATCTGTCATGCCAGCACGTCAATAATTAATGTCCAAAATTGATCAGTCTTCAAACTGTAGTAAAATATACTTAAAAATATAGAGGTAACTTACAGAAGAAAGAGCTAAATGTGCTTATAGGGGCTGTCTCCAAAGAGTGAGGCCCAGGCTGGGAAGGATAAAGCAAGAAACCGTTGTTTCTCTTTATAAACCCTTTTGTACAATTTGACTTTTTAACCAAGAACATGTGTCACCTTGATTCAAAAACCCATCTTTAGAATATGGTTACAAGAAATGTACAAAACCATTAATTTGAGGATGATTGTCATCCCACGTATGTGTATTATCTTGACTTTAAAAACGTCGACATAGTATTAACAGAATTGCAACTCAACAATTAACATGCGAATGACTGACACCCATAAGTATGGGGTCTTCCCACTCTCAGGTAGGTGTATCTCCTAAATTATTCTTGTCTTCTTTCATGTCTCTCACTAAGAATGTTGTCTATATATTGTTTCTGTATATTTCTTGTTAACTAAGACTTTTACATTTGTATTCCTGTTTTAAATAGGATTTTTAAAGAAAGATTTATAGGTGATTATTGCTAACATAGAAAAATCAGGGACGCCTGGGTGGCTCAGTTGGTTAGGCAGCTGCCTTCGGCTCGGGTCATGATCTCAGGGTCCTGGGATCGAGTCCCACGTTGGGCTCCTTGCTCAGCGGGTAGCCTGCTTCTCCCTCTGCCTGCCACTTTGCCTGCTTGTGCTCTATCTCTCTCTCTGACAAATAAATAAAATCTTTAAAAAAAAAGAAAAATCATTGATTTTGCTATTTTAAAATATGACCCTCCTACTGTAATCTTGTATTACTGTAAATAGTTTTTCATTTGGATCTCTTGGGGGTTTTTTAGTTACTAATAATATCATTGATGAGTAATAATTAGCCTAGCTTTAATTCTGCTTATTCCTTTGCTCTGTTTATTCTTTAAGTTGTCAAATGGCAGCAGCAATGGTAAGCATCTTTATTCTATCCCTGATGTTAGTGGAAGTGCATCTTGTGTTCCATACAAGCAAGGTTTTGAGCTAGCTGTTATCACAAGGTAACAATGCCCAGTGGGCTTTTAGATCAGACTGCCTGATCCTGGGTCAGATCTGGATCCCCCATTTTCCCAGCAGCATGACCTTGGCCAATTACTTATCCTCCACACCTCAGTTCCCTTGTCTGTAAAATGGGATAACAGTGCCTACTTCATGGATGTCTGGGTGGCTCAATCAGCTAAGCGTCTGCCTTCGGCGCAGGGATCCTCAGGGATCTCAGGGTCCTGGGATCAAGCCCCACATCAGGCTCCCTGCTCTACAGGGAGCCTGCTTCTCCCTTCCCCACCTCCTCCCCACCCCCTACTCCTGCTCTCTCTCACTCTCTCTCAAATAAATAAATAAAATCTTTAAAAACAAAAACAAAAATAGTGCCTACTTCACTGAGTAGTTGTGCTCACTAAATGAGATTATATGTGCAAAACACCTATCCGATGCATGGGCATGTCTAGTGGACGTTACTTTCAAGAATCTGACTAATATATAACACTCATATGATATCATCTTGTTTGATTTGGCCTTTTATTAGCCCCTTGAGGCTACTTTGGACCTGATTCTGCCATTAATTTTCATGGCTTCCATCAGTTCAGCAGAGCTTTGCTGATTCCCTGGGGTTTGGGTAGAACTTTGAGGTGCTGTGTGCATTCCACATAAGGAATCATAAGTGTCACCCTAGATCCCTGAGAATGTTCTCTTCTGTCTTCTTTGTATCTTATTAAGAAAGGAAAAATTAGACAGCCCTGCAGTGAGGCCATAGCTCTAGCTCTCAAAGTATGGTCTTGGGCAAGGTCTTAACTTCTCTGGGCTTCTAGATCCTCGTCTCCAAGTGGAATGAGAATGTCCGCCTCCAGTGACTATTTCAAACATAAGAGGGGTGAGCAAAAGTACACACCTACCTTAGCATTTCTTTCCACTTCTTCACCCAGGGCCCCTTTGTCCAAAATCAGAAGCAGTGAGTGGCCTGGATGGCAGGAGGAAACCAAGCTCCCTGGGATTAAACCCAGTTCCACTTCAGGTAGATATAATTCAGTCTCTCCAAGCTCAGCTTCGGTGGGAGTCAGAGGCTCCCAATCCTGATACCACAGCTGAGCCACCTCAGGAGATGCTCTCACCTCTGAAAATCCAATCCCTTCACCGTCCCTTCACTGTCAACAGCTCTGAAATCCTCAGCTGAGGGACACAGGGATACAGCTTCCTCCCCTGCAGAGATCGATTCTCCCTCAGCCAGAACCTGTTCAAAGCCCTAAGACCTTCCAGAAAGGTGCCTACAGCTCTATGCAAAGTATTTTTGTTAATATTTGGACAAGACAAAGGAATGCATTACCATGCAGCCACATCTGCAAGCAGCAAAGACATTCAAATCATTCTGAGTCACCCCAAGCAAATGCCACAAAAACACAGACAAAAGCCCCCCTACTGACCGTCTTGGTTGCTAGAATACCAATTATCAGCATCTGTGGACTCGTCCACCTGGCACACTGTGCGGCTTTGCTCTGTCTTGCTCGCCAAACCATCCTCACCCAGGACACAGAGAGGAGTGCAGAGATTCCAATCAGCAGTGCTTCCCCAGCCTCAGAGCTGCATTTTCATGAAAGCCAGCCTTGGGGGTTTTCCTGACTGGCATCTGGAGCCATCAGACCCCTGTCAGGTGGACAAGGCCCTTTATTTGGATCTTCCTCTTACCTTCATCGTCTGTCTGAAAGGCCCCAACCACTCACTCAAACCAGAGACCTGGTAACACCCTCAGATCCCTCTATGCATCGATCCCCAAGTCCTGTTGATTGAATTTCCTAAATCACGCCCAAATGTGTTCATTTCTGTTTCCCTCCCTCCCCAGCTCTTGCTGAATTACAACCACAGCCTCATTCTTGTCTTGGTGCTCTAGTCCCTCCCTCACCAACCCATTTGCTAGAAAGCTAACGTGACTGTGGGTCTCCATGCCATCACAAAGGGCTTGCCCTCCAGATGAGTTCCAAACCCATAACATTCAAGACCCTATATGATCTGCCCTCAGCCACCTCTCCCTTCCCACCTGTGCCCAGTGCCACACTCCACCAGGCTGAACGTGGTCCGGTTCTATGGTACTCATCATCTCCTCCCTGACTATCCCCAGTGCCTCTAACCACCTCCCCCTTGTTCCCTCCCATTCACCCTCAAATTCCACTCAAGTTTCATATCTTGGGACAACTTACTTGGTCCGACCCACACTGAGTGCCAGAGCCACTGTGATGATATCCATCTTCCTCTCTAATGCCCACCTTCCTCTGGACCTTTGTCCAGGAGCATGAGATGACATATTTCCAGATAGTTTCAGCCAGATAGAGACATACTCAGATAGTTCCTGCAGGAAACATTCCAATGGCTGTAATCCCTTTGCCAATTAAAGGGTTAAGAAGGACTCTACAGGAATGTTATGGGAGCCCAAAGGTGAGAGAAACATAAGGAAATCTGGGCATCTCAGGAGGCAGTGGTTGAGGACATGAACAAAAGTGTATTCAGATGCCAGTGATGACATTCACAAGCTCTGGTACTGGGTATGTTACTTAATTTCAACTGTTTCATCTGAAAAATAGGAGTAATTTGTCCTACCTCATGGGTTTAAGAGATTAAGATTAAGAGATAATGCAGGAAAAGAACTCTGCACAGTGCCTGGGACACCAGCAGCAGTAGTTGCTAACATTAAGTAATGGTAGAGGATGGTGGTGGTAGTAATGGTATTTAGTAGCAATAATTATTCCATGCACATCAAGTCCCCCTCAGACCGTCCAAGTCATCCTGTGCATTGTTCTGCCCTGGAGGGGCTGATGGAATTTAGAGCATCTGTGACTCAGAGTTTTGAGCTTATTGCATCTAACAGTTGAAACTTCAGCTCTTTGCACATAGATATTAATCTCCACTGAAATATTGGAGAGCTTTAATTAAGGCGATCGGGCTGATTAATGATTCCCTCTGGGCAAGTGCCGAGGCACCCAAAAGTAGAGCAAGGGCTTTCTCAAACACAGACAGAGCAATCCATCTACCAATTTGCAAATGATGCCAGTTTTTCCCAGGCTGTTGGCTCTCAAGTCTGTACCCCCCATCCAGGGTCCCCACGACTACTTTTGCAGTCATAAACATATCCACCTATCAAGAGAGAAGACTGAGTCACCGAGTCTTGGTGATTTCTTTATTCTAGCTTAACTCTTCCTCTGCGAGAACTGAGTAAATAAATGGGACTAGAAGTGGCTACGGGGCTTTGGGGTAAAATTCTCACTCTGTTCCACTGTAAATTTGAATTAGATTAAGCCCCGGGACTCAGGGTTTGACTCCCCCTGAACCCTGTGGAAGGTAGACCCTCCCCAGACCTAATTTTGCCCTCAGCAGTAATCTCCTCACCTTCCAGGTGGGAAAAAGAGCAAAATATATATTTATTGATGACCAGCACCTCAGACCAGGCCTTGTGCTGGGTACTGGGACTCTAAGACTGGGCAAGGGCTTTGGAGTCAGGATTTGAACCAAAGAGTTGTTTTAAGGATTAAATAAATTAATTCATGTGCTTAGATCAGTGTTTCTCACTCTGTAAAGTGCATACAAATTATCTGGGGATCTTGTTAAAATACAGATTCTGATTGAGCAGTCCTGGGGGCCCCGGAAGACATCTGGTTTACGAACTCTTAGATTATGCCGGTAGTGCTGGTCTAAGGACCACACTCTGAGTAGCTGAGAGCTTAGAAGCCTGCCTCACTTAGCAAATGTTGTATGTGGTAGCTTTAATTGTATGTGCCCAATCACTGTTTGAGGAGCAGAACTGAGCTGAAATGTGTATAGTCTAATTATAGTATATTCAGCATTTTCATATCTGTCATTTTATTTAATCCCCATAATTTGGCAAGGCAGAAATCCCTGTCCCCATTTACAGGTAAGGGATCTTAGGTGTCTTTCATCTATCCTGGAAAGTTCTCCACAATTACTTCTTTGACCATTGTCTCTCCCTTTCTTTCAGACAAATTAGGACTCAAACTAGACTGTGTATAACTTCATACTCGACACCTTTCTGCACCACATTCTTTGTGATTTCTTCATGTTTTTTCCAGTTCACTAACTCTTGCTTCATCCGTCTTGAATATGCTGCTGAACACACCCACCGAGTTTTAAATTGCATTGTTAATTGTCATTGGTTTGTATATTCCCATTGTTAGGCTTTCATTTCATTTCCAGAAGTACAGAATGGTTATTTTTCAGTTCCTTCTGGCCATTTTTACTCTTACTCCTTTGTCCATATTTTCAATTCCTTTTTTTCAATGTCTTCTTTTATTTCTTTAAAAACGGTAGGAATATTTATTTTATATTCTGTATCTGATAATTCTCATCTCTGAGGATTTACTGAGACTTTTGTCATGTATGTCGTTGTGATATGGTGATTCTTAAAAAATGTATTTGCTCTTCATCGCTCTTAGCATGGTTGGAGTTCCTACAACCCTTGGAATTTCCCAGGTGATAAGAGCGATAAAGGTGTCTTTGTTACTCCTAACAAACGTCTTCCATCCACACCTGAGTTTACTAAGTTAAGGAAATGAGTTTTAGAAAGCCCCTAAGGATGGAGACTGGTTGCCAGAGGAACCACCAGGTGACTAAGGGCCTGGAACTTTCAGACCCACCCAGTCACCTTCCCCAACCTCTGGGGAATGGGGAGGGGCTGGAGAGTGAACCAATCACCAATGGCTGATGACGTAACCTGGCATGCCTATGTAATAAAGGCTCTGTAGAAAACCCTCATGGAAAGGGTAGGGCTTCCAAGTTGGGGAGTACATGGAGGTGCCTGGGGAATGGAAGGAAGCTCTGTGCCCTCTCCCCACACCTTGCCCCCTATGCATCTTTTCCATCTGGCTGTGGCTGAGTTCTATCCTTTTAAAATGAACCGGTGATCTAGTAAGTCACTTGTTTTCCTAAGTTCTGTGAGCCACCCCAACAAATGATGAGCCCAAGAAGGGAGTTGTAGGAACCTCCAATTTATAGTTGGTTGATCAGAAACACAAGGGACAACAAGGACTTGCGATTGGCATCTGACGCATGGTGGGGGGCGGGCACAGAGGGTTAGGGGGAGGCAGTCTTACGCCAATTCCTTGACCTATGGGCTCTGATACTACCGCCAGGTAGATAGCGTCAGACTTGAGTTAAATTGTAGGACCCCCAGCTGGCATCAGAAAATTGTTTAGTATGGGGAGTTACCTCACACCCTTGGTGACCAGAGGTGAAATACTGAGGGCACTAAGAGTAAAGGGAAACAGAAGAGTTCTTCCTACACAGGTGTCCCTACTGACTTTTTCAAGGCACCTTGTCTCCTTTTAAGTCGTACAATTTGTCTTTATTGTGAGTCCAAAATCATGGGAATTCCATCAAGGAGGAATTATTTGAGCCTGGAGAGGATTTCCATTTGCTTCTTCAGGTGTTGGAAGCTTGACTCTCTTGGGCCCATGTTAAAAATTCTCAGCTTGTTCATTTCAAACCTTGCAAATAATGTCATTCAGGCTCTTGCCCCACCCAGGAGCCCACCCAGGTCCACAGATTCACAGAGGATTCTTTCCACCTGTACCAAGGATCAAGACTCAGCTGGGACAAACAAGTTTCCTTGCATTATTCCTTTGCAAGGAGGGTTTTTCCCGATTTATGTTTTTATTGAGTGTAGACCTTTGTGGATCACTGCTTCACCCGGAGTGGAAAGAAGACGCCAACTCTCACCAGGCCCAATGTCTTGCTTCCATTCATGTCTGTGGTAGCAGGTGCCTCCAGCAGCATCCATGCTCACTCACATACCTGCATTCCCTCTCCCACTTCGCCCCGAGTCTCTAATGACCTCCTTCATTTTCTTGCAAGCTCATCATGCATATAAAATTATGTTTCTTATGTTTTATCTAGCATTGTTAGTAGTTTGTAATAGAAGGGTTTTAGAATTTCTAATCTCTCATTTTGCCAGCACAGACATCTCCCTTTTACTAAACTCACAGTCCTCAGTAAAGATGATGAAATGTGACACACACCAAACAGCAGGCAAACTACCAAGAGTCTTTGCCTTTTTAAAAGGAATAAGAGGTTGGATAATTATCCATGTTGAGGTGTCTTGGAGATAATATTGCTCCAGGGGCTTTACCAGTAAACACTTAGAGGAAAATGGCATCATCAGGAAAGGTTCCATAAAGCACATTCCTGGGAGAATTTTCTTCTTGGAACAGTGATAAGAGCTTGCATCCACCTGTCAGGGGGTAGTTTCTGTATACTCCATCTGAGATGAATAAAAACACTCCATTGAATATCAATGTAATGATGATGGTTACAACAGCTTAAAGTTGTATAAAGGGCATTGTTAAAAAGTGCTTCTATTATATTTATTTTGTACCCTTTTTGACATATGTCCCAAAAGGACCCCCAGGTTAAGGAGCTATAGGTGGGAGTACTAGGGCACCTCCTCTGGGTTCAGAAGCCCCCACACCAAAAACAATGCAATGAAGCCTTTTTGAAGAAGGCTTTGAGCAAGCCATCTGGAATCCAAGAACCTCTGCTTTTTTTCTTCCCTGAATTTAGCTTCATCACATTTGTTGAGATCTCTGGGGAGACTGGAACTCTTTCAAGGGTCACTGGTGTTCACCAAACACAGTTCTCATAGTCTTGGCCATCCTGTACATTTTGCCATGGATTCAACCCAGGTCCATTGGCATTCATGTCCAGCATCCTTCCATTCCCATTAACAGCTCATCCCCCACAGCCTTACCACAGAGGTGAGTTGTTGGGAGACACAATCCAACAGGGAATGCTGTGAAACTCAGTTGCCCCACAATCCTACCACTCAACATAGGACCTCCAAACAGCAGGCTCTCCACAGCCTCAGGACACCACTGCTGCCGGGATGGTGGCCTTGTTGGATGAAACTCTAGCTCTCAGCAGAGTGGTCCTAGGCACCTGGCCATCAGTGGCCCCCGCTATTGTTTTTTTTTTTCAAGTTTTGTTTTATTTAAGTAATCTCTACATCCCATGTGGGGCTTGAACTTGTAACCCCTAGATCAAGAGTTGCATGTTCCCCCAACTGAGCCATCCAGGGCACCCCCCCGCTGTGGTTCTTTTTGAGCAGGGCAAACAGAAGAGCAGGTCTGGGTTGGATGGGTATTTCCAGGACCTTTGAGAATGACCTGTTGCCATGCTGTACACTCTGCATAGCGTGGGATCTTTATTCTTTCAGCGCTCTGATTCTTGATCCCAAAGGTAAGGGACATTCATTTATCTTTCCTTATCTAAAAATCTTTAGTTCCTCTCAATCTTCCTCGGTATAAAACCTTAGGAGATTTTGGCCTTTTCTCTGACAGCCTGACATGGCCCGGAACATTCCAAGCCCTGGTTATAAATAATCACCTAACACTTCAATGTTGATGGTCAGTTCTTATTCACCTTCAAAACATATCACAATTCTAAGTTCAACCAGGAGGCAAATAGTACAAAAAGGTCAGGCATATTCAAAAAGTAAGGAAACCAAGATCACTTAACACTTATGAGGAAGGAAACTAAGGCTCAAAGCAGGTCAGGAATTTATTCCAGGTCACAGGGCCAGGACACAAGTTCAGGTCAACTGTACCCAAATCTGTTAACTTTGCCAGTATACCATGTTGTTCTTACATTGGATAGCTCCCTTCTTCACATCACTCCATTTTATGAGGAAAGATGACCCCCGATATAAACTTCACGGGTAGTATGGAAAAGTCAAGATTTTACCATGATGTCATAGTTGGAATTAGCACCAAATTTATGCAAACAATGGAGAGATTAAAGAAGAACAGAAATGACAGAGACAGAGAGAAAGAGAAGAGACTCTCTTTGATTATTGTCTTTTTATTTTTTAAGATTTATTCATTTCAGAGAGACAGAGTGGGGGGAGGAGCAGGAACAGAGAGAAAGAATCTCAAGCAGACTGTGCACTGAGTGTGAAGCCCAATGTGGGGCTCGATCCCAAGAACCATGAGATAATGACCCGAGCCTAAACCAAGAGTTGGATGCTCAACTTGACTAAGCCACCCATGTGCCCCTGATTACTATCTACTTACTTCATTTTCCTGTATTTCACTTTACAGACCTCCTATTCATCTGAATTAGGGGACACACACATACACACAGGCACACACATGCACAGCCCTCAGATTAGAATAATCTAAGAGAAATGTGTCCTAGGAAGGCCAGAAAAGTCTCTGTAAATAGATAGCACCTTCAGGGGTGCTCTGTCATGAAGGGAGTACAGGAGAGACACAAGACAGCCAGGCAGGAGTCTGTCCAGAGAAACCCATGGCCCAGATAAGCAGAGGTCAGGTAAACAAGACTGCCCTGTGATCAGCTGCCTCTCCTGAGCAGGGTGGCCAGGGGTCAAAGAACAAAATACATACCTGTCCCCAGGGCAGGTTCACTTGCTCCAATCATTCAGGCAATGGTTTATCAAGAATCTGGCCCTTTCAGCAGACTGAGCCATGGACCTGGAGCCAAGAATTCAGCTCTGAGCCCCACCCTGCTACTGACTCAATGATCACCCCTCACAGAGGGTAGAAATGGCTGCCCATCAGCTTTGCTCAGTGCCACTGCCTCATGTGTGATAAAAATTGAAGCAACAAGAACAACTAGCATTTGTGAAGACTGAGTGTGTGCCATATTCTTCACATACATGAACTTGACCTGCCCACAACTCTGGGTAGTTATGATTGTCATCTTACACATATGGAAACTAAGGGTCGGGGCATGAGAAGACCCGCCTCCAATCACACGGCTGGTAAGCAGTAGGACTTGGACTTGAACCCAGGTGTGTCTGGCTCAAGCACCCCTGTGCCATGGTGGCTCACTGTTGTTCTCACCTTCCTCACATCAGTTTCTTTTCCCAAATAAGAGCAGTGGGTCCATTGGGAGACTGGCATTATCACTTTTTTCCTACTTCTCTCTCCTACGGCCCTTCCCCCCACTGTTCACTGGGATTTTAATGGTGGAATCTGGGCAGTAAGATCCAAATTTGGAGAGTCAAGCCCAGCAGTCTCATTCACCCATTGTGGGTTTTGGAGACTATGTGGTTATTTATTTTCCAGATGATGCCCCAGTTCTCTGCAGAAGCACAGAGTAAGAAGGATTTATAAGATGATTTTCAGAATGTGTGTTTGTTATGTGTTTTGTTGTTTCTGTAGCATACAGAATTTATGAGCATTTAAGAAATCAGCCCCCACTGCAGAGTTCCTTCAGTTCTTCCAGCTGCCAGTTCCTTGTGATGCAAAGGTGTCTCTGCCAAATCAAAGGATATTTAGAACAAACACTCCATGGAATATTTGCAAAATAATGTGATAGGAAGCTGAGCATCCCAGCCTCAGCTGCTGTGAAAACACTAGAGTCTAGAGTGCCTGACACACCAGCAGGCTGAAATCCCCTCTCACTTCCTCTCCTTTTCCAAGTCTGGCTACTGAGATCTTTCTCACATGCTCTCAGGGATCCTCAAGGGCTGGTCAATACCTATGTATCAGTGATGTCATTTATATAAAACTCAGCATCTCCAGGACACAGACAGCCTTCCACTATGGAGTCCCAAATTGATAGTAAATTCTGGTAGGTTAAATGAGACAAAATCGCCCAAATATTATGTGTACACCATCCCCATTATTGGGTTTGACCTGAACCAAACCTGTCCCAGAGCCCAGAACAATTTCTGAGAATAAATAATTGGTGCTTAAAGAAAGTCTAAGTCTTTTGGGGGCATAAACACAGCCACTCTCTAAAGGTTGTGGCGGGGCGAGGAGAATTCTTTTCAACCTGGTCCTTCTACCCTACCCCTTCACCATCTCTTTCAACCCACCATTGCAGGAGAACAACCTAAGGGTTGCAGAACACTTATCCAGGGCTGAGAACCTGCATTGTCAGTTTACACCAGAAATATCCATGGTGCAACTCAGAAGGAATTGAACCCTAAGAATAGAACTATAATTGACAAGAAATAAAGTCAGTATTTTGTTTTTGTAGGAAAGTCATCTTTTTGTATAACATCGAAAGAAATTCATTCTCACAGTGGTGAGATATATTTAATTTTAAATTAGTTTAAAAGAAAATAAGCAACAACCCAGGTTGGAAACTCTTCCCCTGCCAACATTCTGTATTAGGGTTCTCCAAGGAAACAGAACCAACAGAGTGTGTGTGTGTGTGTGTGTGTGTGTGTGTGTGTGTGTGTGTGTGTGTGTGGAGAGAGAGATTTTACAGAATTGGTTTGCACAACTTTTGAGGCTTGGCAAGTCCAGAACCTGCAGGGTAGGCCAGTGGGCTGGAAACCCAGGGAAGAGTTGCAATTTGAGTCGATATGTAGTTTCCTGGCAGAATTCCCTTTTCTCCTGGAGAGTGCAGTCTTTTTTTCTAGTAAGGCCAACATTACTACTTATATTTCTCATCCCCTACCACATCCTTCATGCAGAACCAGAGTATATTCCCATCTTCAACAGAGCTAAAGGGTTTGGGTAGAAGAAAAAGTCCTTTCTGATACTGAGCAAAAGCCTGAGACTAGAGTGCTGGGAATGTGTTAAAAGGGTGGGTGGGGGGTGGAATTGGGGTATTAGAAAGGTCTAGAACAACAACAGTACATATGGATTTCAACAGGACACAGGTCCCAACCATAAACCTGACAGTGAGGGCTCATGGCATGAGCAGTAGCTAGACAAGGAGCTTGCCATCCAGTGCATACTATGTTTTACATATGTGGGATCACACTTCACAGATGGCTCTATAATCATAGAGCCAAAAACAATCTAGATCGGTTGATAGCTAACCAAACCCCCAGCCATGTGAATGAGCCCAGCTGACATCAGCAGAGCTTCCTACTCAACAACAACACAGGCAATTGCAATAAATTCTCAGTGTCATATGCCACTGCAGTTTTGTGACTGTTAAAACACAGCGTTTTTGTGGTGATAGCTAACTGATACACCAACTTTCCAAGTCAGGAAATGGGCTGACAAATTCAAATGTTGACAGGGAGAGTCAGGTAATATAACCCTGTAAAGAGGCAAAGTGGAGCCTACATTAAACTGGAAAATACATGCCCATCTGAAGGGGATAACTAGTCAGTCAGCTCAACCGTCATACCACATGGAAATGTTGATTTGGTACTACGGAATTAGTGTTTCAGTGGAGATGGAGGTGTTCCTGTGACGTGTATTATTTTATATGTTTTCAATACATTTTATTTTCCTCAGAAAGCTGGGCAGTAGTAACAAAAATGCAAATTAAAACTCAAATGAGATCATTTCTCTTTCTATCTAAAAGTTTAGCAAAAATCTAGACATTCAACAATATATTCTGTTGGTGAAGCTTTGGCAACACAGGCACTTTCATATATCACTAGAGGGAATGCAAAATGGTGTATATAACCCCAATAGAGAGAATTTGGAGCTATTTGGTAAAATTACATATTCATTTACCCTTTGATTCAATAATCATACTTCTTGGAATTTATCCCAAACATATATTGCCAAAACTACAAAAGAGATATATGCACAAGGTCACTACTTGCAGTACCAATCATAATAGCAAAGGCAGAAAACAACCAAAATGCCACAGTCAGGGACTGATTGAAAAAATTATGATACACCCATATGATAGAGTACTGTATAACTGTAATAAGGAATGAGAAATATCTCTGTCATTCAACTTACATTGCTAAAATGATTTTTTTTAAAACTAAGGTGCAGAAAAATGTGTATCACATTCTATTTCTGTAAGAAAGGAGATATATAGATATATTTTTATACAGATTAATTAAATTTTTCAATAGAAGTAAGTCACAAAAACATTTTAAAGGGTTGTTTATAGGGGAAATGAAGGCACAGAGTAGGTGAGATAAAGAGAAGCTAGAGTAACATGAACATATTTTGGTTTTTAGATATATCTTTAATGCTATGTAATTTTTTATATAATTTTAAGACAATTAAACTTTAAAATATTAATCCCCAAATATGAAAAAATAAAAAGAATTAAGTGAACTTGGTGGCAAAGCAACACAGAAGCTATAGTAATTTGACTGCATACTTTTAATATAATATATCCTAAGTACAAAAAGAATTATAAAAACAACAACAGAAAGTAACTGTTTCAATAATAATATTTGCTTGTGGGAGTGTGTGGGTTTGGAATTCTAAGACTGATATATGAGTCATGTGGGATAAAATTGTTGAATAATTACATGATATTCCAATCCTATCATCCACGCTATTTTAGAGAACAAAGATTTTGGGTGTGGGAAGAAGGAAATGCAGATGTTGGAAAAGTTTAAGTAAAAACCATGTAATCCTGAAACTAAAAAAAAAAGCATTGGCTCAAATTCATAATGTATTTTATGATGATGATAGATAGATGATAGAAAGATAGATAGATAAAAAGATAGATGATAGGGCGCCTGGGTGGCTCAGTGGGTTAAAGCCTCTGCCTTCGGCTCAGGTCATGATCTCAGGGTCCTGGGATCGAGGTATCTCTGCTCAACAGAGAGCATGCCTCCCCCTCTCTCTCTGCCTGCCTCTCTGCCTACTTGTGATCTCTCTCTCTCTGTGTCAAATAAATAAATAAAATCTTTAAAAAAAAAGATAGATGATAGATAGATAATAGGTAGATAGATAAAAAGATAGATAGATGGATAGATAGATAAACTACCCATATTTCCCCTGAGACACAAGACACTGGAAATGATGCCAAAGCCAATAGCAATGAGCTCCCTTAGTGCTCAAATTGGGGTCTGTAGATACTATTTCTTACCAAAATGAACCAAATGTGCTTGGAGGAATAGCTAATTCCAAGTATGGTACAGGAAATAAACAAGGAGCCTAAAACACCTAATTGTAACAGAAAACAAGAAAATTATCAAAGACTGATGGAGTTATCCCAACTTGCAAAGGTTCCCACTGGCCAAAGATGGGGCAATCTGAGCATCAATAATAATAGTCTTTAAAAATAATCATAACATTGATAATAATCATTGCAATAATTTAAAATGTACCAAATACATTTAAATTCATGGGTTCATAATTTTTTAATAAGATAATTGAAAAAAATCCAAACATTGACTAGATGTTCAGTAATACTAAATAATCTAGGAGTAATCATGATAATGGGGATTATGTTTTTAAAAGAACATAAGGAATAGCGCCAAGGACCACAAGGGAAGGAAGGGAAAACTGAATGGGAAGAAATCAGAGAGGGAGACAAACCATGAGAGACTATGGACTCCAGGAAACAAGCTGAGAGTTACAGAGGGGAGGGGGTTAGGGGAATGAGGTAACTGAGTGATGGGTATGAAGAAGGGTACGTGTGGTGGTGATGAGCACAGGGTGTTATACACAGCTAATGAATCGTTGAACACTACATCAAAAGTTAATGATGTACTATATGCTGGCTAATTGAACATAATAATAAAAAATAAATTTTAAAAAAAGGAGTCATATTTTAGAGGTATATGTCATCATCCTAATTATCCACTGATTCTATATTTGCAGATTCCCCTACTCACTAAAATTTATCTGTAACCCCAAAATCAGTGATCTCAGGTTTTTTGAGGTCAATCACGGGCATGGGCAGAGTAGCAAAAATCTGAGTCACCTGACATGCACCTTCCGAGCTCAGGTTGGACAAGGGGATGCTCTGCCTTCTTATTTTAGTTCTCACACTGTAAACAAATACTCTTTCTGTGGTCTATTTAATGTCACATTTTTGTGATTTGGGGAGGGCTAATTTCACTGTTTAAAATGGCTAAATTAAGTGCTGAGGTGCAACCTAGCATTCCAAGGGCAAAAAGGCTGTGATGTGCCTCATAGAGAAAACACACCTGTTAGATAAGTCTCATTGAGACTCAAGGTATACTGCTATTGGCCATGAGTTCAATGTCAATGAATCAACAATATGTATTAAAGTGTCTTTAACAAAAACACACGTACAACAAGGTTATGTATTTATTGGTTGAAGAAAATGTGCCAAAGACTTGCAGGAACCTCACCTTTCATGTCTACCAGAAGTAATGCTCATTCAGTAACCACAGAGACTATATAGAACATAACAAATAACAAGAATCAACCTACTAAAATAGTAGCAGATTACATAGGGCAAGAATACTGTGCAATGAGAATAAGATATGTCCCCTGGACTGGATTAGGTTTATTGGACCTGGTTCTTTGTCTCTGGTCTATTTCTCTTCCCCTTAACTAGTGCACAGAACACAATCTTTTCCATTTCATGCATTCCCCAATTGACAGACATTTGAGTTGTTTCCAGTTTTTCACTGTTAGGATCAGTGCTGCAGTGAACATCTGCACAGGTGCAAAAGTTCCTCTTGAGAAGACGTGAAGAAGTATAATTGCTGAATCACAGGGTATGCACATTTTACATTTTAATAGACGCTGCCAAATTGCCTTCAAAGTGGCTGTACCAATTAATACTCCCACCAACAGTGTGTGCAAGTCTGGGTTTCCCACACTCTTGCCAACACTTAATTTCACAAGTATTTTTGGAATCTGGATCCTGTGTGAGGCACTAATGAGGTTATGAGGGGTGGAGAGGAAGCAAAGCAGAATATAAGCTGCAGGAAACATGGTGTCACAGCCCCAAAGACAAACTGCTCATCCTCTCCCGAGAGTCACAGAACAGCATTAAGGAAACAAAAAGCAAGCAAAGAATTTTCAAATCTCATCCAGTGGCTTGCTTATGTTAAACAATAATCCACAAAAATTACTTAATTAGTTTGGAGTGCTAATTTGTGCTAAAATATGACAGGTAGGTCTAGGTTTAGCCCAAGACCATATCAAGGGCAAATCCTGTTGGCTTAATTTTACAAATAAATTACATTTTTCCTTATCCATATAAGGATAAGGATATGTATATATATTTGGCTGTGTGTATCCAAAAATAAATAAGTAAGTAACCCTTAAAATGTGCATATTATTTAACCAAGCAATTATTTTCTGCATATATCTTAGGGAAATTAATCTGAAAAATTTACAAAAATGTAAGTGCAAGAATATTCATTCACAGCATTGTTTAATATCCCCACAAAATGGAAAACTACCCAACTGTTCAAAAATAAGGAATGAAATAGTTCAATGAATTGTTCAAAAATAAGGAATAAATATTTTAATGATAAAATGTACAATAAATTGAATGATTAGGAACTCTTATGCGACTATCAGAAATGATTTATTTGTCATCACGGAAAGACATTTGGAAAGTAGCATTGTTTAAAATAAAAAGTCACCAGCATGTACACATTTGTTCATTCACTCACCAGATATGTGCCGTACACCTACTGTGTCCCAAGCATTATGTAGACAAAGTCATTACAACTGCAGACGGAGTCCCTGCTCTCCAAGCTAAGTTGTCATTTGCTTCTCTTGCCTGTTTTGGGGACTGCATAGACAGGTTTCTCCAGCCTGGATCTGAGAAAACTACTAATTGTTTGCTATTAAGCTTCTTGTGATTTCATAAGCACTGATGGATTGCTTCTAATTCTTACACCATGTAGGACGATGCCCCACTTGGTTAAAGTGTCTGCTTTATAATATCATCTTATGTGGACCAGGGGGAAGAGAGCTTATCTTACCCACAGAACCAGCAGAGCAGAATTCCTTTTCCTGATGCCATTCTCTGAGGGAAAATTCTAGAACAGTGGAACTACCGTGGCTCAGGAATGTCACAGTGCTGACTCTGGGTCCCTGTTTTGCTTTTCCGGCACCTGACTTAACATCTTCCGGCTTCCATGCACCGACCCATACAATGAGTGTCGCAGGTTTGATGTGAGGTGAGGCACGACCCTAGAGATGATGCCTGGTGCACAGTGGCCACCTCCAGGTATTAGTTCCCTTCCCATCCTGTAGTCTCTTGTAAAAGATTGGTTTCTTTACAGAAGCCTTTAGTATGAAAAGCAGAAGGATGCAGTACTTCAGTACTTCAGCTGAGATGTTCATTTTCTTCTTTTTTAGAAAAGATTTCTTTATTGGGACCCATGCGTGGCTCAGTCAGTTAAGCATCTGCCTTTGGCTCAGGTCATGATCCCAGGGTCCTCTGATTGAGCCCCTGTTGGGCTCCTTGCTCAGCAGGGAGCCTACTTCTCCCTCTGCCTGCCACTCCCCCTGCTTGTGCGCTCTCTCTCTCTCTCTCCAATAAATAAATAAATAAAATCTTTTTAAAAATTTATTTACTTATGTAAGTCATCTCTATACCCAACATGGGGTTTGAACTCACAACCCAAAGATCAAGAGTCACATGCTCCACAGACTGAGCCATGTAGGCACCCCTGTTTCTTTTCTTTTTATCTCATATCTTTGAGGGAGAGTGCTCTGACTTACCCAGAGAGTCTCTGTAAATGTTCACCAATACGACCTGACTGTTAGCAGGTGATCAGATTCTAGATGTGCAGATAAATTGAGGCTCCTTCCTTCTACAAATAGATAGACACCAGCACATACACATGGGCAAGGGTCTTCCCTATCTACTCCGAAAACTCAAAGCCCTTGTCCTTGCTTTGGATCTCCCTAGGAGAGGCAGTGGAGAAGGTGGGAGAAGTAGAACCGGGTGTGCGGAAGAGAAACTGAGGGAAACCACAGGCACATGACTCAGTATTGGTCAGTCAGACCCTTCCGACCATCTGGTCTCAGTGATGGCTCAGAGGGGTACAAGCCAGGCCAGTGGTTTGCAATTCTATGGTATTCTTGGAACTATTCACAAAAATAAGTTCTTTCTGCTCAAGTAGTATATATATATTATTTTTTATTTAAATTCTAGGTAGTTAACAAACAGTCCAATACTGGTTTCAGGAGTAGAATTCAGTGATTCATCACTTACATACAACACCCAGTGCTCATCACAAGTACCTTCCTTAATACCCATCATTCATCTAGCTCATTCCCCACCCACCTCCCTCCAACAATCTTCAGTTTGCTCTCTATAGTTAAGAGTCTGTTGGGGCACCTGGGTGGCTCAGTTGGTTGAGCGTCTGCTTTCAGCTCTGGTCATGATCCCAAGGTCCTAGGGCTGAGCCCTGCATCGGGCTCCCTGCTCAGCAGAGAACCTGCTTCTCCTTCTCCCTCCCCCATGCTCATGCACTCTCTCTCACTGTGCTCTCTCTCTCTCTCTCTCTAACAAATAAAATCTTTTAAAAACAAACAAACAAAAGACAAAACAAAACAAAAAAACACAAGGGGTGCCTGGGTGGTTCAGTTGGTTAAGAGTCTGCCTTCAGCTCAGGTCATGATCCCAGGGTCCTGGGATCAAGCCCAGTGTGGGGCTCCCTGCTCAGTGGGGAGCCTGCTTCTCCTTCTCTCTCTGCTCCCCCCACCCAGCTTGTGCCTTCTCCCTCCCTTTCTCTCTCACTCTCTCTCAAATAAATAAATAATATTTTTTAAAAAGTCTGTTTTATGATTTGACATCTTTTCTTCTCTGTTCATCTGTTTCATTTCTTAAATTCCACATATGAGTGAAAACATATGGTATTTATCTTTCTCTGACCAGCTATTTTACATAGCATAATACTCTCTATGTCCATCCACATCATTGCAAACGGCAAGATTCCATTCTTCTTGATGGCTGAGTAATATTCCATTGTATATATATATACCACATCTTCTTTATCCATTCATCAGTTGATGGATATTTGGGCTCTTTCCATAGTTTAGCTATTGTTTATAATGCTGCAATAAACATCAGGGTGCCTGTACCCCTTTGAATCTGTATTTTTGTATCCTTTGGGTAAATACTTGGTAGGGCAATTTTGGATCATAAGACAGTTCCATTTTTTTTAAGATTTATTTATTTATAGGGTGCCTGGGTGGCTCAGTCATTAAGCATCTGACTTCAGCTCAGGTCATGATCCCAGGGTCCTGGGATCAAGCCCTGCATCAGGCTCCCTGCTCAGTAGGAAGCCTGCCTCTCCCTCTCTCTCTCCCCCTGCTTGTATCCCCTCTCTTGCTGTCTTTCTCTGTCAAATAAATAAATAAAATCTTTTTTAAATTTTTTATTTAATTATTTTGGGGGGAGGGGCAGAGGGAGAGGAAAACGAAGCAGACTCCTCACTAAGCATGGAGCCCAACAGGGGGTCATGAGATCACAACTTGAGCCAAAGCCAAGAGTCAGATGCCTAACCAACTGCACCACCGAGGCAACCCAGGGTAATTCTATTTTTAGCTTTATGAGAAACTCCAAACTGTTCTCCAGAGCAGCTTTACCAGTTTTCATTTCCACCAACAGCCTGCTCAGGTAGTCTAGTTGGGAGAATGTAAGCCTGGGTGTGTTGGGAGCCACTGTGCTGAGAAATTCTGCCGGGGGAGAAAGCCCAGCCAAGTGACGGGAAGAGAGTGACTGAGTCCTAAAGATATGGAATGAGTACACTGGGTCTAACCTTACCTGAAACCAAATCTATGCCTGGACTCAGTTATATGAGACTAAGTCAACATTCACAGCCCCCCTCTCTCCTTCCTCTTTCATTTGAGGTTACCGCTAAAGAAGACCCCGAAATAAGGATTGATATGCAATAGTTTATGTGAGAAGCAATCCCAGAAAACACCAGCAGGGGAAGGGGAAGTAAGACCAGGAAGAGAAGGTACATTATTAAGCAGATAACAGCTAAAGTCCAACTTGGGCTGAGTCCCACTCCAGGACACTTTTTTTTAAGTATTTTACTTTTAAAGATATTATTTATTTATTTGACACAGAGAGAGAGAGGGAGAGAGAGCACAAACTGGGGGAGTGGCAGAAGGAGAGGGAGAAGCAGGTTCCCCATTGAGCAGGGACCCTGACATGGGGTTTGATCCCAGGACCCTGGGATCATGACCTGAGCTGAAGGCAAATGCTCAATGGACTGAGTCACCCAGGTGCCCCAGGAACTCCAGGACACTTGGTGGAGCACACATTTCAAAGCCACCTTGCCCAAGGAGCAAGGGAGCTGGGGTATTGATGTACCTCTCCTGACTGTCACTATGTCAGGTTACTCCCACAGAGCATTAATAACCCTTTACTTCCAGTCCACCATGAGAATGTACAAAGCAGACCCTCAGGCAGCCATGGGGGGCTGGCAATCTGCAAACTGCTGTGTACTGCACCAAGGGGCAATGAGGGGGATACAGTGCTCTTGTATCTTTCTTCCCGGGGTTGCTGGAGTCAGGGGCAGGTTAAGCTAGACATCCTGCCATTTGCAAGGAAAAATATCCTAATATATTTGACCCTCCCATCCAGGTCAGAGGAATCCTAGAAAGTGGGATGAAGTAGCTTCAGATCCCTTCCTTGACTTAACCCCATCCCAGATGTGACACCACCCTAGTTACAGAAGAAACTCCTACCAATGATAACATTGACGACCTGCACCCACACTGGCATGGCCAGCTTGTCCACTGAGACACCGAAGAGTGGTAGCAGGGGTCAACCCTGTACGCTTCCAGAGTCAGCAGGCCCTCCGGGAATCTGTACCACGTCCCATGGCTCTCTGCTGCATCGGATGTCCTACAACCCAGGCCCTGCGCCCTGCTCGGGTGACCACCCACAGTCACCGCAATTGGCCACCAGCAGGCCCAGCAGCCCCTTGGCAGCTGCCCAGACCAGCTGTCACAGGCTTATATTTTCAACATGCTTCCCACCAAGAGAGCTGGGGAAACCCCAGCCCCCAGCCCTCCCCTGGCAAAGTCTGAAGGGTGGGAGCCAGGAACCCAAGCTGTAGTCATCATACCAGGGGACTCCCCCAACACAGAGGGACACCTGGGATGGAGCGAGGAAAAGGAAGCACGTGTGTCTTCTCCTATCAGTTTGCTTCACAGTGATAAATACCTTTTGTTTCTATTGTGAACAAGATCTTTCTTTTCCATTATTTTTTCTAAGTGCTTACTGTTGGAAATAGGAAAGCTATTGATTTTTGTACATTTATTTTGTGACTGGCTGCCTTACTGAACTCTCATTATTTCTAATAGTTTTTCAGTTCAATTCTCCCAAAGGAGAAAAAAAATGTAGACAATGTGACAAAACTGACAAAAACGTGTGAAATCAGCCACCATTCTATTTGTTCTGAGACATGTAAAAAATCAAGGTAGAAGCAAAATCCCACTAGTGCTATATGAGAGTCATGTGTTCCTCCCCCCACCCCACACTCCCCTACCATTTCAGTGCCCCTCCACTTCACCACCCCTGGGGAAAGGCCACACTCTCCTGTGTAATGACAACAGTCTTTGAAAATCAGACTCAGAAAAGTCCTTTGTTGGGGCAAATGGTCAAACCCCATGTCTGCCTGGGCTGTCAGCCAGGGGCAGGTGTCCTGGCTGTGGGGAAAGGCCCAGGACAGGGCTGGTTCTCTCAGACTTCCCCCAAGCTGGGGTCCCTCACTCCAGCCTCTTGCCTGGCTTCCACTCAACAACCCCTGAAAGCAGCCCTCAGCCCTAACTGAGCAACTCTTGTGTGCCAGGTCTGGGAATGTCTGCGGACACAAGGTTTAGTCACTTCCTCAGCTCTTCCAACTACGGAACATTCTGGCAGATGAGCCAGTTTCATTTTACCAGATTGACCTGGGTACTCTTGGACAGACATTTTGTTATCGACTCTGGTTTGCCTGTCCGGGATGTAGCGACACAGCCAGTGCCTTGCCAAGGTGCCCTGCCGCCCCTTTTACACAGGCTGTGCGGGCCTCCACTGACTTCTGTGTGATCTCACTTCCAGAGGACTGCCCTCAGGCGACCAGAGCCTTTTGCCCACACCAGCAGAGATTGGAAATGCCTGGGAGTTAGCGTTGCCCCAAGGCGGCCCTTAGCCAGTGCCTGACAGGTGCAGAGTCTCAGAGTCCCTGTGCTGCCCTGTGGGGCCAGGAGGAAGCCAGCCCTGGGGGGCTGCTCCTGGTCTCTGCCTTGCCCTCATGGGCTCCCTGCCTCCCTGACCAATCCCCCTCGGAGCATGTCTTCAGCACCTCCCATGCACAAAGTCCTCACTTCAGGGTTTGTTCTGGGGAATCTGACCTAAGACACAGAATGAGCATCTGACCCCCATTTCCTCATCTGTCAGGTTGGCCTAATTAGAAAGTCTGCTGAGAAAATGAGTACGATTGTGTCGTGGACTGAGTTGTGTCCCCTACCCTCCCCCCGCATACACGCACACAAAATTCCTATGTTGCATCCCCAACCCCCAATGTGACACTTTCTGAGACAGGGGCTTTAAGGAGGTAATCGGGGCTAAATGAGGTCATACAAGTAGAGCCCTGATGCAATGGGATTAGTGTCCTTAGAAAAACAGACACCAGAGAGCTCACAAGTGCGCTCTCTGCCCTCCAGGCACCAGGCACTGAGGACAGGCTGGGCGAGGACATAGCGAGGTGGCGGCTGCCCGCAAGCCAGGTGAGGAGGCCTCAGACTAAATCTGACATTGCCAGCATCTTGATCACTGACTTCCAGCCTCCAGAGCAGTGAGAAAATAAATATCTGCTGTTTATCTGTTGTTTAAACCACCCAGTCAGTGGTATTTGGTTATGGCAGCCCAAGCTGAATAAGAGATTCCTTCAATGCTGTCTGGCTGGGAGGCTGGAACAGCCTCCAGCCCCTCATTCAAGTGACCTGTCACCACGAAACAAAATTATAACGGCTCTGGGAACAGCACTGCCTCACTCCAGGGAAAATGAAGTGAAACTGAAGCCATAGACCGGAGGCTGGCACATTTCTCCTGTAAAGAGCCAGAGAATAAATACCTTCGGTTTCACAACTACTCACTTCTGCATGACACTCTAAAAGCAGCCACAGACAGTATGTAAATAGTGGGTGTGGCTGCGTGCCAATAAAACTTTATTTAGAAAAAGCAGACCACCGAGGGGCAATAATCGGCTGATGGCCACCATAGGCTCTTTGAGCTGGGAGTCCAGCATACCTTGGATCCAACCCCAGCTTGTGAAGATGAGGACAAAGGCAGAAGGTGGAAAGGACTTGCCCGAGGTCCCACAGGGAGTGAGTGGCAGGCAGACCACAAAGAGATACCCCGCTCCCTGTATCCTTTCTGTTGTTCAGAATGGAAGCTTACATGGATGGGCCGAATCCCAAAGTTTTTTACAAATGTTGGTAATAGAAGGTGCCCCAGGAGGAGAAGGGAAGGGAAGATGTCACCAGAAAGCCAGGAGCAGAGGGAGCCAACAGCCTTCCCACCTGCGGATGGACCTTAGAGCTGGCCCAGCAAGATGTGGGGTCCCTGGACCACCCCGAGGCTGCAAGGGTGATGCTGAGCCAGGAGTTCTTGTACCCCATTGCTCTTCAAAGAAAGATGAAACTCCGGCGCCTCTCACTACCAAGACCAGGGTGAAGGGCCGAGAGAGAAACGTCCCACTAGCTGAGCACTGCAGAGACATGGGTGAGGAGAGACTCTGGTTCACACCACTGTGACTAGAAGGCTCACCTGCACAGATGTGACTCACTTCATCCACTCCAGGCCTCTGCTTTAGGCAGGAAGCCGTGGACCTATTTTGAGACACCAGTGACATAAACTCTGACCCATTGCTTTACATTTCACGGAGATAGCATCGGGCTTGTAACCTCAAGATAGGGACCCTGGGGTTAAAGAGACTTGGCAGTTATCAGGATCTATGGCCGCCTCTCTCTCCCTCTCTCTCTCTTTGTCTCCCCTTCTGTCTCCCCTTCATTGCCACCAACCACTGGGCTCAGATGAGAGCATCTCAACAGATGCAGGGAAGGGAGCAGCTGGCTCACAGCAATGACCTCCCCAGAGCCCTGAGCCTCCCTGCAGAGCCCCAGCAGTTCCTTAGGGCCCACTCAGCAGCCTCCAACCTTAAAATCTCCAAGTCAAAGCCTCAAGTTGCAAAGAAAGAAATTTCCCAATTTGGAAAGAGAAGGAAAAGGGGGCATTTGGGGCCTTGCAGAGGACTGATCCTATTGGGGATTCTGTTTGACCATCTCAACACCAAGGAAAAGTGAACCAAACATACCACCAGCATCCTAGAAGCAGATTTTTTAGAATCTTCCTATCAACAAGATTTCGGTCTTCAATCGTCTAAAATTAAATAAAACCCAAGCGGCAGGAGTTATTGTAGATATGCACGGGGTAAAGAAAGAAAGGGTGGGGGGTGGGGGAGGACTGCTTTGTATCACGTGACTTTTATGCAGCAGAAACTTAATGAGAAACACACCACATTTCCAGAACCCTCTTTCTAGTCAGAGCTCCTGCTGAGATAAAAGGTCACAAGAAGAGAAGGAGGGAGAGCGGGGCGGCGGAGCAGGGAGGCACTTTTACTGGAAAGATGGGCCCAAATTTCATATAAGCTGCTATCAGGCCTGAGAGTCTAGACCGATGATTTTCTTTGAATGCCAGATGTGAACCGCTTTCATAAAGGAATCTCAGACATCACCCATTTAAAAACAAATCGACCCAAGCTGCATTCACTGATGCAAAGGAGAACTTTCTATCCCAGGCTGCAGGGAAAGCCAGCTGGCCCGCCTGGGAGAGGCCCAGCCTCTGTTTCATGTCCCGTTGCTGCCCCCTGCAGGTCCTGAGCTGCAGAGCAACCGGGATGCCGGCAGAGGCTGGATCCACAGGTTCCGGGAGGTCTCTGCCGGGGGTGGAGGTTCTCTGTCCCTCTGGCCCCGGGTGGCAGAGAATGGTCCTCTGCGCCATGCCAGATCACAGCTGGAAGGGCTGAGCTGGCCTGGGGCAGCGTTACCCATATCGTCTCACTCAGTCTTTAGCCCTGCAAGGTGGAGAAGTGGACCCTTTCTACAGGTGAAAAATCACAAGTCCCAAGAAGCCCAGGGCCTCGCACAGTAAATGCAACTGGTTGATTCAGAGCCCTGTGAACTATGGCCACCAACGCCAGGATTCCCATCTCAGGGAAGATGAAATGGTATTTCCAGACCAGACCAGAAAAGAGGAAGCCCTGCCTGTGAGCCCACAGGCCCAAGCGGCCTCAAGTTGAGATGGCCAGGATGGTACACCTGCTGTGAGGCTGGAGGGAGGCTCTGTAATTCCCATCCCCCACCCCAAGCTCAGAGCTTTGTAGAGCAAGGAGCATCCTGGCCACTCTCTGGCCACTGGAATCTCCTGCCGGCCCTGTATTTCTCCTGTTGTAGCTGCCATGGGCTGCAACCCCCCTTAAACAGGGACTGGGTCTGTAAAAATTGCTCTGAGATGACCAGACTTCCCACTTGGCAGCAGGTACAAATCACAATGCCAGACGCTCGGGATCAGTGACCTTTAGAAGGGACCAGGCATGGCAAGGAGCCCCCAAGTGATTCATGTTTAATCTGGTGTGAAAGGACCTCTGCCCCCTGCTTGGGGCAGCCCAGCCCTTCTCTGCACCCTCTGGCCTGCCTGCTCCCAACTGTCGCAGGGACCAGACCAGGGAGCGTTGGGTTCTCTGCTGGTACTATTAACTTAGGACTCTGTAGTGCACCCTTGGGCCTTCCTTCGCTTTCTGAACCCTCCTAAAGGGGCCCACTCACCTCTCTGACCCCATCTCTCCCCAGGGCTCCTTCTCCTACAAGGCCAAGCCATTTGCCCAGCCCAGTGCACGCCCCGTTTTCTTCCCCCTCCTGGCTCTGCCGGGAAGCCCCCTCTGCTCCTCCATCATTTGCCTGATTCTGACTCAGCATCATGTGTGTGTGTCCCGGCTGCAAACAGTTCTTCCCACTTCCTCCCCCATCCCATGCCACCCACCCGTGCCCTCCCTCTGATGGCAACATCACCGTGTGGTCACTTGACCACCAGTTCATCTACCTGAGTAGGCTCTGGCTGGAAAGCACTTAGCAAATATTTCGACGATCCCCTAATCTCTTTGCACCTGGATGTGACTCCCCTGTGGGACCACACTTGCTGAATTGGAAGTTGGGACATGGGATCTGACCACAGGACAAAATATTTGCCTCTGGGATTGTCCTGGGAAGAGAAGAGGTTTCCTTGGGTCCCCACTCCCTCCGCAGGGCCCTCAGGCAGCAGGGAGAGGAGCCAATTTTGTCATTCTAGTATGAGCTGGCCAGAGGTGCTGTTGCACCCAGGGAAGCAGCCAACCCAAGGACGTATCACTGAGCCACCGTTCCAGGTCCACCCCTAGCCTGTCACCCACTGCAGGCACCTCCCCTGCAAGGGTTGGCTGAGGTAACTTGAGGACACAGCTGGGAAGGAGCTTCCCACACTGGTTTAACCCCTTTTGTTTGCTCCTGGAACTGCTCTCTGGAGAATCTGACTGAAAGAAACCTTGTTTATAGTTCCTGTGTAAAATCTAAGGGTAATTGAATCGTGTGTCGGTCATTTACACTTTAATAGAAACAAATGACTACAGTCTGGTCCCTGAATCTCAGCATCTTAGGAGGACCAGGGGCCTTGACCACCAGCACCCTTCAGCCAAGCTGACCTCCTTCCTTCCAGTCAGTGCTGCTGTTATAGCTTGGTACATTTACAAAACACATCCCCTAGACCACTCTCCTTACACCCTCACTCTTAAAGAATTTAAGTTCAAACACTAACTGTGAACCTTGTTAAAACAGGCATGCCTCCACTTTAGGGGAAGGGAAGGAAAAGTGAATTGGGGGAAATCGGAGGGGGAGACAAAGTATGAGAGACTGTGGACTCTGAGAAACAAACTGAGGGTTACGAAGGGGAGAGGGTGAGGGAATGGGTGACCCTGGTGGTGGGTATTAAGAAGGGCACGTATTGCATGGAGCACTGGGTGTGGTGCATAAACAATGACTCTTGGATCACTGAAAAAATAAAAAAATTTAAAAACAGGCATGGCTCCATGAAATTGCAAAAACCAAAAAGGCACCAGGTCCAATGCCCGTCTGGTACAGAACTTCCCTCATCTCCTAGGTGCCATCTGTGACCTGACAGGCTCCCAGATCCCCCGGAGCCCTTGAGAGGAGAGAAGGGAGGGAAAGTCCATCACGGACAGCCTCCCTGGCCCCAGGTGGGAGGTAACAGCTCTGAGGTGGTGAGGAGGCTGACAGCCTGAAGAAAAATGTCCTGTATTCTCCAAATCGGATCCCCAGTTGATGCCAGTCAACAGGGCCCGAAAAGGGCAATGACAATCTGCCCCAGAAGTGTCACTCTCCCTAACAACAACCAAATGGTGCCTGGAAGTGGGGGGACCCCTCACTTCTTCCACCTTCCCCGCAGCAGGACCCAGAGAGCAGAGCACCGCCATCTTGCTTTTCCAGTTCTCCCCCTCAAAAGTCCTCCCCTCTTCCAGTCTGTCCCAGAAGGTAGAAGCAGCTGGGGGATGAAGGACAGCTGGACCCAAAGAGGAGCCTCGAGGCTGTGGGTGTGTATAAACGGAGGTGAGAACCACAGGGAAAGGACTTCTACACCTCTATGTGGTCATAAATGAAATAAGGCACATGGTTTTCCTTGGCAGTAATTTGTCTTTGATCAGGAGAGACCCTCTGGGGCAGTAGTGCGAAGGTAAGTTTGGAAGCCGTGACTTGGGCTTGAAGTCCCCCTCGGTCACCATCTAGCCTGGAGGGGCCACAGAAGCACCACCTTACAGGGCATGGGGAGTTGTTTGAATGAAGAAGCACTTTGAACCTTACCTGGCACATGATAAATGCTACTTTGGAGTAGGAAAAGGAGAAGTAGCAAACGATAAGAATAGGGCTCCAGAGGTCGAGCCACAATGAGCATAGAGAGAGCACTTTAGGGTTTGTAAAGCTCTCTGGGTTCTGTTCTTTCATGTGATGCTCACAATGGCCCAAGGAGGTACAAGCTATAATTATCCCCACGTTACAGATGAGGTTTCAAAGTGCCAAGAGATTTGCTTATCGTCCACACAGATTTCCCAATGGATAGCTAAGCAGAACGCCGGAAAAGCACAGTAGGTCTGCTGTGGCCATTTGTAAGTTCACCATTAGGAAACCCAGAAAGAACGTCCTTGCTGATTTGCAGGCAAGTGCGTCTGGGGTCTTGTGGGCACAGGATTGTGTCTTACACATGTGGGGAAGTCCAGCTGCTTGTGATCCCCATGGGTAAATGTAGACAGGGCAAGGACAGGAGCCCACTGTGTCTAATCCCATCCTCCTTGCTAGTTTCAGGACATAGAGACCTCATGAGGCCAACAGGGACATTCAGCCCGGAGCTGGTAAATGGACGAAGGCAGATTTTGGCAAGGGGAGGTGGTCGCCCTGCATATGTATCCAAGGCTCCCTGCCTCCTCCTGATTTCTTTTTTTTATTTTTTATATTTATATTATATTATCTATTTATATTATGATTTTTATTTTTTTTATTGTGTTATGTTAGTCACCATAAAATACATCATTGGTTTTTGATGCAGTGTTCCCAGATTCATTGTTTATGTACAAAACCCCGTGCTCCATTAAGGAGGCACTATTCCTCCGGATTTCTGTTACAGAAATCAGCACCTTCACCTTGCCCTCTGTGCAGATGTGGCCAAGGCAAAAGCCTCCAGTGGCCTGTTTACGCTTGCATCTGAGCCCCACCTAGTGGCAGGTGTTGGGCATGGCGTCCAAGTGCACATTTCCTTCCAAAGCCACCTTCCTACATTTAGCCATTTAAAGTAAAATGCACACTATCCTCTCAGCATACCTGTGGCCCTGTTCCTCTGTAACCCTGTCCTATAACCTGCCCTTAGTCCCTTAGGTTTAATCATGCTAGGCAGACGGAAGGCGCTAACTGGCTCCTTGTAAACCTGCCCCACGGCTGCTTGGAACATCTTCGTAAGACCCTTGTTTTCAAAGTCTACAAGGCTCTCTGATGTCCCAAAGGGGCTGCCGGGGCTGAACCGGCAACCACTTGGTATAGTGGAAAGAATACAAAAGTAGACATCCAAATACCTGAGTTCTAATTCTTGCCTCCCCCCCCCCCACCGGGGGCACTAGGTGGATGTGAAAAGTCACACAGGGGCTCCTATCCCCATCTGGGCAACTAGGATCAGACCCATCCTGGATGTCGCATCACGTCATGGTGAATGTGCTAAACAAACAGATGATGTTTCTCTGCAAGAATCCAACAAATAAACCAAGAGAATTTCTACACACTGTAAAGAAATGGATAACAATCCTTGTACCCTGCTTTTCCTTGCCTGTGTAGATGCTGGTTTCTCTGCATGGCATGCTCTTTCCCCTATTCCTCCTAGCCAACTCCTCCCTCATACACCATCACCTACTCCAGAAGGCCCTCTCTCCTCCCATCCTAGGCTGAACTGGGCCCTCCCACATCTGGGCCCACACACACACACCGCTATGGCTCTCGTCACGCTTTGGTGTTGTTCCTTGCCTCTTTCCCCAGCTAATCTGTGTGCTCTTCGAGGAGAGAGACTGGGTCTTTTTGGCTCTTGTATCCCTGCTGCCTAGCACAGAGTCAAGTACACAGTAGGCTCTCCATCCTGCTCTGTGTTGCAGGACTAAAAACAAATGAACTAAATAAACCAGTATTGCTCTATGTCATAAGGATGTTTTCCTCTGTGTTCTTTCAGAGGCCTTCTGAAATCCACCTGGATTATTGTGTATGCATGAGGTAGAAGTAAGGATAGGCTCTTTTCTCATATTCATGGGTAGTTGACCCAATGTCTTTATTTAAAAGAACCATCCTGTCCACACTACACTGCAGGGTTACCTTTGTCATAATTCAGGTGACTGTATATATATATGTATATGTCAGTTTCTAGACTCTCTTCTGTTCCATTGGTCAATTCATCTTCCAGCTTCCCAAGCCAAAGACCCTGTTACAGACTTACTCTATGCAAATAAGTAACAAAATTTCAGCCAATAACAACTTCAAGCAGTGCCATGCCCACTTGAGAGCCCGAGCAGTGAACAGAGCCACAGTGAGTGACCAGGCTGTCCTCTGGGGCTGCCTTCAGGGAGCTGCAGTGAGTGGGAAGCCAGAAGAACCCTCTCAAGGAAGGGAAAGTTACACCAGCCTTGATCCTCTGTGCACCTCGAGGCCCAAACAAGGGGTGGACTGTCCCTGTAACAAGCACGGAAGCAGAAAAGCAAGCCAGGACACCAAGTCAGGAGGAAGCCAGACATTGCCTGAAGTCTATGACAGGAGTCAAGGGAATGGAGGCACCATCCTGAGCTGAATTCACTGGTACCTGCTGCTGTGGCATCTGGCTCCTAGCCCTGCAGGCAGCTCTTACGGAAGCTTCCCTACCAAGCATCTCAGGCATCAAGAGATTTCTGACAGCTGGGGCTGGGAAGACGAAGAAAATCCAAGAGAGAGAGAGATGAGAAATGCCCCAGTTCCCCTTTGCCTTCGGTTAGGCAACTCAAATGAGGGAAGAGGTCCCCTGTGGGGACAGTGGGGATCTGACATGTAGCCCTCCCAAAGGGCCCCAAGTGCTGGCCACAGGGGAGTGGGGCCCAGAGTTCCCAGCTCTTCCAGTTTTCCAAGAGAAGCTGCAAATCCAAATTCGTACACAAGAGGTCTAAGTATTGGTAGTTAATTTTTGAAAATTATGAACACTGTGAACCACATACAACACATCTACAGGCCATATCTGACCATATCTGATTTGGTATCTGATTGTTATCTGATTAGTATCTTTGGAATCAATAGAGGGAGAAACAAATTATTTTACCCTTGAGTCCTGGGTGTTGTTCTGATATTAGGAAGAGAGTATGGTGGGGATGTCCCCCACACACTGAGAAAATTTATTGTGAAAAGAAGAAAAAAAAGAAACATGGCCCCCTACTGGGTTACTTTTCCAAGCCTAATTGCATTTTAATAATCTGGAGCTAATTCTGAAGGTAATAATTGTTTGGTTCTCACATTGGATTTGTGTTGATTATTTTGGAAAATGTGTTGAAGCTTATTTTATTTTCCAATCTCGTGCGACTTTAATGAAAATTCATTACCAACAGAGCTTTCTGAACTGGGAAGGAAGAAATTGGAAACAGTCATCTGTATATAAATAAAGTAAACAGGCATGCTAAATAAATCCTTTTTACATGAGGTATCTGGCCCATACTGATGAAATACGAATAAGGGGATATTTAAGGCAGAGAAAGAGAATAAAAAACTATGGAGCGAGTAAGTAAATGAAACAACGTTATTTCAAGGATCATTTGGGACACTGTGGTGGGGGTGGGGAGAAGCGTTAAGTTTGGAATCATAAAATCTGGCTAAAGTCCAGATTCAGCATTTTTAGGTAGTTTAACCTCTGGATGATAGGATTATATCTCCCTGCCCTCTGAGTCATTCCTTTGGTCAAAAAAAGAGAGAAGTGAATATATTACATGTAAGTGAACTTGTTTAAGCTTGCCAAGCTTTCTTTTCTCTCTGACACAGTAATCAGGAACATTCCAGGTTGTGGCTACTTTGTCACCGAGAGTTCTATAATGAACACAAGGATGCAGAACAGAGTCCCAGAACAATGGACCATGGATGTACACATAAGCAAGAAATAAACCTTTATTATTTTAAGTCATTGAAATATGGTGGGGCTGCTTGTTACTGCAGCAGCACCCAGCCCATCTCAACTGATACCAGTCTATAAACCTGAGTCCTTATCTTAAAATAAAATTTCCAAGCACACACCTTAGAGCATGTTGGCACGTGTTACCTCCCCCCTCCAAGCAATGAGTACACCAAATTACTCATTTTTCTCCCCATTCCACATACCTTACATCCTCTATTCCCTATTACACTTTTCACATGAAATTTTATGCTGATGTTTTCACTATAAGTTTCCTGAAGATAGGAACCCTATCTTTTCACCTGTATATCTCCCATAACAACAACAAACAAGATGTATTTCTTGGAAGAGAGACAAAATTTAAACAGGGTGCCCACCTGATTAAAACAGGTTTATTTTTCATTAGTCATCAAGTAAATACAAATTTAAAAACCACAATGAGAATTAATTGCATGCCCATTAGAATGGAAAATCAAAAAGACTGGCAACAAAATGTTGCTGACCGAGGCTGTGGAGCAGGCAGAATTCGCACCAGCTCATGAGAGTGTCAAATATACAACCACTTGCAGGTGTTCCTGGGTGGTTTAGTCATTAAGCGTCTGCCTTTGGCTCAGGTCATGATCAAGTTCTGGGATCAAGCCCTGCAACGGGCTGCTCTGCTTCTCCCCTCTGTTCATGCTCTCTCTCTCTGCCAAATAAATAATGAAATCTTAAAGAAAAAAAAAGTTCAATGTGCACCCACCGTGGGATTTAGGCATTCCACTTACAGATATGTACCCAAGAGAAATAAGAGCAAATGCCCACTCTGTTAGTTATCTATTGCTGTGTAATATTACCACCAACTTAGCAGCTCAAACGGTACATATTTATTATCTCACAGCTTCTGCAGGTCAGGAGTCTGGCCACAGCATAGCTGGGTCTTCTGCTTCAGTATGTCTCACAAGACTGCCATCAAGGGGCCTGCCAGGCACTGGGATCTCATCCGAGTCCTGACCAGGGAAAGATGCCCTTCTGAGCTCATGGTGTTGTTGGCAGGATTCAGTTCCTTGCAGGTCCCCAACTGGCAGCAGTACCTTGCTGATTATTGGCCAGAGTCTGCCCTCAGTTTCTTGCCATGTGGGCCTCCTCATAGAGCACTTCCTTCATCAAAGCCAGCAAGAAAGGCAATAGAATCTGCAAGCAAAACGGAAGATACGATCATTCATAATGTAATCACAGAAGCGATATTCCATCCCCTTCACCATATTCTATGGGTTAGAGGCAAGTCACACCCAAGGGGAGGAGCCTGTACACACACAGGTGTGAACACCAGGAGGGGCTGTCAGGAGCCATCTTAGAGCCTTCTGTCACACTCACGCAAAGACAAGTGTTCACAGCAGCGTTATTTGAGATAGTCCCCACAATGCAACAACCCATCAACGGGGGAATGGAAAGAGCTACTATTCAGCTATTAAAGGGAATGGGCTATAGATACAACGTGAATGGATCTCAGAGACATGCTAAGTCTAAAAAATAAAAAGAAAGCCAGACACAAAAGCACACATACTGCACCTACACAATGGTCAAGAACAGGGAAAACTAATCTGTGGTGATAGACATCAGGATAGTGGCTGCCTCCAGGTGCTAGGAATTGACTGGGGCAGGCAGGAACAATCCAGCAGAAGGAAATGTTCAGTACCTTGTTTTGGTGGTGGTACATGGGTGTACACAATTGTCAAAACTCATCAAATGCTTAAAATATATGCATTTTAATGTGTGCTAATTATATTTCAATAATAGCTGTAGTCTCTTACTGTCATAATAGTTTTTTGGTTTGGGGTTTTGTTTTGTTTTGTTTTGTTTTTTAAGCTTGAAGAACACTTACCCTGGTCATCAGCTACAACAATTCGAATTTTTAAATTTTCACTTCTATGGAGGGGGAAAAATGATACAAAACGTGATAGCAAATGGAAAAATTGTTAGGAGAACAGAACAGAATATTCACAAAGACATTTTGCAATATAATTGATAGACCTTTTAGAATAGTATTGCAAAATAATGGCCAAGGGAAAGGGCTCTGCTCAAAGATGGCCCTAAAAGTATGTGGCTTTTTCTAGCATCATTATTATTATTAAATACAGAGCACAGACAGCATTTCAAGCTGGTATGGGCTTTTGCACTCAAAGCAAAATATATCATTCGAGGCACGGTAAAAGACATCCTAAGCTCATCCTCCTGCTACAGAAAGCGACAGCATTTGGTGGGGGCTGGAAAGAGTCCAATCGCTGAACAGCCCAACCGCAGTGCAGAACCACAGCCCAGCGTGCAGGGCCAGATGGGAAGGGTAGGCCAAAATGAAAGCTATCAACAGAATAAAAGAACACACAGGCAGGAAAACAGCAGGAGGGCAGCAGAAACAGAAGCAAGCACAGGGAAATATACCAAGAACATGAAATGTGCTGTTACTGATTTGCATGTTGGATTGGGCTGATACACACCACTTTTGGAATAGGAAATTAAAATGGGAAAGAACTGGTTTTAATGAACAAGAAAAGACAGTGTGCAAGCACAGTCACAGTAACCTGGGAGAAGAGACCAATCTCTTCCAGTCAAATTAAATTCCAACCAAAAGAGGGGATGGGTATGTGAATAAGACTTTGTTTTAAACAAAGGAGGAAAGAAAGCTATTTGGGGTTGAGAGATATTGTATGTACTAAGACAGGCTAGTTGAATCTTTGACCATAATAAACACACTTAAAGGGAATAAATACTTCTTAAGGTATATGGTTTGGCAGCCAGAAATCCAAAAATAAAATACAAAAGGAGTAGAGAATAGTGTATCTTGCCATCCAAGGTCACTGACATTGTCACTCATTTATTCCACATACATTTAGCAAGCTCCCAGCCCTCCGTGTTCCTGACCCATCCTGACCACAGGATTATGTCATTCTCCTCCTCCTTCTTTCTCTGTGACTTTCCCTTCCCCAGCACCCCACTAAGTGTTTATAAATGCTTTCGTCCCACTCCACACCCCTCTGCCATGGGCAAGCTCCCAACTCCCTGTGTTTCAGATCCAGCCTGGACAAAAAAAACCCCAACATACCAGCCAGACAAAGAATCAGAACTATGTCAGAGCATGTGTGCTAATTTCTTTTAGATGTGAGAATTTAGGGTCTTTTGAAACTACTTGCCTTTTAGAATTACCAACTGAAATATTTATGAATGTAATGGTAGGATGTCTGGAATTTGCTTCAAAATAATATCGGGGACTAGTACACAGCAATTTAAGAAATCAATTATGACTAACTGGATGAATCTCATAGTGTTGAGTGAAGAAAGCAGCCCCCAAAAGAATACATGCTATATGATGCCATTTGATTAAGATCAAAGAGAAAACCAACCTTTCAAGATACAGGTTAGAATAATGGATACCTGGAAGGGAAAAGTTGTGATAGAAATCAGAATAGTGGCTGCTTCTGTGTATTCACTGGAAGGGAAGAGGAGGGAAATTTCTGGGATGACTGAAATGTTCTATGCCTTGGTTTAGTGATGGTACATGGGCATATACAATTATCAAAACTCAGCAAATGCTTCAGATACATACATTTCATTGCATAATAATTAAATTTCAATAAAAGCTTGGTTTTGTCTCTTGCCATCATGGTAGTTTTTTTTTTTTAGCTTGAAAAACATTTATTCTGGTCATCAGTTTTCTTTATGACTAATGCTATGGAAACTCTCCCTGTACATAAATCTTCATGCGAGCCCATAGGCATTAGTTCTCCTTGCCAGTGAAGAAATGAATGAAAATAACTTTTCCATTATTTAGCTGTGAGAATAATTCCAACATAGAGCCACAGATACTTAGAAAAGCCCAGCAGGACTTTGTCACTGACAAATCACCCAATTTGGGATCTTCTTTCTGAATCACCATTTTTTCATGTGATGTATGTCAAGGAGCCAATGAATATAAAACAAGTGTTCTCATCTGAGAGCAGTAAATGCACTGTACGCAGTGAGCCAGAGAAAGCCTCAACCCAGCTCTCTAGGTGAAGCCAGGGACCACTCTGCCCTTCAGTGTCAGGCATTGGAGGGACGCTGGTGTGGGCATAACCACACACCTCCCTTACAAGTCTAAAGGTTCTTCACGAAGAACTGAGGCTTCTCCCTAGAAACGAACTTCAGCCTTGGAAATGAAGTACATTTTTAAATAACCATTCAATAAATCAATGGAAGGATAAAGGGTCTCCCCAGTCCTAAGAATAATGGCGGATCATCTAGAGGATCACCCTCATCAAGGTGTACCTGGTTCTGAACAGCAGGAAAATCGACACCTGAGGACTGAGAGGTTCCAGTCTCAGCTGGAATTGATTCTGTCTTCCCCTGATGTTGTTTATAGTCTGTTTAAAAATAGCTGGCAGCTTTCACCTGATTGGTTTGTTTGTCAGTCTACTGAATAAATAGTTTGAAATTTGCTTCAGAAATGGCATTCTGCAGCCATTTCACCTGCCAAGGATAATTTAATAGAATTATAAAACTTGATTAAAGTTCTGTCTTATGCTCCACACACTATGCAGACAGGCATATATCATCTATATTTAAAAATTGGGGTGATGATAAAGGCAAGAATAGGTGAGAGTTTGATAAGGAGCAGGGTATTTGCATAAACCCAAAATATCTCCCACAAAAGTACTTACTAAATACAAAAGGAAAAAATGGTACTTTAAGAGTGGGAAAATCCAATGGACATCACCTTAACAAATGACTGATGTTTGTATCAATAATGACATCAGCCCACAATGTATGCCTCACTATAAGGTACACTGAGAAGGACACAATATCACACTTCTGGGATATTCTGGCCAAAATGTATAATCAGAATCTAATAATGTGAGAATATCAGAGAAACCCAATCTATGTCAAATGTCAGTTGTGAAAGACAAAGAAAGGCTGGGGAAGTATTCCAAATTTAAAAA
Source organism: Ailurus styani (assembly GCA_002007465.1). Lineage (NCBI taxonomy): Eukaryota > Metazoa > Chordata > Mammalia > Carnivora > Ailuridae > Ailurus > Ailurus styani. Next base: position 396,167 of record LNAC01000682.1, on the reverse strand, counting down.
CCCTAGATAGGCATGAAAACCAAATGCAAAGCATGATCCTGGGTTAGAAATAAAAATATCTGTAAAAAACTCTAATGAAATAATTGGTGAAATTGGGATGTAGACAATAAATTAGAAAATAGTATTGACTCAATGTTCAATTTCCTGAATTTCACAACTATGTTGAGGTTACATAAGAAAGTGTTTTTGCTCTTGGATATACCCATGGAAGTATTTAAGGGTGAAGGGATCTGATGTCTGCAACTTACTCTCAAATGTTTCAAGGAAAAAAAAAACCACTGTGGGTGTATATATGTATGTATGTCTCTCTATCTAGAGAGAGAGAGAGAATAATCAAATATGGAACTCTTAACTGTTGAATCTATGTGGATCTCATTTTAAATGGGGTAAAAATGAGGATGGAGATCTGAGCAAGAGTCAATCCCCTTTCTGGATGCTGGCATACCAGAAAAATCAGAAGACCTCTATCCTGACAGCAATAAACTGAACTTATTTTTGGTCTGTGTGTGTCCACCTGGATGAACTGAAATGACTCAAATCATCTTTGCTTTTTTTCCCCTTATTTGTATCACTAATGTTGTGCTCACTCACATGACAATACCACTTTTCCTTAGAAATGTCACTGGCTTAAAATCTGGGTGCAGGTAAAATAAAGTTGCAAACAATGCCTAATATTGCCCCTGTTATACCAATAAAGAAAGAATAAACTCAGGGCAGCTGGGTTGCTCAGTTGGTTAAGCATCAGACTCAGTCATGGTCTCAGGGTCATGAGATCAAGCCCCACGTCAGGCTCCACATTGGGCATGGAGCCTGCTTAAGATGATTCTCTCTCTCCCTCTGCCCATCCCGCCCACTCGTACTCTTGCTCTCTCTCTCTCTCTCTCTCTCTCTCTCTCTCTCAAATAAATAAATAAATCTTTAAAAAAAAAGAGTAACCCTGCTGTTTCCCACACTGTTCATTTTTCCTTCGCTAATGACATTTGTCTACCAATATACATTTCCTTAATTTTTAAGATAATTTTTGCTCCATTTTCTGAAAGTAATCCTATAATTATGGGAAGAGTTTGTTCAATTTTAAACCAACCAGGCTCTGTAGATATCATTTATTTGTATTTTAATATGTTGTGAGACCTGTTTTATAATTTATAGCTCATGAATCTCTGTATATTTACTGCTTAGCCTTCTGGTGACATTAAGCTACAGCTTGAATTATGATGAAGGCAATAACTATCTATACAATGATGCTTTCATAATTTGTTTATTCAAAAAGCACTTATTGAAAGCCTTCAACACATCAGGCACTCTGTTATTTGGCATGAGAGAGCTGTATAAAATAGATATGTCAGATAATCATAGATTGTTTACTCTTTTCTTATACTAAAAACAACAGTAACAAATACCAAAAAAAAATCATGATGGCTACAAGTTCAAATGAAAACCAACAATCGATGCCTCTTGGTCATTACCTTTTAGCACCAAGATCACAGGATCACTAATTCGGTTTGGGTTTCCATATGAAGAGAGATGAAGACACCTGCAAAGGCAGGTAAAAAAGTCCAATAGCCCCACACCCATGAATTGGACTAAACATATCGAATCCCAACTTTGCACAATCCATGTTCAAGATAACACAAGACATCTAGTTCCCAGATCTTGGTTTTTAGATACCTTTCCCCATACCAGGACTACTTGGGAAAATAGTTGATGTCTGGGCTGGAGCTGGAAAGATAAAGCATCATCATTAAGGTTTTTGTTTTGTTGTTTTAAGTAAACTCTACAACACACATGGGGCTCAAGAGTCGCATTCTCTATCAACTGAGCTAGACATGCGTCCAACGTGAAATGTTTTTATCAGAGATGTTACCAGAACCTAACCAAACCTTCTAGACAAACTTCCAGGATACAGGAAATACAGAGAAGGAAAGATAATTTACCATACAAATCAACACTGGGGGACAACCTTCATTTTGGGGGGGGGGCGATTAACTACCCTTTTATTAGCACAAAACAGCATTTTTGTGTTTTCACAATATATGTAAATAAAATCATCACACTGTACACATTAAACTTATACAATGATCTATGTCAATTACTTCTTAAAACTGTAAAAAATTAAATTAAGTTTAAAAAATTAAAAAAAAAAACAACGTAACTAACCCAGCAACCCAAAGGCCCAAGAATAAATTAAGGCACAGTGCAGGTAAGGGGTGATTTTTCCAAGGCCCAGGTAGTGAGTCCAGGGCCCATGTGCCCCAAATTTCCTGAGCAAACTTCCATGGGGACTGGGGAATCAAAGGTCCTGGAGATTTTCTCTGGGGATGAGGGAAATGGAGTCTGGGATGGGTCCTAGGAGTGCCCTCTGCAGACACAAGTAGGCCACATTGTTTGAAGATGTTAATTGTAAAATCTAGGACAATCATAAAAAAAAAATTCCAAAAAAATCTGTTTAAAAAAAACAAAGAAATGTAAACAGCACACTAAAAATATCTATATGACATAAAAGCAGTAAGTAAGGAACACATGAACAAAAAAGACAAAAGACAGGGCGCCTGGGTGGCTCAGTGGGTTAAAGCCTCTGCTTTTGGCTCAGGTCATGATCTCAGGGTCCTGGAATCGAGGCCTGCATTGGGCTCTCTGCTCAGCAGGGAGCCTGCTTCCCCTCTCTCTCTGCCTGCCTCTCTGCCTCCTTGTGATCTCTCTCCCTCTGTCCAATAAATAAATAAAATTTTAAAAAAAAAAAAAGAAACTTTAAAAAAAAAAGACAAAAGACATATGGAAAAACCAATAGCAAATTTGCAGATGTAAATCCCACCCATATCAGTGATTACACCAAATGAAAATAAACACTCTAATCATAAGGCAGAGTTAGCAGAATGGATTTTTTTAAATGATTGAACTACACGCTGTTTTAAGAGGCATAATTTAGATCCAATGAAACAAATGGACAGAAAGTAAAAGGATTGTTAAGATATGCTGAACCATACAGTGCTGAAGTAGCTATTGAATGCAAAATAGGCTTCAAGATCAAAAAATGTTACTTGTGACAAAAAGATATTTTATAATGATAAAAACCTCAATTTAGCAGAGAAATAACAATTATACATAGATATGTACCTAACAACAGAGTTCCAAAATTAAAACTGATGGAACTGAAAGAGAAAGAGACAATTCAACCATAATCATTGCAAACTTCAATACTCCATTCTGAATAATTGATAGAAAACCAGACAAAAAATCAGCAAGGAGGGCGCCTGGGTGGCTCAGTTAGTTAGGCGACTGCCTTCGGCTCAGGTCATGGTCCCAGAATCCCAGGATCGAGTCCCACATCGGGCTCCCAGCTCCACAGGGAGTCTGCTTCTCCCTCTGGCCTTTTCCTCTCTCATGTTCTCTCTTACTCTCTTAAATAAATAAATAAATAAATAAATAAATAAATAAATAATCTTTTTAAAAAATCAGCAAGGACATAGAAGAACTGATCAACGCTATGAACCAACTTGACCTAAAGACCAACAGTCCACTCAACAAGAGCATAATACACATTCTTTTAAAGCACATATGGAACATTCCCCATGACAGACCATATGCTAGGCCATAAAACAAGTCTTAATGTATTTAAGATAATTTAAATCATGCAGAGTTTGTTCTCCAGCCATAATGGAGTTCAATTAGAAATCAACAACAAAAGGGAATTTGGGAAAAACAAAAGTACTTTAAAATTAATGAACACATTTTCTAACCCATGGGTTAAAGGAGAAATTACAAGTGAAATAAAAACACACAACATATAAAAATGTATGGGATGCAGCTAAATTGGTGCTTAGAAAGAAATAGTTTTAGATGCCTATATTAGAAAAGAAAAAAAGAAAATGCCTATATTAGAGAAGATTTCAAATCATTGATCTAATCTTTCCTTTTAAAAATCTAGAAAAAGGGACACCTGGGTAGCTCAGTCGGTGCGTGTCCAACTCTTGATTTTGGCTCCAGCTGTCATCTTAGTGTCCCAGGATGGAGCTCTGTGTAAGGCTCTGCTCTCAGAGGACAGTCTGCATCTCCCTCTCCCTCTGCCCCTCCCCTCTGCTCAAGCACATGCACTTTCTGTTTCTCTCCCAAATAAATAAATAAATTCTTAAAATTAATTAATTGATTAATTAGTTAAACATCTAGAAAAAGAGCAAATAAAAACTGAAGGTAAGCACAAGGAAGAAAGTAATAAATATTAGAGCAGAAGTTAATTAAGTAGAAAATAAAAAAAGAGAAAATTAATGAAACTAACACTGAAGCTTTGAAAAGGTCAACAAAATCACAAATCTTTACCAATCTTTACCTGCACCAAGAAACTGCAATGATACAGATGACAAAAATTAGTAATGAAAAAGGGGACATCACCGCTGTCACCTCAGAAATTAAAGGGAATACTACAAATGACTTAATGCTTACAAATTAGATAACTTGGGTGAAATTTGTCCAAATTCCTAAGAAATCACAAAATACAAAAACTGATTCAAGAAAAAATAGAACATCTGAATAGATCTATAACAAGTAAAGACAATGAATTAGCCACTCAAAATCTTTCCACACACAAAGAAATCCCAGATGGCTTTCACTGATGAAATTCATACTGATATTCTACAAATTCAGAAAATAAAAGATAAAGGAACACTTCCTAATTCATTCTATTGAGGATAGGATCATTCTATACCAAAATCAGACAAGGACATCACTAGAAAACAATAAACCAGTATGCCTCATGAATATGGATGTAAAAATTCTCAACAAAGTATTAATAAGCTGAATCTAACAACATATATGAGCTTATATACCATGACCAAGTGGGATTTATTTACTTTTTTTTAAAATGTTTTATTTATTTATTTGTCAGAGACAGAGAGAGAGCACAAGCAGGCAGAGTGGCAGGCAGAGGCAGAGGGAGAAGCAGGCTCCCTGCCGAGCAAGGAGCCCCATGCGGGACTCGATCCCAGGATCCTGGGATCATGACCTGAGCCAAAGGCAGCTGCTTAACCAACTGGCATCCCCCAAGTGGGATTTATCCCATGAATACAGGGTCCATTTGCATCCAGAAATCAATATTAATAACACCATTTTATACGTTTTTATATTACATGTTATAATTAACACCATATTAATAAAACAAAAGACAAAAAATAAGGCATCTCAATAGACACAGCAAAAATATTTGAAAAAATCAACCACCTATTTTTTTTTTTATTCTTTGCCCAAGGGATACAGGTCTGTGAATCATCAGGCTTACATCTTTCACAACATTCCCCAAGGCACAAACCCTCCCCAATGTCCATAACCCATCCACCCTATCCCTACCCTCCCACCCCCCAGTAACCCTCAGTTTGTTTTGTGAGATCAACCACCTATTTTTGATAAAAACTCTTAACAACCTAGGAAGGGAAAGGAATTTCCTCAACCTGATAAAGAACATCTACCCAAACCTACACTGATTTCACTCAAATTAACTAAAAATGGATCATTGACTTAAATGTAAGAGATAAAGCAGTGAAGCTTGTAGAAGAAAACATAGGAGTAAATTTTCAAGGTTAGGAAAAAATTAGGTAAGGAAAAGATTTCATAGATGTAACACTGAAATCATAACCATATAGGAAAGAATGATAAATTAAACCTCACCAAAATTCAAAGTTTTTGCACTTGAAAGGACACCATTAAGAAACTGAAAGAACAAGCAACAAACAGGGAGAAAAGGATTTGCAAAACATGTATCTAATAAAAGATTTATATCCAGAATATACAAAAAACTCTTACAACTCAATCAGACAAATGACCCAGTCCAAACATAAGCCAAAAATATGAACAGACATTTCACCAAAATAGATACACAAATGACTAATGAGCACATGAAAAGATGTTTAACATCAGTCACTAGAGAAATACAAATCAAACTCACATGAGATACCCTTTCACACCTGCTAGAATGGCTAGAATGAAAAAGACAAATAACAGACGTTGTCAAGCGTGTGGCAAAACAGAAGTCCCCGCACATTAATGGTAGAAATGTTAGTTGGTGCAGCCACTTTGGAAAAGAGCTTGGCAGCTTCTCGAAAATGTAAGTCTAAAACTAGCATCAGAGCTAGCAATTCTACTCCTAAGGATTTATCTAAGAGAAATGAAAACATACATCCATACAAAGAGTTACACATGAATGTTCATAGCAGTTTTATTGCATAATAGCCAAAAACTGGAAAAGACCCAAATGCCCATCAACTAGTAAATGGACAAAATTCGGTATATTCATACAATGGATTATTAATTCGGCAATAAAAATGATTGAACTACTGACACATGCTGCATCATGGATCAATGTTATGCTTAGTGGAAGAAGCCAGATATATAGGAAATGTTCATAAAAAGCAAATTTATAGAGACAGAAAGTAGGTTAGTGGTTGCTTGAGCATGAGGGATCTTATTTGGAGGAGAAAAATGTTGTTAAACTGATTAAAGGTCACGTTTTCATCTCTCAGTTAAGTTTCGAAAAATCATTGAACTGTAGAGTTGAAATGGGTTAATTGTGTATATGTGAAATAGACCTCAATAAAGCAGTGTTTAAAAATCAGTATTTGTTGAGTCACTGTATTGTACACCTGGAAATAATATAACATTGTATGTTGAATATACTGGAATTTAAAGTAAAATTAAAAGTCAAAAAAAAGTCAGTATCACTTTTTTGTTGTTTTTTTTTTAAGAAGAAGATTATTCCAGAAGAGATATAGCCACCAAATGCATGCAAAAACCTAATTAGGTCATGGATTGGGGGAAAAAAAACAATAATAATAGCTTTAAAAACACATTTGGGGGAGGGGCACCTAGCTGGCTCAGTCTGCTAGAGTGTGTGACTCTTATCTCAGGGTTGTGAGTTCAAGCCCCATGTTGGCTGTAGAGAGGACTTAAAAGTTTTAAAAAATTAAATCATTAAAACACACACACACATTTGGGGGAAATTTTTTAATGGACTATAAAGTAGAAGATAGTACTAAATTGTTGGTACACTTTGGTGGGTGTGAGAATGGTATTGTGGTTAGGTAGACTATCCTTAAATTCTAGGGAGATAAGCTGAAGAAGTCAGGGGTGAAACATGATGTCTACAACTTATTTTCAAATGATTTAGGAAAACATATACATACGTATGTATGAAGATAGACAATATGAATGTGAAAAAATGTTAACAATTATTGACTAGATGGAAGGTGTACAGGTATTCATTGTACCACTCTCTCAACTTTTCTAGAGCTTTAACAATTTTCAAAATAAAATGTCTGGGTAAAAATAGTCCAGGCACCACACTTACCTGCTTTAGGATAGACCTTCAAAAAATCTTTACTTAATAAGCAAGTTGCACTAGTAAAATGACTCTATACTTTGTGCTTCCTCCATCCCTCATTTATTACCCCAGCCACACTAGATTTCCTTCAGTATTTCAAATGAATTTGAATTTTTTTAAGTTTTATTTACTTAGGTAGTCTCTGAACCCAACATGGGGCTCAAACTCACAACCCTGAGATAGAGTCGCATGCTCTTCTGACTGAGCCAGCCAGGCGCCCCTCAGATGAATTTGAATTTCATGTGCCTTCCTATCTCAGGTCCTCCCCTTCCCTGGCTTCTCTCACAATACCACATACCTTTCCTTTAAACGCTTACCAAAATTGAAATAATTTGTTCAATTATTTGTCCCACAGTCTGTCTCCCACAAAGGATTGTAACGCTCAGGAGGATGAGGACTTGTCCACATCATGTCTCCAGTCCTGTGCAGGGCTTGGTACATGGTAAGGACTCAAGAAATATTTTTAAGAGAATGGATGAATTTAATAAATCTTCCAATGTGTCATCCACTGTCAGGAATCTAACTAGTGTTAGAGAAGCAACACTGCATCTTAAAACAGGTCCGTCTCTAAGGAACAGTTATCATTTTAGATTCTGTTTGGTTGCTATTCCCTGGAGGTCTCTGCCAACCTGTTTCTCACTATCTCTATAATGGACCTCCATTTGGGAGTAGGTAGAAAATCAAACAGACCAAGCATGCAGTCATTTAGGGGGAAATATGTTGTAAAGAACATGGTAAATCAGTCAAGGACAAGACAGAAAACATTACTCAAAGGCTCCTCTGATGACATACATGAGCTTACTGCAGCATCTGGCATATATCATGGATGCGGCAGGCTGATTAAGAAAGTGGCTTGTGATTTGTTTTCTCAGTTTTGCTGCTGTCAGTCATCGAGGAGTCAACATTTCTTATTCCTCTCCCAGGAGAGTATCTAGATATCTTGGATACTAAAATCTGAATTTTCCTCTCCCTGAAGGAGCAGTTAGTAAGTGCTTCTTTCTTTAAGAGGAAAAAAAAAATATGCAGCAAATTGGAGTCTACTGCCACAGAAAACAATACCCTTGTTTAAAATCAGGGATTTGCTATTAATTTTTTAAAATATTTTATTTATTTATTTGAGAGAGAGAGAGCACAAGGAGTGGAGGGGAAGAATGAGAAACAGACTCCCTGCTGAGCGGGGAGCCCTATGTGGAACTTGATCCCAGGACGCTGGGATCATGACCCGAGCTGCAGGCAGACGCTTAACCAACTGAGCCACCCAGGGACCCAGGGATCTGCTATTAAAAGTATAGGTTTATTGAGATAATTAACTAGACTGAGGAGAGGATGCAATGCAGGCTTTGTGTTTTTCTGGATGAAGAGGGAGGTTCTAGAACGAAGACAGCTGTTACCCTATGAACAGGAAGAGAATCAGGAAGGATAGGGACATGAGTTATGCACATTCAGAGGGGCTGAGGTGGCAGAACTCCAGATCACTTGTCTACTTGGGGGGACTGAGTGTAATCCTTGAAGTGTGGCAATCTCTGAGGACAGCACCTAGTAATCTGTGTTTAAGAAGTCCTTCAGACCCAAAATTCAAATAATCTAATTAAAAAATGGACAGAAGACCTGAACAGACATCTCTCCAAAGAAGACATCTATATGGCCAACAGACACATGAAGAGATGCTCGACATCACTCATTATTGGGGAAATGCAAATCAAAGCTACAATGAGGTATCACCTCACTTCTGTCAGAATGGCTGATATCAACAACATAAGAAACAGCAGGTGAGGGGCGCCTGAGTTGCTCAGTTGGTTCAGCATCTGCCTTTGGCTCAGGTCATGATCTCAGGGTCCTGGGATCAAGCCCCGCCTCAGGCTCCCTGCTCAGCGGAGAGTCCACTTTTCCCTCTGCCCCATTCAACCTCCCCCCACTGCTCATGCTCTCTTTCTCTCTCGCTCTCTCTCTCTCTCTATCTATCTCTGTCTCTCTCTCTTTCTCCCTCTCTCTCTCAAATAAATAAATAAAATCTTACACACACAGCTGGCATTAGCAAAGATGTGGAGAAAAAGGAACCTCATGCACTATTGATAGGAATGCAAGCTGGTGCAGTCACTGTGGAAAATAGTTATGGAGGTTCCTCAAAAAGTTAAAAGTAGAATTACCTTATGATCCAGTAATCTTACCACTAGGTACTTACCCAGAGAATACAAAAATACTAATTCAAAGGGATACATGTACCCCAATGTTTATAGCAGCAGTATCAACAATAGCCAAACTATGGAAGAGCCCAAATGTTGCCCATTGATGAGTGAATGAATAAAGATGTGCATAAACACACACACACACACACACACACACACACAATGGAATATTACACACCCATAAAAAACAATGAAATCTTGCCATTTTCAACAACATGGGTGGAGCTAGAGTATAATGCTAAATGAAGTAAGTCAGAGAAAGACAAATAAATACCATATGATTTCTCTCATATGTGCAGTTTAAGAACAAAACAAATGAGCAAAGTGGGGAAAAAAGAGAGAGAGAGATGAACCAAGAAACAAACTCCTAACTATAGAGAACACACTGATGGTTACCAGAAGGGAGGTGGGTTGGATGGATGGGTGAAACAGGTGATAGAGATGAAGGAGAGTGCTTGTGAAAAGCACCAGGTGATTTAAAAAGTCCTCCAGATAATTCTTAAACACATTCGAGTTTGAGAAGTGCCGAGCTATAGTATGATTCCATTGGGAGTTATAAAAAATTGTATGTGTATATGTGTATATATATACACATGCATATATTTAAAAATTATATACAGAGACCTGAATAATGTACACTCTATTCACAGTAATGTCTGGATGAAGAACTCGGATGGCAACGAGTAGTTTTCTGTTTTTTAACTTTATATTGTTTTTTTTAAGATTTTATTTATTTATTTATTTGACAGAGAGAGAGGATCACAAGTAGGCAGAGAGGCAGGCAGAAGGAGAGGGGGAAGCAGGAGCCCTGCTGAGCAGAGAGCCTGATGCGGGCCTCGATCCCAGGACCCTGAGATCATGACCTGAGCCAAAGGCAGAGGCTTAACCCACTGAGCCACCAGGTGCCCCAACTTTATATTATTTTATGTTAATTTTATCTTTAAAGATACTTCCAAAAGAAAATATAAAATATAGTGTAGTCAGGACTCCACTTCTCTAGGACTTTCTGGGTTCAGCCCTGTCACCTTGTCTGGCTTCCCACTGGCTCAGAAGATGGCTATGGGAGTTCTGAACACCACATCCAGACATGACAATAGCTAAAGGCCACTTAGTTGTGTCTCTTCTGTAAGAGCGAAACTCCTTTTTTAATAGAATGTACTCTGTTTTGGCTTTATCTCATGCTTCCTTGTGGATTCAGGATACTCAACCCATGCTAGAATACTCATAACAGAGACCATAATTTCCATTGACCCCTCATTAGTGATGGTATTTTTTTAAGATTTTATTTATTTATTTGAGAGAAAGCAAAAGAGAAAGCACGAGGTGGGGGGGCAGAGGGAGGCGAGCAGACTCCCTGCTGAGCAAGGAGCCAGCCGCTAAGCAGGGCTAGATCCCAGGACCCTGGGATCATGACCAGAGCCAAAAGCAGACGCTTAACTGACTGAGCCACCCAGGCGCCCCTGGTGGTAGTAATTTTGGTCATCCAATCAAGGTGTTGTACGATTTCTAGTCTCTACTGTGCTTTCTCTTGCAACTTATAATCTTTCCATGGTTAAACATCTTAAGACTATACAAATATTTTAATCCTCATTATACCTCCCCATTGAAGATTCTTAACTGAACCTCTTTATTATAATGATCGTAATATGATTTTTCCAACTTCAGCATTGCCAGTATATTTATCAGTTAACACCGGACATTCTACTTGTATTAACTTAGGGTTTTTTTTAAGTAAGCTCTACACCTAATAAGTGGCTTAAACTTACGACTCCAAGATCAAGAATTGCATGCTCTACCAACTGAGCCATCCAGGTGTCCCATATTAATTTACTTTCGATGGATAGTTTGGGTAGGAATGGAATTCCAGGTTGCAAATAATTTTCTTCAAATTTAAAGGAATTGCTCCACTATCTCGGATCATCCCATATTGCTAATGAGGAATCTAATGTCATCCTGATTCCAGTTCCTTGATGTATGACCTGTTCCCCATCACCTCCCACCCCCATAAGTCCCTAGGATCTTTTTTTCTCCGTGGCATTCTAACAGTGTATAATGATGGCACTGGAATGAGGATTTTTTTTCCTTTTTTCCTGAAGGTCTTGCAATTTTTCATCATCCTACTCAAATGTGAACTGGTTGGTGCCTAAGATAAGTGTATGACTGTCTTCCCAGCCCTTCACTACTCTATGAATGTTGGATCCTCCATTCCCTGGACTCTAAACATTTTTTAAATTTTATTTGTTTGTTTGTTTGTTTGCTTGCTTGCTTATTTATTTATTTATTTATTTATTATTTATTATTTATTTATTTGAAAGAGCGAGTGTAAACACAGGTAAGGGGAGAGGCAGAGGGGGAGGAAGAAGGAGAGACAGAATCTGAAGCAGACTCTGGTGTTGAGTGGTGAACCTGACACAGGGCTCAATCCCATGACTGTGAGATTATGACCTGAGCTGAAACCATGACTCAGACATTTAACTGACTGAGCCACCCAGGTGCCCCTAAATATTTCTTTTGTTTCACTCCTTCATTTGCTGAACCACAGTCCTCTTGTGATATCACTCAAGCATAATGTTAAGAGAAAAAAGGCAAGTTGCTGAATAAGAGAGACTAATAACCCACAGAGGCTAACAGAGAAGCACATATGTGGTTGTACATCGCATAACTGTCTCTAGTGTCCCTGGGACACTAGCATCTACATCAACTTTTTTAAATGGATGAAGGATTGCCATTCATTATTCATAGTTTAACTCTGGAGAAATAATGGAAGAGGCAAATAGGAAAGAGAAGAACAAAAGGGACCCCCTACTTTATTGAAAATATTCCATTTATCATCAAAAAGTATGCAGAAACTAAAAAAACGATGACTATAACAACTATGTACATACTAGATGTTCATCAAAGTATTTAAGAGATTCAAAATGGAAATATCCTACATGTTCAGTCATAATGGGTTATGTAAATAATATAAATCCATGCAATGTAATATTATGCAGCTAATACACATAATATTAATTGTTGACTAGGACAGGCACATAATATTCTGCTAATTGAAATAAAGGAGTTTATGATGGATATGTATATTATAATTTATGTATGCATGCATGTGTGTGTGCATGATTGTGTGATCAGGTGCACGTTTGTGTGTATACCAAAGTATCAAAAGCGATGAAATTCAGGACAAGTTGCTTTTCTAGGTCAGATTTTTGCTCTAGTATGTATTTCTTCTATAACTAGAAAAACAATGCTTTAAGAGCTGCTTTTTACGCAGGGCACCTGACTGACTCAGTCTATTAGTACAGCATGTGACTCTTGATCTCAGAGTCGTGAGTTCAAGCCTTATGTTGGGTGCAGAGTTTACTTTAAAACAAAAAAAGGTGTAAAAAAAATGAGCTGCTTTATATGATCAAGAAGTTAAAAGTGGACAATTTATACAAATGATGGAGACCCTCGGTATTTATAAAACAACTAGCCATCCTATTAACAGAAAATGAAACACCTGAGAAGTACAGGAAAATTGACCTATTCCCAGAATATTGCACCTGTAAAAAGAACCTCTCTTCTCAAGAACAGGTGCTTTAGATTTCTGCTGCCCCCTACAGCTAAAATTCATTATTTACACTGTGGCAGTCTAATGGACATTGCTCCTGCAATTAATTAAGCAATCTGCTAGTAGTCACGGACAACAAACAAATTAGAACTAAACTGCTAAGATTGCCCTAGAAAACAAGGGCAAGAAAAAAACCTATGCCCTGTAATGATCACTCAGTAGACATAAAATCGCTATACTTGTGACGTTTCCTTCAAAAGTTAATGTCAAGAGCTAAAAGTGGACATCAAAATATTTCACTTCTGTCCCCAACCACTGTGACCTTGAGAAAAGTCCTTTACCATCTCTGGAACTTCTTTTTATACAAACCTGGGATAGGAATCCTCACATGCAACGTACTGTGCTTAAATATTAAGTGGTAAGCCAGGAAAGTATCTATTTTTATCATTATTAAAATCCAAGGTATCCTTGTAAAGGTAGCAAAAAGGAGTAGATTGAAACTTTTAAGCCAGTTAAAATTTCCTATAACACCATAAATTCACTGTAATTAGCAATTAGATCAGCAGAAATAAAGTTATAACATTGATTAGATTCATTTAAGAGAAAGACATGAGCCAGTCTTATAATTGGGCTTCATGTAATAAAACTAACAAAATGTTTTCTTTAGGGGCGCCTTGGTGGCTCAGTCAACTAGGCATATGACTCTTGGTTTGGGCTCAGGTCATGATTTCAAGGTCATGAGGTTGAGCCCCAAGTCAGGCTCCACGATCACTGAGAAGTCTGCTTGAGATTCTTTCTCTCCCTCTCCCTCTGCCCCTCCCTGCTGTGTGCAGGCTCATGCTCACTCTCTTAAATAAATAAAAACCTTAAAAAATCTTTTCTTTAAGCAACACATTCAATCATCCGGCTTTTAAAATTATATGATTTTTAAAGATTTATTTATTTATTGAGAGAGAGCACGAGTCAGGGGAGGGACAGAGGAAAAGAATCTCAAGTGGACTCCTTACTGAGCGTGGAGCCCCATGCAGGGCTTGATCTCATGACCCTTGAGATCATGACCTGAGCCAAAAGCAGGATTCGGACACTCAACTGACTGAGCCACCCAGGTGCCCCTAAAATTATATGATTTTTAGTTTAAAGCAAGTTATATAACTTCTGGACAGTCACGAAGATGCTAGTACTGCTCTACTTACAGAGAGATTAAAAGACCACATTTCATACTTTGAGAATCATTAACTCAGGGTGTTTTTTTTTAACATTTTATTTATTTGTTTTAGAGAGAGAGAGCACGCACAAGCAGGGGAGCAGCCGGAGAGGGAGAAGCAGGCTCCCTGATGAGCAAGGAGCACAATGCGGGACTTGATGCCAGGACCCCGGGATCATGACCTGAGCTTAAGGCAGACGCTTAACCTACTGAGCCACCCAGGTGTCCCTAACTCAAGATATCTTAGAAACAAAAGATCTGACTCATTTTCAGACAAAAAAGAGGTGGCAACAGTGAAGAGTATTGGACAACTGGTGAGCAGCATTTGGGATTGGATTCCTGGCGTTTGGAAAACAGTAAGACAGAAATAAAGGAAGATCTTTTATATTTTTCCAGCCTATGCCACTGATGCTTGTAGATCTGATTTCTCTATAGTTTTATATTTTATGTGTATTTTGTATAAAATGTATATATTACTAAATAGTATATTATTGGCTTAGATTTTTTTAATTCATGCAAATCACATTACAGTGTAGCTATTTTTATAACTCAGATTTTTAGGGGTTTTGCTTTGTTTGGGGTTTTCAATCATTGTTATATTTAATACCTGGAAGAACAAAATCTCCCACCCTGCTCTTCAAAATCGTCTTAATTATCCTTTGTTCATTGCTCTCCTATATAAACTTTAGCATCAGTTTGTCAGATCCCATACACAATCCCCTTTGCAATTTTTGTTGGAATTGCTTTTAACTTATAAATTCATTTGGCAAAAGTTGAAATCTTGATGGTACTGATTTTCCCCACCCACGAGTAGAGTGCATCCCTCAATCATTTCAATCCTCTTCTGTGCCTCTAATGGATATCTGATATTTTTTGCCTGCCCAAAATATCTTGAAAATCCTTTTCCCATTTTAGGACTTCACCTTATAAATCTCACTTGCCCCAAGTAGAATCCAAAAAGTATTTCCCAGAAGCTCTTGCTACACAGATGTATACATATAATCAACTTCAGTGGCAGGTACATCCTTGCAGAAGATCGAAGATCACGGTGCCCTATGGTCTCCTACCAAAATAGTTGTGTGGGACTTGCTTTTTCTCCAGAATGTGTAGAAACCTCCCAATTTACCCCTTTCTTCAATGGGCGTAGAGGACAGTCCAATAGCAGACACCAGCAACTGCTGGGTTTCCACTAGCACCATTTGGTACTGTCATTGTTGGTTATTTTTCTTGGCTTCTGCCTACATGACATTCTACCTTGGTAAATTCTGTAAGTTAACTTAAGAATATGTAACAAATCTCTTTGCACTTCAGCTAGTGAAGGTGTTTCTGCAGTCAGCAACTGAACACTGGCCGACACAGAATGGACTGGCCACTGGCCGTTTCAGAGAGCAGACGAAATAAAAGCTTTCAGGAGCTGAAGAGGTAACAGAGGAAGACAAAGGGGGAATGCAGAGATGTGGAGGATTCAATTTGCAGGAGACGGGGGCTATCCTGGGAGGTCAGGGCTCCTTGTGGTCACTGATGTCAACGTCCGGTGGATATGGAGACTGCCCTGAGGCTCCAGACTAGAAGCCAGGGCAGGCTGAGGTTGGAACATGGTAGGTTGGGGAATGGATCTGGAGTCCCTCTTCATTCCTGCTAGGAGGGGCATAGAGGCCTAAGGTAAATTAACTGAGGGTAACTTTACTCCAGGTACTTAACACGTGTTGATGAAGGCACAGAACCCTAGGCTTCCATTCTGGGAAATCGCCTGGCAGCGTTTCTTGGTTTGCTTCTCTATTCCCCTCTCTCTAACATCGGCTAGGTCACCTACACTGCATCTCTTTTTGCTTTCACCTCTTTTTGCTATGCTTTCTAGGTGATTCCCTTGCCCTTATTTTTCAGTGCTCACTCTAAGCCTCATTTCTGATATCAACTTTATTATTATTATTTGCCCCAGGGGTACACGTCTGTGAATCATCAGGCTTACACCTTTCACAGCACTCACCATAGCACAAACCCTCCCCAATATCCATAACCCAGCCACCCTATCCCTACCCTCCCACCCACCCACCAGTTTCGTGAGATTAAGAGTCTCTTACGGTTTCTCTTCTTCCCAATCCCCTGTTTCGTTTTTTCCCTCCCTACCCCCCACGACCTCCTGCCCTGCTCCTCAAATTCCTCATATAGGATATCAACTTTAAGTTTTCAAGAGGTTTTTTATTGTTGTTGTTCTCTGAATTTTCCTTTTTGGAGCAGCCTTTGTTTCATAGATGGGAACCTCTTCTCTGACCTCATAATAAATTCTTCCCCCCATAGTTTCTTTCAAGTGGGCTTTCTTTTTCCTTGTTCCAGCCTCTTGCATATCCATGGCTATTTGTTTGCATCTAAGAATGGAGCATTAAAAGGCTGGTTAAGGGAGCAGTGCCTTGAGCATCCAACTCTTGATTTTGGCTCAGATGCAGGTATCCACCCCCACGTAGGGCTCAGCACTCAGTGGGGAATCTGCTTTGGATTCTCTCTCTCCCTCTGCCCCTCCCCCACCATTCGCATGCTCTCACAAAATAAAATCTTTTTTTAAAATTTTCATAATTAAAATAATAAAGGGCTGGCTAAAGGAGGCCAGGGTGGGGGGGGCGGGGAAGGTGACAGTGGAAAGCCTGGCTAAGAAGTTCTATGTGCACAGTAGGAGGATCCCTGGAGAGTCATTTCATTGAGGAATCTGAGATGTATTATTTGTCTTTTCTCTTGACTCACCCAATCTCCCAAAGAAAGTTCTTCTGATTTCTAGCTGAGAAGGTGCACAAGACTAGTTGGCAGCATTCTGGAACAGAAGCAGGGGCAGAAGACTAGAGAGTAAGGGAGAAGGACCTGACATTCAGCACGGTACCCACGACCTCCACAACTCCTGTTTTACTGCTCCAGTGAACAGAGGGCTAGGGGAGGTGACCTGGGAATCTAAATGCTTCTAAAGACTTAGCAAATTCTCCTACGTGTAGTTCCACCAGCATCCTCTACTTCCACAGAAACCTGAATCTTCAACTCCTAAGCTTCTGTGGGAAATCTACCACATAGGCTGCTCAGCTTCCCCCTGGAGGGCTGTTCGAAGTTATAACTCTTCACCCACATTCCAAGCTCTTCACATCATATTTTCCTTGTCCTTGTAGGTTGGTGCCTTTTAATTTTTAATCTTGTGCTGTTTTAGTGGGGTTTCAGGAGGGCACGAATGCTAACATGTTGAACAACCATTCTCACCAAAAACTCCGTGGCCTATCTTGTTTTTGCCAACTGTGTTTTGGATTTTTTTTGGTCTGTTTTCTTTAGTTTGTGGTTAATTTGATTCCAACAACCAGACATCATCCCCGGCTTTCTGAACTGCAAGGCTTCAAACTCGTTTTCTAAAGGATGCATCCAAGCCTGGCAATATCACTCTGAGTACAGCGTTTTGCCATATCCCAGCCCCTGCCACATCCTGTTCTTACTGTTGTTCAGTTCCCAATCACCTGTGGCAGCCAAGCAGCATTTGTGCTCGCTTTAACCCAAGAGCTCCTTGGAGGGGAATTAACTTTCTCATACGAAAACATTTCATTATTTTAGCCAACAAGCAAATAGCAAAAGGTAGCCAATGTCAACCCCCACAAACCTCTGGCAGTAGAGACCTCTAGAACACCCCATAGCCACCTCAGACCTCTTTGCCCTTTCTTTCGTTCCCTACCAGCCGACTTTTCGTTGCTTTTCTCTCTTCTTCTAAATCAATGCCATCCACTCTGCTTTTAGAGGTCTCGGTCTTGAAGACCCACTGTGTAGGAAGGCAGTCCTTCCCAAACCCTGTATCAACACACACCTCCAACAGCCCATGGCCACTCTGTGCTCAGAGTTTCTCTCTTGCTGTATGTCCAGCCATCACCACAGATATCCAAAAGCAGAGGTTCTGGGAGTTAGGCCAGAAAATTACTCTTTTCAGACCAGGTTATTCAGACACACAGTAAAGTGTAAGAACCACTAATTTAAAGGTTTTTTCTGTGAATTGCCGTGGAGAAACATCTAGGTAGCAAAAGCAACTTGGAAGAATAAAACATATGGCCCCTTTCATCCATGTTTAGGGAGTTACTTTATATTAATGCCAATAATGCAGGACTCAGATTCTTTTTCCAGAAATTGCTTCACATAGTCCTTCACATAGCTGTAAAAGATCCCCATCAAGGTCAAAACTAAGAGCAATCCAAAATCCCGCTTCACTGACCTAGCACAAAAGTTTAGCCACTGACCCACCACACAACTCCCTCTGTTCCTAAAAAATACTTTCAGAGACTTACTCAGATTTCCCCCAAGTTGGCTTTACACTGATGCTATTTCTTTCATAATTCGCCAAATTCATATTTACAGTTCATGCTATCTGGAGAACATAAAACATAGGAGCCAATGCTTGCCAAAAGGAAACCAGAATACCCACGGAGAAAAATGTACACAACACGTGGGACAAAGAGGAATACTTTGGTGTGTGTTTACTTAGGAAATCAAAGTTAAAAAGAAACATCTAGACATCAAGAGCAAAACTAAAGAAAAACAAAACACTTTGCGTTTAAAGACATGATCGCTATCAATCACATCAATGATTGAAATCACTACACACATTAGGTTTTCACTGGTTATTTCACATCATCTTTTGCATAGACACAGGAGATTCTCAGTGATCCATGCCAAGGGCAAGATGACTTTGATTGCATTGATGAACCGACCACCTTAGCCCACTGAACAAGCTGCATTAATTTCTGAGTCTGCGGCTAGAAGTGGATTCCAGTGCTTCCCTCCCACCCCCCACCTGCCCGGCCCCTGGTTCCTGTGCACCTCTTCTGCTTCCCCCAAGCCACCTGGTTCTAACCACGATGGCCCAGCGCAGGGGCCGCCTCTCTCCCGGACATTCTAAGGCAACCAAGTGTCCTGCCAGCACCTCCAACACCCGCACCCCCACAGTGCAGACACAGCCATTGCTGTTCAAGCCTGAAAGAGACCAGTGCCAAAGTCAGGTGGTTTCACTTTCTCCTGGAAGAAAATACAGAAACACAGTCTTTCAATATGATATAGATTATAATGGAGTTCATGCTGAAACAATTGTAATGCATGTAAAATAATATATATATGTGTGTGTATATATATACATATATATATGTATATATATACACATACATACATACACACACACACACACACACACACACACACACACACACAAATGAAACTCAAGTGAAGCTGAAGATCTGCTGGGCCTAAGAGCCAGAAGAATGCTGAGATAAAGCACATGAGGTGTGAGGGGAAGGGGCCAGAATAACTGGGGATGGCTTCACAGTGGAAGGAAGGCCCTGAAAGACACGCAGTATTTGGACAGGGGAAGAAGGCATTCCAGGTGCGGGCAGTAGCATGAACAAAGGCCCGGAGGTAGGAATGAGCACAGCATGTGGAAAGGTCAGTGAAGGCACGGTCACAGTGGGAGCAGAGCATGAGCCCTGGACGGGAACGGCAGAGGAGGCTGAAGAGGGGCACGGGGGACTCATCAGGGACGGCCCAAGAACCTTGGCGGGCTTCTTCTCCACAGGGTGCAATTTCTGGTGCTGAACGAAACTGCCATACCATTTGAATGCTTTCCCACACACCTTGCACTCATAGGGCTTCTCACCAGTGTGCACTCTCTGATGCTGGATGGAAGCTATCTTCTGCGTGAAGGCCTTGCCACACTCCTTGCACTGGTAGGGCTTCTCCCCTGTATGAATCCTCTGATGGACAATAAAAAGTGACCTACATCCAAAAGCTTTCCAACATTCCTTGCATTTATAGAGCTTCTCTCCGGTGTGCAGTCTCTGATGCTGAAGATAGGCTGCGCTCCTTCGGAAGGCCTTTCCACACTCCTTACACTCATACGGCTTCTCTCCGGTGTGGATCCTCTGATGCTGAGTCAAGGCCGTGTTGGAACTCAAGCCTTTGCCGCACTCCTTACATTCGTAGGGCCCTTCTCCAATGTGATTCTTCTCGTGTACAATACAGTCGTAGCTGGACTTAAAAGCTTTGCCACACTCCTTACATTTGAAGGGCTTTTCCCCAGTGTGACTCATCTGGTGCCGAAGCAGCTTTGAGTTGTATCTGAAGATTTTCCCACATTCTTTACATTCGTAGAACTTCATTCCACCCCGAAGTATCAGATTCGGATTCAGACTGAAAGTCTGCCATGTCGCCTTGCTTTTAAAGTCAAAGTGCTGGGAAACATTTCTGAGCAGTCCTCCTCCTGGCATTCTGGGCAATTCTGCCTCCTCGGCGGCCTCCTCTTTTACAGCTGGCTCCTCCTCCTTGATCCAGGGCTCACCACCTGCCCAAAGAAACCACAAGTGTTCCAAGTTACTGAGCTGGGAGGGGAACAGGATCCAGGGCTCCTGTTTTCTCCTGTAGAATCTGATTTTCAAAAATACACTCAGGAAGTGGCTACAGGCATCCCTACAGGAGGTTAAGAGAGAGAAAGAAAAATGATAATCTACTAACTGGAGGGCAGATGACACTGGAAACAGCAGGAAGTGCCTCCTCTGAGGAAGGCTGGGAAATGGACACAGGCAGGTGAAAGGAGCACGACAAGACCTTCCAGAATGGAAAGGAAAGAAGGCAGGAGGGGGAAAAAAGAGAGAAAAGGATGGGAGAGATAAGAGGATCAGCAAGAAATGGAAAATTTTTGAGAGAGAGAGAGAGAGAGAGAGAGAGACCCCAAAAAGGGAAGGAAATTCATGCTCTTAGGGGAAAGAGATGGGCAGCTCCTGCACTAGCAGGCTGCAAACCAAACTTAGAAACACTGCATTTCAACGTCCCCACCTGCAAGCCAGGAAACCATCCTAAATTCTAAATAATGGCCCAATGATTCTATTTTTAAATATTCCACATAAGGGCGCCTGGGTGGCACAGTTGGTTAAGTGTCCAACTCTTGATTTCTGCCCAGGTCTGATCTCTGAGTTGTGGGATCAAGCCCTGCATCAGGCTCTGTGCTCAGCATGGAGTCTGCTTAAGGATTTTCTCCCTCTCATTCTCTCTCTCTCTAAAATAAATACATCTTAAAATAAATAAATAACTATTCCACATAATCTTCTGGGATAAAAAATTCTTCCAGGAAGTCAGCTAGAGCACAAATTGAACCAGAGAGCTGCAGGCCACAGACATATTTCTGCTAAAAGAACTATGATTTACAAAATCACAGCATATATGGAAACTTCCTTCCAAAAGGAAGAAAACCCAAGGAATCAAGAGCTCCCAGGACGGGTGAGCAGTCTCAGGGAAATTTTACACTATGGGTGTTCATGTGTGCACATGTGTGTGTCGGGGTGTGTGTGTGTGTGTGTGTTGGGTGCAGTGGTGGGGCAACAGCCCCTGCCTCTCCCTCTTTAGCTGTATGTAAGACAAATATAACGCAGACCTAAAGATTCTGGCATATAGAACTTGTACATGACTTAAACACTAAAAAGCAAATTAGAGGCATTTATTTCATTGCTAAAGGCATAAAAACAAAATTCATAGCTGTGGCACAAATAAATCAGTCTGACCCACAGGATCATACTTTCCTCAAAGTATGGCTGAAACCCATTTCTTTGCATAAAATTGGCTTAAAATTAAGTATTTCCACTGGTGAGAAAAGAAGTGGTTTAAGAGCTACTGGATCACAGCTTTTTTGTGGGAAGTGAGTGGCCACACACTGTTGGGGACTGGTCTTCCCAGGCTCAGGGCTGGAACTGGGCAGAGGTCAGAGAGTGCACTGAGTGTTGCCTTATAAATGACGGGGACCCATGGCTTCTCTGCTGCAGAAGAAACATTTCTAATAAACTGGGAAGGCAAAACCAGAAACCACTAGGTTCTCTTACTCACCTGGACAGATGTCTCTCAAAACCTCTGCTTCCCAGGGATCTGGGCCCCATGGCGCTTCCCCGCTCTCCAGCTGGGAGACCAGATCAGGTTTGGGGAATGGAAACGCTACTCAAGCAAGAAAAAGAAAAAACAAGTTGAGGGAAGACTTCCAGAGCTTTCCTGAGATCTTGCTAGGCCCACCTCACAACAGGCTGACAGGCGAGGGAGAGAGGTGTGGGATGAAATGCCCAGGAGACCAGGTGAGGTATCAAGGGTTCTGAGGAAGAACTCCAAACTATGCTCCAAGGCAAGACCAAGGAGATAGCCATTGTCCTCAGGAAGAAACTACAATCTCACCCTGACCTAAAGGAAGAGATGCCCTCAGGAAGAACACAGTTACTGACTGCCACAGGGGAGGACCCACATCTCCAGAACACTGGCAGTATGGAGGAACAAAGGGCTCACTGAGGGCACCAGGAAGCGGCCTCTCCCTCAGGGCCCAGAACCAGCCCCTTCCCGGGACATAGGGAAGTCTGATTTCAAAACCAGAAGGAATCAGGGATTTCTTCAGCCAGCATCTCCAGAGACTGGTGACTACAGAACTAGCCTCTGGAGTCATCAAACCTAACGACTTCTAGAAGCCCCAAAACATCTTAGGAAGATGTCAAACTATCACAAAGGACCAGGGCAAGAGTTCTTACCCAGGGAAGCCACACTCGCATAATTCTCCAGCATCACCTCCCGGTACAGGGCCCTCTGCGTGGAGTCCAGGCTGGCCCACTGATTCTGGGTGAAGTACACGGCCACATCCTCAAAGGTCACTGGCTCCTGAAAAAACAGGTTCCTGCTCAAGCTCTCAGTGAGGGCAGAAAAGAGGCCTGAGCTGCAGGGAAGAGGTAGACCTGCCAGGGTCTGCAACTCTGAGCCTCCTGGAAGGTCTGCTCTAGTGAGAAGAGCACCCAGCACCCCAAAGGGGCAAGCCCTCAGCCAGTGTTCCCGCTTCCAAATGGAGAACCCCAACACTCTCCCATCTGCACAGCTCTGAGGCCCCAATCTGTCATCCCCATCTCACAGCCTGATATCTGGGGCTCTCTGCCTGGTCACTGCATCAACCCCCATGTTCCTGACTCTGTCCCTCTGGCACCTCCCCCCACCTTATATGCCACAATCCTGTCACCCTGTTTTCTATACACCAGCCACTGCAGGCTGCTACCATTCACTCTGTCTCCACCCATCCAGAGTACACGCACACACCCTGTTTGTTTCCTGCACCCAGCGTCTCCTTGGTGTTCCCCAACATTTCCACTAGTGCAGAGGAGCCACTCCTTAACAATATTTCCAGCATTCTGCAAATTTCTTTTTATTCCTTCTTACCTTATCAGAAAGCTCTCTTGAAGGAAACCTGCAGCCTGCCTATTCTGGTCTTTTCTCTGAATCACCCATCTTCAAAGAAAGTTAGCAGTGCCCTGTCTCTGGACACAGACCTGTCCCGCAGTCTTGAGCTCCCATCTGCTAAGATGGAGCCCTCTCTGCCTCCCCCTAGAGCCATCCACGTTCCCAAATGTGAAAGGAATTCATACTTGTTGACTAAGACCCTGAGCACCAAACTCTTAGGTGGGTATACCTTTAGGACATGTATTTCATTTAATCTTTTTTGAAAGATTGATTCATTCATTCATTCATTTGAGAGAGAACGCATGTGAGCACACACAAGCAGGAGGGGCAGAGGAAGAGGGAGAGAATCTTAAGCTGACTCCCTGCTAAGCACAGAGCCCGACACGGGGCTTGATCCCAGGGCCCTGAGATCATGACCTGAGCTGAAATCAGGAGTCGGGCACTTAATTGATTGAGCCATCCAGGCACCCCCGTATTTCCTTTAATCTTAAAAACATATATATGAAGTAGAAATTATTACTCCCATTTTCACATGATGAAACTAAGGTTCAGAAAAATTAATTACTTTGCCCAAGACCACAGAGACAGAAACTGGTTGAGCTGGGATTTCAGCCCAGATCTGTCAAACAGCAAACGTGGGCTCTTCCCACATGGCAAGGTGCCTCCCATACCAGGCTCACGAGCTTCCCCTGAAACACAGTTCACCCCTGATCCTCATCATTACCTGGTGCTGTCCCTTCTTTGAAGAACAGTTTCTCAAACTCCTATCCACCAACAGTACCCATCAATCCATCTTTACCATGCTCCCCTCCAAGCCACAGGGACTCCCTCTCCAAGTACAGACTGAGGGGTTCAGCTCTTTCAAAACCTCACACATCACCCCGGGAGCCAGAGCCTCTGAATCTTCCACGAGGCCCAAGAGCAATCCCTAATGGTGTCCACTGGCTACTTTCTCTGCTTCTATAGTTGAGACAGTACAAACCACAGAAACTAGATTCTACATTGGAGGGTTGGTGATTTCTGTGCCTTCTCACCTTGATTCCCCCCCCGCCCCCCGCCCAGAGTGCACATCCTAGGAGATATTCAGTACCCTATGCACTCAGCCTTGTTCTTCCAGTCACCAAAAATGAAAACACCTACCCAGACTCTGTGTGCCCCTGTCTCTCCAGGTAGCAGCCTTGCACTGGGGGCAGCACCAGGGCCAGAGAGAGGGGAAGGCTACTGTAACTGCTCTTAGAGGCAGCCCAGAAGAAACGTATCCCAAGGATAAATGCTGGCACTCACAATGCGCATGGCCGCTCTACACTCAGGTCCTTGTGAGGGTCCCCTTTTATTTTTTTAGAGAGAGAGAGAGAGAGAGAGAGCAAGAGCATGAGTGGGGATTGGGGTTATGGGGGACGGCAGGGGGAAAGACAGAATCCTAAGCAGGCTCCATGCTGCTCACTGTGGCACCCGATGAGGGGCTTGATCTCATGACCCTGAGATGATGACCTCCAAGATAATGACCTGAGCCAAAACTGGACACTTAACCGACTGAGCCACCCAGGCGCCCCAAGGGTGTACTTTTAAAACAACAATTAGGGAACCCAGTTCAAAAGGAGACACTGAAAGAAAAAGAACAAAGTGTGGGCATGCCTCAAAGCAAGAGTTGGCCTTGAAACTGGGCAGTGACAAGGTCCAAAGGGCCCCAAAAATAATCTGAGCCCAAAAAATCCCAACACTAGACAGAACCACAAGGCAGTAAGGCCTCTGAGGACACCAATCACAGGACCACAGGCGAACCAAAGTTCACCTCCACTTAGAGCAAGTCAAACCTCACTTCCTCTCATCTCCAGGGCTGCTCTCACAACCTCCTCCCAGTCTGCCACCACCAATCTCTTCCCCCCCGACTGTCCCTCCCACCTGCCACCAAATATCACCAGGGTTCCAGAGTCTGAAAAGAGGAAAACTTACTTCTTTAAAGTACTTGGGTTGTGAATATACCTTTTTTTCTCCCATGATGGTCTCCATGTCCCTCACCTTATTTTTCTCCCCTGCCTTTCTCATCATCCAACAAATTAGACTGTTCATTATCGATCTCCCTCCAACAGAACATAGGTCAATGAGGCAAGGACTCTGTTTTCTTCATAACTGGTTCACTAACACACAGTCCAGTGTCTGGCAGATACTAGATGCTTAATATAAATATGCTACATAAATTTCAAAAATGATTTGACCATAAATTTTTTTTAACTTATGAAGAAGGTTGGAACACACCAGCAAATACCTCCCTGAGTAAAATGCCAGAGCATATCCACTCAAATTGATGGCTGGTACTTTACCATGAGCAGAGATTCTCCTTTCTGCAAAAGACTAAAAAAGGAGCATAATTGCAGAAAATGAGCCTAAACATCTTTGCTTGCAGATGAAATAACTATCTGCCTAAAAATACTCAAGAACCAAGGGAATAAATGGAAAACAGTTAGAACTGACAAAACAACTCATTAAGTTGGCTATATATAGGGTAAGGAAATCAGAATCACTAGCTTTTCTAATATCGTAACAATTAGAAGATAAAATAGGGGGTGGTGCCTGGCTGGCTCAGTCAGTAGAGCATGTGACTCTTGATCTCAGGGTTGTAAGTTCTAGGCCCCTGATGACTGTAAAGATTACATAAAAATAAAATCTT
This sequence comes from Ailurus styani, assembly GCA_002007465.1. NCBI lineage: Eukaryota > Metazoa > Chordata > Mammalia > Carnivora > Ailuridae > Ailurus > Ailurus styani. The sequence continues at coordinate 369,956 of LNAC01000682.1, read as the reverse complement.
AAAAAAAAAGAAAAAAGATAAAATGGGAGAAATAGATACTAAGAGCTAAGACTAGACCTAACAAAAATGTGCAAGACCAAGCTGAAGACAATGGAAATAAAGGAAAAACTGTTTCTGAGTGGGAAGAATCGAATTTGTAAATAATTATAGCCAATTGTACCTAGGAATTCAATAAAACTCATGCTCCCACTTACAAAGGCAATGACATCCGTGCAGAGAAGAGATCATTTAAAGTCATTTAAGGGGCACCTGGCTAGCTCAGTCCATAGAGCATGGGACTTTTGATCTCAGGATTATGAGTTCAAGCCCCACAATGGATGTGGAGCTTACTTCTAAAAATAATAATAATAGGGACCCCTGGGTGGCTCAGTCAGTTAAGTATCTACCTTCAGTTCAGGTCATGATCCCAGGGTCCTGGGATCGAGTCCCACTTCGAGCTCCTTGCTCATCAAAAAGCCTGCTTCTCTCCCTCTGCCTGCCGTTCCCCCTGCTTGTACTCTCTCTCTAACAAATAAGTAAAATCTTAAAAATAAATAATAAGAACAGTGCCACCTGAAAAGTAAGTGCAGAGAACTACCTAAAATGTTTTGAAGAAAAGAAGTTTTCAAAGAAAAGATGAGCAGGAATTAAAGCCTACATCGAAAGGTCAATACTTCAGGGGCACCTGGGTGGCTCAGTCAGTTAAGCGTCCATCTTCATTCAGTTCAGGTCATGATCCCAGGGTCCTGGGATTGAGCCCCACATCGGGCTCCCTACTCAGTGGCGAATCTGTTTCTCCCTCTCCCTCTATGATTTCTCTCACTCCCACTCTCTCTCAAATAAATAAAAATCTTTTAAAAAAATATTAATAAAATTAAACTAATGGGGAAAATTGGAGATACTTTAGGATTTTGGTCTTGGGTGTCTGTATGAAATTCTGAGGTCTTCATTTAAATCTTTCATTGTACTGTGATTTCCTTTTAGGTGTACTGCACTTGGTGAAACTTGTCAAATACATCTTCCTTTTAAAAACTGAAAGAGAGTGAGTGGGTGGCTCAGTCGATTAAGCATCTGCCTTTGATTAAGCGTCTGCCTTTGGCTCTGGTCATGATCCCAGAGTGCTGGGGATGGAGCCCACATCTGGCTCTCTGGGAAGCCTGCTTCTCCCTGTCCCTCTGCTCCCCCTGCTTGTACTCTCTCTCTCTCTGTCAACTACATAAATAAAATCCTTTAAATAAATAAATAAATAAAACTGAAAGAAAAAAAATAGGATATAAGAAAGTGAAAAGGGGCACCTGGGTGGCTTAGTCAGTTAAGCGTCTGCTTCCGGCTCAGGTCATAATCCCAAGGTCCTGGGATCGAGCCCCACATCGGGCTCCCTGCTCGGCCAAGAGTCTGCTTCTCCCTCGGCCTGCCATTTCCCTTGCTTGTGCACATGCACATGCTCTCACTCTCTGACAAATAAATAAATTTTTTTTAAAAAAATGAGAAAACAAGGGCGCCTGGGTGGCTCAGTGGGTTAAAGCCTCTGCTTTCGGCTCAGGTCATGATCTCAGCATCCTGGGATCGAGGCCCGCATCGGGCTCTCTGCTCAGCAGGGAGCCTGCTTCCTCCTCTCCCTGTCTCTCTGCCTGCCTNGCTCAGGTCATGATCTCAGCGTCCTGGGATCGAGGCCCGCATCGGGCTCTCTGCTCAGCAGGGAGCCTGCTTCCTCCTCTCCCTGTCTCTCTGCCTGCCTCTCTGCCTACTTGTAATCTCTCTCTCTGTGTCAAACAAATAAATAAAATCTTTTAAAAAAATGAGAAAACAAGCCACCAAAGGGAAGAAATAGTTGAAAAGACCTATTTGATAAAAGATTTAACCAAAATATACAAAGAACTCTTAAATCTCAAAGGTAACAAACAACCCATTAAAACCTGTGCAAAAGACCAGAAGAGACACCTCACAAAGCAGATGTACAGATGGCACACAGGTATGTGAAAAGACGTTCCACATCATATGTCAACAGGAAAACACACATTAAAACACTGAGGTACCACTAGAATGGCCAAAATCTAGAACACTGAAAACACCAAATGCTGGTGAGGATGTGGAACAACAGGAAATCTCATTTATTGTGGACAGGAATGCAAAATGGCACAGCCAGTCTGGAAGGCAGTTTGGTAGTTTCTTACAAAACTAAACTTACTCTTAACATATGATCCAGCAATCATGCTCCCTGGGATCTTCCCAAACGAGCTGAAAACTTACAGCCATATAAAAACTTGCACACAGATGTTTCTAACAGCTTTATTCATACTTGCCAAATCGTGGAAGCAACCAACATGTCCTTCAATAGAGGGGAATGGATAAACTGTGGTACTTCCAGACTATGAAATGTTATTCAGCACTAAAAAGAATTACGCTCTCAAGCCATGACAAGTCATATAGGAAACTTAAATGCATATAACCAAGTGAAAGAAACCAATCTGAAAAAGCCACATACTGTATGAATCTAACTACATAACAAAACTATGACGATCAATGGTTGCCTGGGAGATAGAGATAAATAGGTACAGCACAGAGGATTTTTAGGACCATGAAAATACCCTGTATGATACTATAATAATACTCTGTATGATTCTGTAATGATGGATACATGTCCTTATACATCTGTAACCCAAAGAATGTTCAACACCAAGAGTGAACCCTAATATAAACTATGGACTTTGGGTGATTGTGATGTGTCAGTGTAGGTTCATCAATTGTAACAAAAGTACCACTCTGGTGGGGGATGTTGATTATGTGGAAGGCTAAGAATACCCAAAGCAATCCTGAGAAGGAAAAACAAAGCTGGAGGTATCACAATTCCAGATTTCAAGATAGACTACTAAGCTGTAGTATCAAAACTCTATGGTACTGACACAAAATAGACAAACAGATCAATGGAATAAAATAGAGTCCAGAAATAAATCCACACTTACGTGGTCAATTAATCTGTGGCAAAGGATGCAAGAATATACAATGGGGAAAAAACAGTCTCGTCAAGAAATGGTGCTGGACAGCTACATGCAAAAGATTGAAACTGGACCACTTTCTTACACCACACACAAAAACAAACTCAAAATGGATTAAAGACCTAAAAGTGAGACCTGAGGGGCACCTGGGTGGCTTAGTCGTTAAGCATCTGCCTTCGTTTCAGGTCATGATCCCAGGGTCCTGGAATGGAGACCCAAGTCGGGCTCCCTGCTCAGTGGGAAGCCTGCTTCTCCATCTTCCACTCCCCCTGCTTGTGTTCCCTCTTGCTGTCTCTCTTTCAAATAAATAAATAAAATCTTTAAATAAATAAATAGAAGTGAGACCTGAAACCATAAAAATCCTCGGTGAGAACACAGACAGTAACTTCTCTGACATCAGCCATAGCAACATTTTTATAGATATGTCATCTAAGGCAAGGGAAACAAAAGCAAAAATAAACTATTGGGACTACACCAAAGTAAAAAGCTTTTTCACAGCAAAGGAAACCACCAACAACACAAAAAAGCAATCTATTGAATGAGGCAAGATATTTACAAATAATATATCCAATAAGGAGTTAATATTCAAGATACATAAAGCACTTACACAACTCAACACCAAAAAACAAACAAAAAATCTGATTAAAAAAATGGGCAGAGGACTTGAATAGCCACTTTTCCAAAGACCTACAAATGTCCAAGAGACACATGAGAAAAGATGTTCAACATCACTTATCATCAGGGAAATGCAAATCGAAACCACAATTGGGTATTACCTCACACCTGTCAGAAGGGCTAAAATCAAAAAGACAATAACAAGTGTGGGTGAGGATGTGGAAAAAATGGAACGCACACACAGTGTCTGTGGGAATGTAAATTGGTGCAGCCACTGTGTAAAACAGTATGGAAGTTCCTAAAAAAATTAAAAACAGAATACCATGTGATCCAATAATCCCACTACTGGGTATTTACCCAGAGAAAACAGAAACACTAATTCAAAAAGATACATGTGTCCTTATGTATAATGCAGCATTACTTATATAGCTTCAATATGGATTCAGCCTAAGTGTCCATCAATAGACAAATAGATAAGGGAGATGTGATACACACACACACACACACACACACACAAACACACAGATAATGAAATATTTTGCAGCCATGAAAAAGGATGAGATTGTGTCATTTGTTTTTTGTTTTTTAAGATTGTATTTATTTATTTGAGAGAGAGAGCACTTGAGCACAAGCGCAGGGAGGGGCGGAGGGAGCGGGAGAAGCACGCTCCCCACTGGGCAAGGACTGATGCAGGGCTTGATCCCAGGACCCTGGGATCATGACCTGAGCGGAAGGCAGATGCTTAACTGACTAAGCCACCCAGGTGCCCAGAGACTGTCATTTGTAATAACATGGATGGACCTATAGGGTATTGATACTAATGAATTAAGGCAGACTGAGAAAGACAAACACTATATAATTTCATTCATATGTGGAATCTAAAAAAAAAAAAAAAGAATAAACAAAAAGCAGATTCAGATCTGTAAATAAGAGAAGTGATGATCACAGGGAGTAGGGGAGGATGGGCAACATGGGTGAAGGGGACAGGCTTCCAGTTATGGAATGAACAGATAATAAATCATAGAAATAAAAGGTACAGCATAAGGAATATAGTAAATAACATTGTAATAGCATTACAGGGTGAAAGAATGTAACCATGCTTGTGGTGAAAGCACCATAATGGATACACTTATCAAATCACTATGTTACACTTCAACTAATGTAATATTGTAATATTGCGTGTCCACTACACTCAAATTAAAAAAAAAAAATTAGGGGTGCCTAGCTGGCTCAGTCCGTACAGCACATAACTCTTGATCTCAGGATCATGAGTTTGACCCCGTGCTGGGGGTAGAATTTATTTAATAAACAAAAATTAAAAAAATAAAAAGAGAATGGGGAAGACTAAGCATGTATGGAAGCAGGGTGTGTATAGGAACTCTCTGTGCTTTCTATTCCATTTGGTTATGAACCTAAAACTCTGAAAATAAAGCCTATTTTTTTTTTAAAGAACAATAGGGGCGCCTGGGTGGCTCAGTGGGTTAAAGCTTCTGCCTTCGGCTCAGGTCATGGTCTCAGGGTCCTGAGTTCGAGCCCGGCATCGGGCTCTCTGTTCAGCAGGGAGCCTGCTTCCTCTTCTCTCTCTGCCTGCCTCCCTGCCTACTTGTGATCTCTCTCTCTCTCTCTCTGTGTCACATAAATAAATAAAATCTTTAAAAATAAATAAATAAAAAATAAAGAAAGAAAGGACAATATTTATGTTTTGTCTGAACTACAATATGCTTCTAACTGACTCACACCCTTCTACAACCAACGTACCACTGGGGCTGGAAAAATCTTTTTTTTTTTTAATCTTTTTTTTTGTAATCTCTATACCCAACATGAGGCCATAGGGTCTGAGCTCATGACAGTGAGATCAAGAGTCACATGCTCTACCAACTAAGCCAGACAAAGTCTGCTGGAAAATCTTTTTAATACATATACCCAACCAGGCACCTGGGTGGCTCAGTTGGTTAAGCAGCTGCCTTCAGCCCAGGTCATGATCCCAGTGTCCTGGGATTGAGCCCCACGTCCGGTTCCCTGCTCAGCAGGAGCCTGCTTCTCTCCCTCTGCTTGCCACTCCTCCTGCTTATTCTGTCTCTCTGTCAAATAAATAAATAAAATCTTAAAATATATATATATATATCCAACCATGTCACCTAATGTGCTTAATAATCCTTCAGTGCCTTCCCAATGAACTTGGAATAGAAATCAGAATCTTGACAGTGTCCTACAAGACATGTGCCTACTTCTCCCACCTCACAGTGAACTACTTTCCCTGACCTCGCCCTGTTTTTAGAGTACACCCAGCTCTCTCCTCAACTGTGAGGCCTTTGCATTTGACATCCTTCTCTTGAGAAAGTTCTTCGGCTCTCTTCAGCGCTTTCCAAAACTGTTTCTAGCTCATTCTTGGGATCTCAACTCCACGTTACTACTTCTGAGGGCTTCCCTGACCACTACCTTGCAAGGATGCTTCAAGTCTTCTCAGATTTGAAAAGGTTCGGACATAAGAATCACCTGAACAGGGGCACCTGGGTGGCTCAGTTAGGCATTTGCTTTCTGGCTCAGGTCATGGTCCTGGGCTCCTGGGATCGAGGCCCATGGCAGGCTTCCTGTTCACTGGGGGGTCTGCTTCTCCCTATGCCCTTCCCCCTGTTCATGCTCTCTCTCTCAAATAAATAAATAATATCTTTTTTAAAAAAATCACCTGAAGAGCTTGTTACAACAGATTCCCAGACCCAGTCACCCTCCTCCCTAGTCTGAGTCTGGGTCTAGGGTGGGGCCCAAGAATTTGCAATTCCAATGAATTCTCAGGTGATGTGGATGCTGCCCACATGAGGACCACACTTTTGAGAAGCAATGTACTTTAGCAACATTAGTAATTAACTTACCAGTCTGTTTACAAACTATCTACTTTGGGGGTGCTTGGGTGGCTCAGTGGGTTAAAGCCTGTGCCTTCTGCTCAGGTCATGATCTCAGGGTCCTGAGATCGAGCCCTGCATGGGCCTCCCTCCTCAGCAGGAAGTCTTCTTCCTCCTCTCTCTCTGCCTGCCTCTCCGCCTACTTGTGATCTCTCTTTCTGTCAAATAAATAAATTTAAAAAATCTTTAAAAAAAAAACTATCAACTTTGCTAAAGGTACCTTCCATGAGAAAAGGAAACTTGTCTACATTATCTAGTACTATGTACCCAGCATTTAGAAAGTGCATAGGGAAAGAACAATGCTGGTCTCCCTGGGATACCTCTACAATTTGTGGAACAATGTCTTCAATAAATAATTTCTCTGATCTCAGTAAGCAACTTTTATATGCAGAACATGATCTGGATTTCCACATTCTGGGAGAATTTCTTAGCTTGGCACCTCTTTTCCCACTTAAACCTACACATCCACACTCTTCACTCTCATACACACAACTCTTAACCTCCTCCACCACTATTTACAGCCATGGCTGTGGAACTAAACTCAAGGGAGAAATCAGAGGATGGCCAAGTCAGGCCTTCTTGGTCTTTTCCTGATTACCTGATAGCTCACTTAATTTTAAAAGACTGAAAGGAAGCTCAGCTCACCTGAGGCCAAGTTGTTTGGAGCATGGCTGATGTCCCCTGGCTTCGTGCACTGTCTTCTTGATTTGGAAAAGCAAGAACCTTAGGAGCTAAGAGAAGAAGAGCCATGAGTGCAAGGCACACCCTGTCCTCCAACACCCACAGCCGCCTACAGCCTTCCCAGTCTCATTTCCAGCACTGGTAGGAGACTCTCTCAGACCCGCCCTGCGGCTGGTGGCCCCAACAACCTCATGAACTGCTCTGCCGGGTCTTCAGGACAATCTTCATCGCCTGCTCAGTCCAAGAGCGTTCCTGAGCCCATTCACACGCAGCGAACTGAGGGATCCAAGACAAATCCTATCCCTACAATGTTGGGTCTGAACAAACCTAAAAACTCGCTTACAGGAACCATGACGTTGACCCAAAAACGGAGCCAGTGGCAAGGAGGGACAGAGATGGCAAGATATGGATTAACAGTAAAATACTCAGTGTTCCAGTGGGTGATGCTGACCGGAGACCCGACCGGGATCTATGGCCAGGGAATCAGAGACCCCAAAGAGAAACGTCAGTGGTGGGCGCGGGAGCTGCTGGGCCAAGTTCTTTAGGACAGAAAAGAGGATCACGCCTCGGTGGTGGGCAGGGGGCTCGACCAGGGCTCTAGAAGGCCGCGCAGCCACCTCGGGCAGCTTCTGCGAGGCCCAGGCGCCGGAGCCCCGAGTCAGGGGAGGGGGTGAGCCCGACACTGAGCCCGAGTTCAGGGGAGGGGGGCGCTGACGAGCCGCCGGGGAGAACGAGGAAGCCGACGCCGGGCGGACCTTGCACGTAGAACTCGCTGGAAATCACGCTCTCCCTCTCCGAACACCAAAAAGCTGGTAGAGGCAAGCCGATGCGGAAGCGAGCGCGAACGTCCAACGCCCCTCTAGGCCGCGCGGCGGCAGCCCATCTCTGTGGTCCCCGCGGCCCGGCCCGGCCCACGTGACTCGGCCGGCCGCGCGGAAGAGGCGGGGTTGCGGGCGGGCCGCTGCGGGCGTGGTCATTGGCCGGGGCTTCCCTGGGCTGCGGCAGGTGCAAGCTCGTGGGGTCCGGGGCGCCGCGGCTCGGGTGGCCCCTCTAGACCTAGGGGGGCCCCGATTAACGCAGTGTCAGTCGGCGGTCGGCCGCCTTTACTCCGACCGCTGTGCCGGTGTGGGGAGAATGACCTGGTGTTTCACCTCCTGGAGTCCCAAGCCAAGGACACTCTTTGGGTTCCAGCTGGGCCGCCCTGAAGAAGACTCGGGTTTCCATCCACGCATAGAAAGCCCTCTCCCTTCCTAGGACCTGCACGTGTGGGAGTGCCTTTTAGGACAGACTCACTTAGCTACCAAAATAAAGGTGACTACTGTTGCCAGGCATCCCGTATACGGAGGACAGACATGTCCTATGTTAGCTGATTTTTTTCTGTATTGACTTAAATGCCTCTGCTTAGCTTTTCCCAATAAATTTACCAACAAATCTGTAGTTTAGAGCTATTATTCCACCCAGTAACTGGCACTTAAATAATTTCAATGTCAACACTGGCTGGGAAAAAAAAAAATCATACCTTCATAAATAAAGATCTGGATAATCCCTTAACAGTCTCTCCAGGTTTGGCTGTGTGAAGTTAAAACAATTAACAGATTAAAATTATCCGTTTTTCATATTTAAGTAATTTTTAATTTGCATAACTCCGGGTCAGTACACATGTTCTGCAAATCAGCCAATGAAGTGACAGCCTCACTTAGGTGGTCCCAGTTTGTTTCTGAAAGTTAGCAAGTCAGTGGCAGCTCAAGCTTCTGAACATGAGCCAATCAGTGGCAAACACCCCTGAAAATCAATCAGTGACAAACACTTCGAAAGTGTGCCAATCAGCCCTCAAAACAGCGACCAAGGCTTTGAAAACCACTAGGTCCAGCGGTGTTCCAGTGACCACGGCTTGCCAACGTGGTTGCAAACGTGAATGGACTTTATTTCTATTGAACACATGTTCAGATACTCGCCTCCTACTCACCAAGCACTTCAATGCTGTGGAGGGGAATAGGCCTCCCACTGCTCTAAGACAGAACGATCCTTGGTATTTGGGTGTATGGCTCTATCACAGAAGTTTCTACTCCTTTTGTTACCAAACCCATTTGGCTGCCTGTTACCTGAAAGATCACTCAAGAGACGAGTTTTGTTTGGAAAGGAATCTGAGCTTTATTTGGGAGGACAGCAACCGAGGGAGAAGTTGGACTCTTGTCCAGAAGTCCCCTCCGAGAGTTCTGCCTGGCCCAGTGGGGTTTAAAGGGGTTTAGGGTAGTTAATCGGCAAAGGGCGCGCAGCGGCCTACAGCATTCCTTCATCACATGCAGATTTGAGGCCAGCTAGAAACATTTTCAGTGCTGGGGGTGTCCGTGGGGGTCCGGTTCTTGTTTTGTGATGTGCCTGAGTACTCTCTTCTTCCTGGAAAGCAGGGCAAGGTCTACAGATACACAAGGGATGGTTAGTAAAATCATTTGTATAACCTAAAAAAGAATGTTTTGCTAAAAAAAAAAAAATTGCTGGAGTAATCCAAAAGCCGAGGGGGCTTCAAACAGACTTGCTGGCCTCTGGGGCCTGGGAAGGTTCTGGTTCTTCACTTCTCAAGGCCAGTAGTCTGCAAATCTCAAAGAAAGTAAAATAGTTCTGTTACAGACCGAGGGCCTTAAGTCAGCAAGTAAGAGTGTTAACCATTAAGATCGGCTGGAGTGCTGTTACACTTCCACAGGAATTAGACTGTTACTGGCTATAGCTTAAAGTCCTGTCATGGAAAGTACAATAGGTACCTTCTGCTGCATAATTACCCCAAAACTTTGTGGCTGAGAACAATATACATTTATTATTTCTTAAGGTTTCTGTAGACCAGGAATTCAGGTGTGGTTTGGCTGGAAGATACCAGCTTGGGATCTCTCATGAAGTTCCAAGCAGGTGTCAGCTGGGGCTGCTTATAAATATGCTTACATTACTGGTTATTGCTGTGAAACTTCAGTCCCTTCCCACATGGGTTTCTGCACACAGCTGTGTCTTCACAATATGGCTATAGGATTCTACCTAAGGTAAGCAATCCAAAAGTCCAAGGCCAGGAGCACCTGGCTGCCTCAGTTGGTGGAAGATGTGACTCTTGATCTCAGGGTCATGAGTTCAAGCCCCACACTGGGTGTAGTTTACTTAAAAATTAAAACCTTTTTTTTTTTAAATAAAAAAAGGCCAAGGCCAACAACAGTGTGATGACCTGGCTTTGGAAGTCACGCACCATCATCACCTCAATATACTACCAACACAGGCCACTCATAATACAGTATTAGATGAAATACACAAAGGCATGAATGCAAGGATTAGAATCACTGTGCACCGTATGGAGGCTGCCTAGAACTGAGATTTTACCTATCACAGAAACCGTGTATTTTATAAAATTTCCAGTATCTTTATTATAAAGCCACTGTACAATTGTTTTAAGTAAATGAATTAGATTTCCAGGAACAATAGCATGATGAGGACTTATATTTTCATACTGCCCCTTCTCTAAGCCTGTCAAAATGAACAACTACCATGAATCTAGAAAGATGGGCACACGTATATGGATGCATATACAGACATATACATCACAAACCCTTAAAAAGTATTAGCCAGGGATGCCTGGGTGGCTCAGTCAGTTAAGCATCTGCCTTTGGCTCAGGTCATGATCCCAGGGTCTTGAGATGGAGTCTCATACCGGGACCCCTGCTCAGTGGAGAGCCTGCTTCTCCCTCTCCCTCTACTGCTTCCCCTGCTTGTGCTCGCTCACTCTCAAATAAATAAAATCTTAAAAAAAAAAAAATTAAGAGAATGAAAAGACCAGCCACATGCTGGGAGAAAATGTTTAGAAATCACATATCCAGGGGCACCTGCGTGGCTCAGTGGAGTAAGCCTCTGCCTTCAGCTCAGGTCATGATCTCAGGGTCCTAGAATCGAGCCCCACATCGGGCTCTCTGCTCAGCGGTGAGCCCACTTCTCCCTCTCCCTCTGCCTGCCTCTCTGCCTACTTGTGATCTCTCTCTCTAATAAATAAAAACTGGGAAAAAAATCACATATCTGAAAAAGGACTTGTATCCACAATATGTAAAGAACTCCCCACCCCAAATAGACCTCCCGGATATCAATAAAAAGAAAACCCAATAAAAACATAGGCAAAAGATATGGACACTTAACCTAAAACATATGGAAGGCAAATAAGCACGTGAAATTATGTTCAACATCGTTAGTCATTAGGGAAATGCAAAGTAAAATCACAATGAAACAGCATTACACTTATCATAAGAGTTAAAATTTAAAATAGTAAGCATAGCCAAAGATGTCTTGGAAGTATAACTCTCATACAATGCTGGTTAAGGATATAAAATGGTACAACTTCTTTGTATAAGTTTTGAAGATTCTTAAAAATGCAAATAAATACCGGAGAAGGGACCTGGATGGCTCAGTTAAGCATCTGACTTCAGCTCAGGTAATGATCTAAGGGTCCTGGGATCAAGCCCCATGTTGGGGCATCCAGGATCCCGAATCTGCAGGGAATCTGCTTCCCCCCCCGCCCCCGCTCCTGGGCAGGCACACACTCTCTCTCCCTCTCTGAATAAAATATTTTTAAGGGGCACCTGGGTGGCTCAGTCGGTTAAGTGTCTGCCTTTGGCTCAGGTCATGATCCCAGGGTCCTGGGATTGAGCCCCGCATTGGGCTCCCTGCTTGGCAGGGAGCCTGCTTCTCCCTCTCCCACTCTCCCTGCTTGTGTTCCCTCTCTTGCTGTATCTGTCTGTCAAATAAACTTTTTTTAAAAAGTTATTAAAAACTTTTTTAAAAGTGTAAATATGTACCTACCTTATGACCCAGGCATTCCACTTCTCTTATTTACCCAAGAGAAACAAAAGTATACACCATTACAAAGACTTAAACACAAATACCAACAGCAGCTTTATTTGTAATAACAAAAAACTGGAAACAACCCAAATGGCCATCAGGAAATGAATGGACAAATTNTGGACTACTCCCCAGCCAAAAAAAAAAAAAAAAAAAAAAAAAGAACCATTGATATAATGAATATGTAAACATAGGTAAATCTCAAAATAATTTATGCTGAGTGAAAGATGCCAGACCAAAAGGAAGAGAGGAGGAGTACATACAATGGGGATATTTATATAAAATCCTAGCAAAGCAAAGCTCATCCAAAGTGACAACAGATCAGCACTTGCTGTACAAAGCTATGAGAGAGGGATTACCAAGGGGCATAAGCAATTTTGGGGGGGTTATGGCTCTGATTATTATCTTGACTGTGGTGACACCTAGCAATGGTATTATAATAAATAACACTTTTGTTTACTAGGTTCTAGTCATTGTTCTAAGCACTCCTGCATGTATTAATGCAGTTAATCCTCAACACAAAACACAGGAGATAGACTGTCATCCAGATTTTACAGATAAGGAAATTAGTAATGTCTAACTTAACCACGGTAACACACCTAGGCTCACACCAAAGTCTGCCTGGCTCTGAGTTATTATCCACTACTCTGCTTCCTGCAGTGGGCAAAGTCAAGCAGCTTGCAAAAGAGGGATGCTAAAACAGAAAATGTTTATATCTCCCCTCATCTCCACTGGTAAGAGAAAATAACAGACACTTCTTCCATAAGGTAGAACTAAATGAAGTTGCAAGGAAATGCTTCCTGCTGTGAGGTCACTTGGAAGAGCAATGAGATGGATGAATTTATGATAAATAGGGCCTTGCATTTGACTCAAAGGGTATATATACTCCAACTTTTGCAAAGGCACAGACTACAACCGAGCAATGATAAGTAACTACAGAGTACGTAGTGTGGGTGGGCACTGCACCTGAGGTAGGTCTCTGAAAACTTGTAGCCTACTAGGAATGTCCTTCAAAATACAGATGGCTCCACAGGGACAAGGGCCCTGTTTCTGAGTTTAGGAGACTCCTGATATAGATTGTGATAGGCTGTTCACGTTATCTTTTTCTTCTCTGGTTGATCCCTTGTTTAGTGTTGCACACCTGAGAATGGATGCATGGGAGATAAAGGTTCAAAATCTAAAGGTTTATAGTAAACTCACACTTAAGGGTACTGAATACGGGGTGGAACTTATTTTCCCTTAGAATTTTACAGGAATATAACATTGTCCTCTAACTTTCAAGACGGCTGTTATGAAATCCAATGCATTCTTATTCCTGATCTTGTTTTCTCTAGAACCTTTTTAAGCTCTCCTCTTAAAGCCTGGAGTTTTGATAATTCACAGTGGTGTTCTCTAATGTAGGTCCTCCCACACATCCCTGATGCATCTTACAGGGCACCACAAACTCCACAGAGTCACAACCAGTTACATTTATTTGTACATTTGAGTTTGGTGGTTTGTTTCTCCTTTTCCAACTGTAAAGGGCGTGCTGGTGAAGAACATGAGTGGGGAGAAACAAGGAGGCACAGCACACCCAGCTGCAAACAACCCTACTCTTGCACAGGAATCTTCTGTGTGTGTAGTTTCCGATGCAGAGTGAATCGCCCACACCAGCTGAAGGTTTTCCCACACACCTCACACTCATACGGTTTCTCACCAGTGTGAACTCGCTCATGCTGGACCAGGGTGATTTTCTGACTAAAGGCCTTCCCACACTCCTTACATTCAAAAGGTTTCTCCCCGGTGTGAATGCGCTGATGCTGAGTCAAGGCTGTGGGGGAGCTTAACCGTTTCCCGCACTCTTTACATTCGTAGTGTTTCTCCCCAGTGTGCACTCGCTGATGGACGATAAAGCTTGAGCTACAACTGAAAGTCTTCCAACATTCGTTACATTCGTAGAGTTTCTCCCCAGTGTGAAACCTCTGGTGCTGGAGAAAAACAGAACTGCTAATGAAGGCCTTGCCGCACTCCTTACATTCATAGGGCTTCTCTCCAGTGTGGATTCTCTGATGCTGAATCAAGGCTGTGTCTGAACTTAAACCTTTCCCACATTCTTTACATTTAAATGGTTTCTTTCCAGTGTGAATTAGCTGATGTCGTATAAGTAATGAGTTGTATCTGAAGGCTTTTCCACATTCTTTGCATTTGAAAGACCTTTCACCAGCATGACATCCCTGAAAATCCACCGTTCGACTAAAATACCTGCCACATTTTCTACATTCATATGGTATCTGACCAGTAGGAACGGTCTGATCCATACTGAGTTGTGTGCTGACATTAATGCTTTCCCCAGATTTCTCACACTGCTCCCCACTCCTGACAGTGCAGTCCTTGCGATGGCTGGTTGGCCCATCTGTGAAATCTCTCCTCTTTGACTTGGTCTTCTTAGCTCTCCAGTGACCATGCTGCTGCTCTAGGCTGCTCCCCAAGTCCAGGTGCTGGGGAACGTTCCCTGGCAGCCCTCCTAATGTCAGTCTGTGGGACTCTGTTCCTTTACACATGTGTTCCTTTGGAGTTGATTCTTTCTTCTCAGCTCTGGTCTCACCTCCTTACATCACAGGGAAAAATAAAACAAAAAACAAAAAACCACAAGTGTCAGCCTCTGATAGTGCTGAAGGGGGAAAAAGGATCGAGTGGTTCTAATCTGCCCTATGTGGCTATTTTCCTGCAGGTACACAAAATGGCTACCAAAGACCACCACACAGCAGAGCCCCACAAGTGAAATGAAGACACTATGGGTGGGAGGCAAGCAAGGCCGAAGGCATTCCCATTAAGAGTTTAAAGACTGGAAAACATTGAAGACGGTTACCTACTAGGGCAGGAAGACCAACGGCTTTCTCCAGAATCAATGGGTGAGATGAGAAGGTATGGAAAAGTGATGAATAGAAACCCCAGGGTCAGAGGAAGACCACCAGATTGAAGAAGGGGCAGGTCAAGCAGCTCAAACTATTAAGGGTCCCACAACTGATTCCTCAAAAGCTGCTTATTTTTCACAACATTATCCATGTCATAATCTTTGAAAAGAGAATGGTCTCTGTCACCAAGTTGACGCTACTAAAGCAGCAGCCTCCTATGCTGTGGCTAAGGGGACAGTGGTGGGCTAACACACGGCAGCTGGAAGCAAAGGGGAAGACATAGAGGCTTGCTTCTAAACTAAAAGAGCAGGGCTGCCTGGGTGGCTCATTCGTTAAGCATCTGCCTTCAGCTCAGGTCATGATCCCAAGGTCCTGGGATGGAGCCCCACATTGGGCTCCCTGCTCAGTGGAGAGAGAGACTGCTTCTTCCCTCTCCCTCTGTCTGCCACATGCCCTCTCTCTCTGCTTGTACACTCTCCCTCTCTCTCTCTCTGTTAAATAAATAAATAAAGTCTTTAAAAAAATAGAGTATCACACACTGCATCTGTGAAGAACCCTTCCAAGAATGGACGTAAGTCTCAGGGAGGACCTGGTAATGACTATAGTGCTTTTCTTTTCTTTTCTTTTTTCTTTTTTTATAGTTTACTATGACAGTAAGAATGTGAAATAGAGAAAACTAAAGGCAATTTTCCCTCTCCTACTAAGGCCTTTTGCAGCCTAATATAATCTTCAGCACTGGGCCAGGGCAACCCTGTGTGTTTACAAGCAAACTTTAAAAATGCTTTTGACCCAGATAGCCTCAAGTCCTGGGATCGCATCCAGAAAGACGGAACTTTAACACGAGGCTGGGAGTCAGGGGGAGTTGTGTATTTACTTATGGACACTCTCTGTGAAGAGTCTGAAGAGCACATGAAACTTTACAGGAAGAGCAAGGGTAAAACAGAGTAACACAGGCAAAAAAAATACATTGTGTCGTTATTTTTAATTCTCATATCCACATCTTTCAAAATGAGGAAGCCATTCACCTTTCTGTTATAACAAGTTTATTTTTTTTAAGATTTTATTTATTTGGCAGAGAGAGAGCACAAGCAGGGGGAGCTGCAGAGGGAGAGGGAGGAGCAGGCCCGCCACCAAGCAGGGAGCCCTACGCGGGGCTAGATCCCAGCACCCTGGGATCATGATCTGAGCTGAAGGCAGACGCTTAACTGACTGAGCCACCCAGGTGCCCCTGTTATAACAAGTTTTGTTTCAAAAATTCAGTTGTTAAAATCAAAGGTTTTTTTTTAAGTGTCCGTAGGGGGAAAATGACAGGCTTCACGTGGGTGCTGAGGCAAAGGAATCACGGGGTATGGTGTGTTGGTGTCTGCTATGTGTGAAAATGTCCATTACGAAAATGAATTTTTTTTATTTTTAAATAATTTTTTAAATTATAAAATTTTATTTTTTATTTTTATTTCAGTTGGTGTTTGGGAATTCCTAACTCAGTTTCTCAGACAGAGGAGCCTGGCTGGCTCAGTCAGTACAGTATGCAACTCTTGATCTCAGGATTGTGAGTTTGAGCCCTATATCGAGCGCAGAGTTTACTTAAAAAAAAAAAATGTTCCCATAGAAATAATGTATTCTGTGAATATGTGGATGGACAGATATTTTCCTGAAGTCTATTTTCCTTCTAAGGTGGTTAACATCCTCATCTCTGCAACAACAAATTGGTCGAAAAATAAACTTTCCAGGGCTCAAAAGAGCTGTCATGGCTCAAGAGCTGCTCGCTCAGTCGCATGGAGACCCTCAGCAGGTGGTGAGGTAGAAAGGCAAAGATGAACATGCAGAGAAATCTTGCAGCCATGCCTTTCCTGGAAGAGACTAGCCCTTCCTCATTTGAGGGGAGCTACCACCATTAACGCAGAATCACATGTAATGATTTCAGAGGAGAGAAAACAGTCTCACAAGAGGAGAAAACACTTCACACACATTCAAATGTGAAAACAGGAAAGCAGGCTAAGCAAAAAAGGCAGCCGGTAGGTTCTCATGCTCACCTGGACAGATGCCTCTGAAAGCTTCCCTGCCCACAGGCTCCCAGGGTTCCAGGCCCCATGGCAGTTCCCCTCGCTCTAGCTGGGAGACCAGAACAGGTCTCGTGAATAGAAAAGCTGCCCAGGAAAAAAAAACAGGAACAAAAAGTAAAGGGAATCAGGAAGCAAGGTCCCCTCTTGGCTGTGTTTATTTTTTTTCAGAGTCAGGGAGGGAAATGAAGAGAAGTTAGCCTGTGCTATCTTAGAGGACAGAAAATTCCCACAAACAGGGGCAGAGTCCTGGAATAACCCCCCACTCCCATGACAGAGTCCCAGATCTTCTTCAGACAACTTGGAAGATAGAGGTAAAGGGCTCTGCTGAGCTCCCAAGAGCACTTCCTTTCCCCTCCGTGCACGGGGCAGAGTCCCTCCCAGGGCCAGAGGGACAGCAGATTTCAACACCGGGGAACCCCAAACTCTCCCCAACCAGTAGCCTCTGAGAAGCTCAGCTTTTAGAGCAACTGCCCATGAGGGTTATCCGAGAGGCCACAATGTCTAAGGAAGAAAGAAGCCAGGATGCGTGAAAGGCAGAGGCAGACAACAGCAAGGAGGAGAGTCCTTACCCAGGGAAGCCACATTTGCATAATTCTCCAGCATCACCTCCCGATACAGGGCCCTCTGTGAAGGGTCCAGGATAACCCATTCATTCTGGGTGAAGTACACAGCCACGTCCTCAAAGGTCACTGGCTCCTGAAACAACAGGTTCCTGCTCAAGTCCTATGTGAAGGCAAAGGAGCCTAAGTAATGGGGCAGAGATCTACTGGATGTGGTGTTATTGCCAAGGACAGTTCTCCAGTGCCCTCTACTCCCCTCGAGGGCCAGCCTCAGCCTGGCATCACCCTCATCAACAGGAGAGTCCAAGAGCCACTGCACTCCTTTGTGGTCACCCCACAAACAGCCGCTCCTTCCCCTGCTGACCTCTGTGTTGACTCTGCCAGACCCCGCTCTATGTGCCTGTTGGTCCCTCTGGCTCCTTTCCATGAGTTTTGTGTGCACATGCACAGAGAACATCTGTATAAACACAGCCCACAGCACTTTTGTACTGATCTCCACTCCCTCCCTAATCCCACTGAAGTGACAGTAACATAATGGCCCAAGAGGAGCAGAGTCTGAGCAGACCAGGGGTGTTAACAGAATCTTAGAAGACAGAAAGGATGAATGTACTACATTAGAAGAGCAGAGAAAGCTGAATGTAAACTGCTGGCAGAGGGGGAAGCAAACAAAAAGGAGGCTGATCATTATACAAAACCAAGGATCAGCTCATGGCTTTTTTAAGTGTGTTCTGCTTTTTAAAACTTGGTAATTCTATCTGTTTAAAAGCACCAGGGAGGAGAGAGGATCCATAAGTACTCGGAGTAGAAAATGAAAAATACCTACACAAAGGCATATCACTGAAAAGTCTCAGAAAAATGAGAACATTAAAAAAAAATCCTAAAGGCTTTCAGAGCAGAAAACACACACACACACACACACACAGACTGGGAAGTCAAGATGGCAACAGATAACATGGCAAAAGTAAACAGGGAAATGTTCTTAAAAATGCTGAGTGAAGGAGCCCTTAGGTGGCTCAGTCAGTTAAGCCTCAGACTCTTGATTTCTGTTCAGATCATGATCTCCGCGTCATGAAATGGGCCCTGCATCAGGCTCCACACTCAGCGTGGAATCTGCTTGGGATTCTCTCTCTCTCTTTCTCCCCTTGCTCTCAATCTCTCTCTCTCTCAAATAAATGAATTTAAAAAAATAAAAATGCTGAGTGAAAACTTCTGTTTCTCACTCAGATGGAGTCAAAGGGATTGGGTTTATCCTGCCTAAATCAAAACAAGACAAATTACACAAAACAAGTTATCAGATACTAGGTGACAGCAATGAAGGACAACAATCCCAGAGGGACAGGAAATAATGACATGAGCCCTATGACTCGCAATGCTTATTACTTTGAGTTTCCAGACTGCCACAGAGGGAGGAGGAAATGAGGCAGAGCCCGGCTGATTCCCTGGTAGATTCTGAAGAGACCAAGACAGCCGACTTTAGAGGACAGAATACCATAGAGAAGAGAGCTGCACAGAGATACAAACCCAATTATCTGCAGAGGGTTCCCTAGATCACTCAAAGAATGACCAGGGCACAGGTGTGTGGAAATGACCCAAAGCCAGAGAAAGGATCATCTGAAAGGACTGAAGGACACAATGCCTGGCATTCACATAGGGCCACAAACAGTGCCTATTTCCACTATCCACCTGGAAAATTTCATAATTCACAGGCCACTGGATAGAGCTCTCAGGAAACTCTTGCCTCAGTAGTGGACAGTAATTATTCCTAGGCTGACGAGAATTCTACTTTCCAGATTCTACTAGCAAATAATAAATATCAGGACCAGAAAGGACCAAATTGTTTCCAAGTAACTGAACCTGATTCCAGAAAAGACTCAAGAATATTTTGGGAAGGGGCATCTGGCTGGCTCACTGTGTGTAAATCTTGATCCCAAGATACTAAGTTCAAGCCCCATGTTGGGTATAGAAATTATTTAAAAAATAAAACCTTAAAAATTTTTTTTCTTGAAGAAGACTATTTTGGGGACTAAAAAAAATTTAGAATCAAGCAAGGTAAAATTTACAATATCTGGCATTCAATCACAGATTACTAGGCATTCAAAGAGGCAGGAATAGGTGACCTATAATGAGACCAGCCAATCAAAATCAACCCAGAACTGACAGATGTTAGCACTAGAGAGATGAACATTAAAGTAGTTATTATAAGGGTATTCCAAATGTTCAAAGTGAAACAGAGACAAGGTGTGTGTGTGTGTATACGTGTGTGTATATATAAATATATATATATATACATAAATGATACAAAGAAATATATATATGTAAAGATTTATTTATTTGAGAGAGAGCAAGCATGCCTGAGCTGCGGGAGAGGGGCAGAGAGAGGAGAGACTCTCATTCAAGCAGACTCCCCTTTAAGCATGGAGCCCTACACTTGGCTTGATCTTGATGCAGCTGGATCTTACCATCCTGAGATCACAACCTGAGCAGAAATCAAGAGTCTGATGCTTAACCATCTGAGCCATCCAGACACCCCGAAGATATACTTTTTTAAAGGCCCAAATCAAACTTCTAGATATGAAACCGCTATGTCTGAGATGAAAAATATAATTCATGGGATTGACAGCAAATTCGACACTGCTGAAAAAGAAAAGAAAATAAACAACTAAAGATGCATACTACAAACCTACAGCAATTTCTAAAATAGCAACACAAAGAGTTATAGTTTATATATAGCCAACGAAGAGGAAAACATGGAAGAAAACACAGCATTACTCCTAAAGAAGGTGGAAAACCAGGAGAAAAGGGAACAAAGAACAGATAGATATTAGGAAGATGACAGACTCAAATCTAACCACACCAGTAACTGTGCCAAATATACATAAACATCCTAACCAGTAAACATGATCAGATTAGATTTTCTAAAAGGCAAGGGCCTACTATATGCTGCCTTCAAGAAATGCATATTACATGTAAAGTCAAGAATAAGTTCAAAACAAAAAGATGTAAAAAATATATACCGGTCAAAAAAGGCTAGAGTGGCTATATTGATTTAAGGCAATGTAGATTTCAGAGCAAAGAATTTTTTTTTAAAGATTAATTTATTTATTTTGGGGGGGTGGAGGGAGGAAGAGGATCCTCAAGCAGACTCCCCTCTGAGCTCACAGCCCAACACAGGGCTAGATCACAGGACCCTGAGATCATGACCTGAGCCGAAGTCAGAGGCTTAACCCACTAAGCCACCCAGGTGCCCCAGAGCAAAGAATATTAAGAGATAGGGCGCCTCTCTGCCTACTTGTGATCTGATCTCTCTCTCTCTCTGTGTCAAATAAATAAATAAAATCTTTAAAAAGAAAGAAAGAAAGAAAGAAAGAAAGAAAGAAAGAAAGAAAGAATATTAAGAGATAAAGAAAGTCATTTATAACCATAATGGGATTAGGTCATCATGAAGAGGTAACAATTCTACATGTTTATGCAGTTAGTAACAGAGCTTCAAAATACATGAAGCAAAAACTGATAAAACTGCAAGAGAAATAGACAAATCCATAATTATAGCTGGAAATTTCAATAACCCCTCTCAGCAAGGATATAGCAAACATGAATAATACTATTACCCAACTGACTTAATGGACATTTACAGAACATTCCACCCAACAACAGCAGAATACACATCTTCTCAGGTGTCCAAGGAACACTTTGTAAAGTAGACCATATTCTGGACCATAAAAGAAGAAATCAAGTCATACAAAGAATGTTCACTAACCACAACAGAATTAAATTAGAAGTAACAGAGAGACACATGGAACATTCCCAAATATTTATAAACTAAATAACACACTTCTAAATAACACATAGATCAAAGAATAAAACAGAAAAGAATGCAGAAAGTGTCCTGAACTGAAGGAAAATGAAAACACAATGTACGAAAATGAGGGATGCTGCTGAAGCAATACTTAGGAAAACATATATAGTATTAAATGCCTGTGTTACAAAATTTAAAAAGAAAAGAAGGTCTTGAATCAGTGACCTCAGATTCACCTTTAAAATCTAGAAAATAGCAAATTTAACACAAACTAAAGTAGAACAAACAGAACAAAGATCCAAGTGACATAAAACAGATAAAAAAAAATAGAAAAAATTCAACAAAAGCAAAAACTTGTTCTTTGTGAAGATCAATGCAACTTATAAATCTCTGGTCAGATTAATCAGAAATAAAAGAGAAGAAATAAATTAGCAATATTAGTTTGAAAAAAAGCTGACATCACTGCAGATAATAAAAGGATAAGAAAATAGTATTAACAACTTTATGCCATTAATGTTTACAGCTTAGACAAAAATAGACAAATTTCTTGAAAAAGACAAATTACCAACACTCATTAAGGAAAAATAGAATAGTCCTATACCTACCAAAGTAACTGAAACTGTATTCTAAGTTATCAGAAAGAAAACTCCACACCTAAGTGGTTTCACTTAGTGAAAACCACTAATTGGTGGTTCTAAATGTTCCAACGTTCTATAAGGTTCTAAATATTTGGTGAATCCTACCAAACATTTAAGGAAGAAATGTAATCAGTTCTACACAAATTCTTCCAAAATACTGAAGAGGACAGAATAATTCCCAACTTATTCAATGGGACAAAGACATGACAAGAAAACTGCAGATCGATACCCCTTACATAGATGCAAAAATCCTAAACAAAATTTTAACAAAAGAGAATCCAAAATACAGTAAAATAATACAAATGACCAAATGGTTTTTACTCAAGGAGTGCAAAGTTGGTTGAACATTTGAAAAATTAATGTAATTCATGACATTAAGAAACTAAAATAGAAAAACCATATAATCCTCTAAACCAACAGAGAAAAAGCATTTGCCACCCGGCAACTGCACTACTGGGTATTGACCCCAAAGATACAGATGTCATGAAAAGAGCCATATGTACCCCTATGTTCATAACAGCAGTGTCCACAATAGCCAAACTGTGGAAAGAGTCGAGATGCCCTTCAACAGATGAACAAAGAAGATGTGGTCCAGGGCGCCTGGGTGGCTCAGTGGGTTAAGCCTCTGCCTTCAGCTCAGGTCATGATTTCAGGGTCCTGGGATCGAGGCCGGCATCAGGCTCTCTGCTCAGGGCGGAGACTGCTTCCTCCTCTCTCTCTGCCTGCCTCTCTGCCTACTTGTGATCTCTCTCTCTCTCTCTCTCTGTCAAATAAATAAATAAAATCTTTAAAAAAAAAAAAAGAAGAAGAAGAAGAAGATGTGGTCCATATACACAATGGAATATTACTCAGCCACCAGAAAGGACGAATACCCAACATTTGCATCACCATGGACAGGACTGGAGGAGATTATGCTGAGTGAAATAAGTCAAGAGAGAAAGTCAATTATCATATGGTTTCACTTACTTGTGGAACATAAGGAATAACATGGAGGACATTAGGAGAAGGAAAGGAAAAGTGAATTGGGGGAAATCGGAGGGGGACATGAACCATGAGAGACTGTGGACTCCAAGAAACAGAGGGTTTTAGAGGGGAGGAGGGTGGCGGGATGGTTGAGCCTTGTGGTGGGTATTAAGGAGGGCACATATTGCAGGGAGCACTGGGTGTTGTGTACATAAACAATGAATCTTGGATCACTGCATCAAAAACTGATGATGTATTTTACCATGACTAACATAACACAATTAAAAAAAAAGAAAAGAAAAAGCATTTGTCAAAATCCGGCATCCACACTTGATAAAAAATTCTCAGCAAGCTAGTCATAGAACATCCTCAATCTGATAAAGGGCATTTACAAAACAAAACAAAAGCTATGATGGAGATCATACTTAATGGTGAAATATTGAATGCTTTCACTTGAGATCACGAATAAGACAAGGATATCCGTCCTTACCACCTGTACTCAATATTAAATGCCAGGGACGTTAGGCAAGAAAAAGAAATAAAAGATTTCCAGGCAGGCAGGAAAGAAAGAAGTAAAACTGTCTTTATTTGTAGATGACAGGTCTACATAAGAAATCCAATGGAATCTATGAAAACAAACAAACAACAACAAAATACCCTAGAATTACTTTATCCAAGGAAAGACTTTTCCAGTCTTGTGGACAGAGGTGAAAAGGGTCTTCCCAGTATGCAATGATGCAGATTTCTACTTTTCAGCCTGGATTGCAATGTCAATCAATCCCCCACACTTGCCTTTCCACCCTGATTATGTCTTAGTTTGGGCATTCTCATCTCTCCATCCCTCCCAACTCCTCCTCCCCTGCCCAAACACACCTGATAACGACAGCCGCAAAATGAAAGCCACAAGCCTGTCAAACAGGAACCTCGGGAACCAGCCCCAGGCGCACCTGTGAAACTTCCCGGCGCCTGCTGGCTGTTAACGCTTTTCTTGCACAACTCCCTACTGGCTATTATCACTTTGCCTGCAGAGGAAAGCACCAGCTAAGGAGCAAGCCCCGACCGGTCCAAACCAGTCTCCTCCAAGATCCGCCCCAGTGCTGAACTTTCACGACTTTCCCCCTCATTGTAATACTAAAAATCATGCCCAGGGGTGGAGATTTAACAAGTGCATGACGCAAGCGATGCATTAAGAAACATGACCTGTAAGTGTGTAGGTGCTAATAAATCCCCGCCTCTACTTGCTTAGACCGCACTCTCTCTTCCCACCTATTTTATGAAAAATTCTCCTTGACCTCTCCTCGGAGAGTCAGCCTGAGAATTCTTCCCTTCGTGCTGCTCGCCTGTGCTCGAGCTTAAGCCCCAATAAAGCCTTTCTTGTGACTTTAAGTTGGGGTCCAGTCTTGTTTCTACCGATGCTGAGTCCAAGGACCCGAGTCTCGTCACACCTGGACAACTCCGGCTCTGGACGCAGACTCCGTCTGCTCTCTCTCGACATCTAAGGGTGGGAGGGCCGGTAAGGGGGGCAACGGAGGCAGAGTGGATGCTCGCTCACCTGGCGCCACGTAATCTGGAGCATGGCTGGGGTCCCCACTTCACACAGCGCCGTCGGGATGCGAGGTGAGACTGAAGAGAAAATAAAGAGGCACGAGCAGGGCTGCTGCTGCCGGGCACCCTCAAATGCCGCCTGTCCGCCCGGGGCCCCTTCTGTCCCGGTACCCTCTCACCCCAGAGCCACAGGGACTGGGGAACCGGGTACTGGAGAACGCCGTGGGGATGTGACACCCCTTAGCGGGACCGGGAGCCCAAGCGACCGCTACCGCCGAGCTCCGCAGACGCAGGGAACGCGTGGGAGGGCGGCGAACCTGCGCTCCCGGGAAAGCTTAAGGACCCGCTCCGCCGGAAGCACGTAGGGCAGTTTCCCCTCCTCTCTAGGAACGTGACAACGTGCCCGTCTCCGTGGTTCCCTAGCCCGGCTGCTGCGGCCGCTGTGCCAGCTCTCCGAAACTGCGAGCGGGAGTTGCCCGCTCTAGGCTCGGTTCCTGCAGCGCCCTCTCTCGGTAGCTCCTCCCGGGGACTGTCGCCCCAGAACGGTTGCAATCCCGGGAATCACCCAGGGCTTTCTGGCATTTGCCCCTCCTCGCTGCTCTTCCGGGGCCTGAAGGGACCACTGCCAACGCTGCCTAGGTTCTGTGGCTGCGCTGCAGTGGGAGAAGTGTGTGAGGCCCATCACTTGAACAGCCTACTGTATATGAGTGGAGAGCATGGACCACGTAGGTCCAGGAACCTGGCTGTACCATGTCTTAGCTGTGTGAGCAGCAGCACGTTTCTTTGCCTGTTTCCTTGTCTGTGAAATGGGTATAATAGTGATACTAACCTCAAAGGACTGTTGAGGTTTAATAGTTGATGAGTTAATGAATTAGCAAAGTATTTACATCAGTGCCTGGCACACAAATGCTTGCGGGTTGTTTTGTTTTCTACTTGTGCTTTTTGCTTTCGAAGATACAAGTGCTGCTGGGACTTCCACGATGTGGCACAGTGTAGGGAAAAGAGCTGTTAACATTTAAGCCTTAGACCCTTTTCCCACCCTATACGTGGATATGTGTTCCAAGTCCCGCCTGGAAACCTTCCCGGTGAGTTCTGGGTCCTTCATATTGAGTTAAATGTTTCATATAGCTTCTCCTCTGTCAGTCTTCAGAACCATTCCATCCTCAAAGACTTGACAGGGGACCCCATTACACAGCTAGACCTGCCAATGGGATAGCCACCATGATTTGTCTTTATTACAAATTTGCAAGCCAAGCAAATGTCTTAGCCCTACCCCAAGAAGCTCTTCTTGGAGGTTGCCAACATGGGAAGGCTCTAATACTCCTGAGAATAGCTTCAAAGACATGGCTCCTACTAGCCAAGCTCTACTGTTCTATGTAAGAACTGTCCTCCTGAAAGAGGGCTTTGGCTCCCTCCATTTTGACCGCAAACTTTTTAGGTGGATTCTTCTTTCCAGCCTGTCTCTTGGCTCAGGAAGAAGATCCATAGGGTCAAGTATCCCCTGATGGGAACCAAAACTACCCCTTCAAGCAACGGGAACTGCCCTGAGGCAGCAAGACCCTACCCATGATTGATTCCAAGACAATGATTGGTTTTAACCTGCACTGCCTTCCTGCACATACCCACCCACTTTGTCCCACATTTTCCTTACATAAACCTGGAAGTATTTTTGGCATTTTGGAGACAGTCTTTGAGATACTAGTCCGCTCACTGAAATAAATTCCTTTCTTGTTTCATCACCACTCGTTTCTCTGCCTTTGGGTTTTGTCAATAGTGAGTGGTGGAACCTAGTCTGTTTGGGACCCCAGGATCCAGGGGCTTTTGAGCCCCACCTACACACCCTCTTCTCCAAGATGAAGAAGAATGATTTGAACATTCTAGAAGCTGAGCTGGGAGAAGAGCCTAGTGATTCAGTATGCATCCTTTGATAATCCCAGTTTTCTAGAACTGGGTGGCTCACTCCTGCCCACTCAGCTTTGCATGGTGTCCCTGAAAAACATCTATGGTTCACCAGTTCAAGAAAATGCACTTCCAGATTTCTCCCTGGGCAGGGGAAGTACAGTCTCTAGGCTACATGGAATCAGGAAAAGGATTTGGGATCCGGCTGAGAGAGGGAAACTAAAGGGATCCATGAAAAACTGCTTTTTTATTCCTTTTCCTGCTTCTGTTCTTGCTAGGACCTACACCCCTGCCTTACACAGGTGTTATAGAACAGATAGTGTATGTCCTCCCTGTAAAGGTCAAGGATTTAATGATTTCATTGGAGTTTTCCAACAGAACAGATAATACCTAAGGACTGAATGGAGTATTCATGAAAGTTTTACAAAACCAATGACTTATCAAGACCCCTGGCTCCAGGGCATAAGTGATTTATGGAGGACAGAAGATAGGTGCACCAGATAATTGTCCTTAATAAAAACTTCAGGTCCCAAGCAAAGACGACACTCAATTTCCTTCCCTTTCCTTTCCAAGTCTCCCAGATGCTCTATATCTATAGTCTGCTCTTCCTTCTCTCAGCTTGTGTTTGATTTCCATCCTGTGTGAAGCCAAGGACCCTCTTGGCTGGGCTTGCCAGACCCCTCTGGGTCCTTGGACCCAGCCAGCCTGCATCAAGGCTGTTTCTTTTAAGGACTTTTAAACAAGAGCACCTTCCCCATATTATTAGGCCAATGTATTTAAAAACAAAAAACCTTCAGGCCATTTATTATAAGTCAATTAAGCTATTATACTATTAATCTCCATGGGAAAGATTTTATACATTTCCAAGCTCTAAAATTACAAATTATGCCAGACGCAAATTTTATTAAGATAAACACAATTAGAACACCTGGGTCCCTCCGTGGTTGGGTGTCTGACTCTTGATTTTAGCTCAGGTCATGATCTCAGGGTGGTGAGATCAAGCCTAGTGCCTGGCACTGTGCTCAGCGGGGAGTCTGCTTATCCCTCTCCCTCCCCCCACTTGCCTTCTCTCTCTCTGTCTGTCTCTTTTTCTCTGTCTCAAATAAATGAATAAAATCTTTTAAAAAAGAGAAACAATTATTTCAACATCTGACATAGCACAAAAATGTTATTTCATTAATTACAATATGGCTGTGTGACCATCTTCATTCAGCATTGTCTTAGGAAGGTGTTATATATAATACACTTAAGACTTTATGAAGCACACATGTAATATCTAATGTCCATTTATCTGAACATTTATGCCAAAAAAGAAGAAATATGAAACTAATGGAAACGATGCCAAATTACCACTGCTATATATTAGCAAATGACAAATGCCTTGAGAAAACTTCATGCAACATTTACATATGGTTAAGTGAGATTTAATTGGCAAAGTTTTAAAAAAATTTTTTTGGAAATGAGGTAACCACAGAAAGCAGAAGCAGGTGTGCTTGGGTGCCTCCGTTAGTTAAACATCTGACTCTTGATTTCGGCTCAGGTCATGATCTCAGCATCCTGAGATCAAGCCCCACATTAGGATACTGGAGTGGGTCCTTCTATATCAGAGCAACTCATCTTTTGTGAGCCATGCTTTTATACTCAAGCTAGTCAGAAAAATTCACACACACACACACACACACACACAAATGTATGCACTGTTGTGTAGAGGAATGTTTATAAATTCTGGACCCTTTGGTCATCCCTACAATATAGCCAGAATGTGTCAGGAGGCAATAATGATTGCAGTGTCCAGATGTCACTCAAAGATATCTCTATCTCCAGTTACTCCAGCAACTCGGAAAGACCTTTTCCCTGTACCATGTAAATGGTGCTCACTATAGAGCCAAATGGTATACAAAGATTATATTTCTTCTATTACACAACTTTTTAAAAATTCCTACTTGCCTTTCTATTTTCCACTGTTGAACTTTATGATATCCTAGTTTTGTTTTTTGTTTTTGTTTCTTTTTTTAACAAACCCTCCTTGGTATTGTTGCTGGATGAACTGGGGAGACCTCAGACCCTTGGGCCTTGACCCAGCCAGACCCAAAGGAGTTGCTGAAAGTTCTTGGACTTGTCATGAGAATGAATTCAAAGACAGACACACAGCACAGTGGATAAGTGACACAAGTGGGAAAGTTTATTAAAGTGAATAGTACACTCTAGAGATATAAGAGCTGGTGAGAGAGAGAGAGAGAGAGAGAGATGGGTGGATGCCCAGGGAGTTGGGTTTCTATCTTTTATTGATAGTTGTTAACTAGAGGGGAGAATATTCACTACCTGGGGTGTGAAGCAGGGTTTCCTACTTTTTCTTCCTAATTTGGTCAGCAGTTTCCTGTTATGGCATCAACCATCTTGGACTTGTCTGGTTTGATCTGGCCTATTGTGGAGTGCTGCCAGAACAGGACTCTGACCTTCCTGACAGCCGGCCCTGACTTCCTTAGTGCTGGTCTCCAGGTGTCCTGTTAGAACCTATCTGTCTACTCTTAACAGTATGAAGACACAAATTTTCAGCCCTGCTGCTGAGCATGGACAACTGTCATGCTGAGTCCACAATTTTCCCACTATGGACCCATGCTTTTCTGGACACGATGTCCTCCTCATTCTTCCTTCTTTTGCTGGAGCACACCCTCCAATAATGAAGATGTTTAGCTATATCTTCAGGGCCAGTTATATATAGGAATGTCTTGCTCCCTTTTATATCTTCCTGGCCTGGCTTTTATGGACTCAAACTTTCTCCTAAGGAAACTTTCCCTCCCACTCAGTTAGCTTATCTTCTTTCATTCTGCTATCATTTGCCCAGTATTCCTGTTCTGACTACAAGCCGAAATCCTATTTCCAAAACTAATTCCACTGGTCATTGAGGATCTGAGAAAAACTTTGTTAAGCGTTGGGAAAGCATTTATATTTTTTTTCTTATCTGTACAGCTACAAAGGTTTTTCTCTCCATCAAAGATGTTATCTTTCTTGTATTGTATATAAAGCATTATTCTAGATGGACTTTTATTCTGTTTTATCTTGTCATTAATAAAAAAAAACCCACTAACCTACTGCAGAGTAGGTCTCTGAAATCTACTATTATGATCAACTTCTTTATAAATAAACTATCTGTTTGCCAAGGACTATTACAAACAATTTAAGGCATACAGTCTCAGCCTCCCCAGTGTTCCTGTCCCCATATGATGAGCTATGAGCAGGACAATTTCTGTCCATCAAATAGAGATCTCATATTTTTCTCTCTGCTCTAAACTGCAGCAATACAATGGTTTTTCAGATGTTTTCTTCCTAATTGCTACTGGAAAACACAGTTAATAAATATAATTTCCAGAAATCAAAATCATTGTCTTTTTTCTACAATTTGTTTTTCTTAGAGATCTGGGATTGACTCAAACTGCATCTGGATACACTAAGCATGAATTTTGATTTTTTTTCCTCCTGAGTCCTACCTATTGCCTACCCATTATAAAAGAATGAAAGAAAAGTTCCCTGAATCCCCTTGTGAAGGTCATTAACAGGCTAAACAGACAACCCATAAAGAGAATTCCCAGTAGATGCAGGGAAGTTTTCTCACCAAAATAGTCTTAGGTCCTTCCTGGGGTAGAGCCCTTCCTGAAAAGGCACTACTTCAAAGTAACAAAGTAACTCTAACCAGAGTTAGAATGGGAAATGCTGTATAAAAACTGTATAGTTTGAGAAATTGGAATAGGCTGAGAATAGGAAAGGCCACAACATACTCTTCTAGATTTTTAAAAATCTTGCATAATGGACCTCTTTCAAATGAAGAAAGCCAGTTTCCATCTAAGTTATATCCATGAATTCCTCACAGAGTTTATCTTTAGGTCACTGTTTAGAAACATTACATATTCAGCGTGCGTGGGTGGCTCAGTCAGTTAAGTGTCTGACTCTTGATTTCAGCTCAGGTCATGATCTCAGCGTTGCGATCGAGCCCCAAAAGGGGCTCAACATTTGGTGTGAGTCTGCTTGGGATTCTTGCTCTTCCCCCTCTGTCCTTCACCCAACTCATTCATGCTCACTCTCTCTCTTAAATAAATAAATAAAACCTTAAAAAAAAAGAAACATTACATTTTCTCATAGAAACAATGAATGATGATAATGTTGTGTATGTGCTCCCAGGTTAGTTCATGGGAGCCTCAATTCCTCTAATTGTAATTAAATACATCTCTGTATTGAAAATAGTGGAAAATTAAATTATCGCATTACGTGAAATAAAAGGTGTGTGGCTAGAGGAGGGTGGTAACACAAATATGCGGCAGAACGTGCAGAACCCTTGCAGGCGTGGCTGCCTGGGGAATGTCCTCTCCAGTTCAGGGCTGGTGCTCCACTAAGCCTCCACCAAATGTCCTACGATACTTTAAGAGTGACCATTTCATCCCCCACAGCAGCCGTTTGAGAAAGAAAACACTTTGTATGATAAATTACTGAAACAAAGGGAGAGTAGAGGTAGCAATGGAAGCTCACAGTTTCTCCTACTTACCTGTACTGACATCTCTCAGGACCTTTCTTTTTTTTGAGATTTTATTTATTTATTTGTCAGAGAGAGCGCATGAGCAGGGGAAGCGGCAGGCAGAAGGGGAAGCAGGCTCCCCGCTGAGCAAGGAGACTGTCGGGGCTTGTTTTCAGGACCCTGGGATCATGTCCTGAGCCCAAGGCAGACACTTGACCAACTGAACCACCCAGGCATCCCTGTCAGGACCTTTGTGCCAACCGTGTGCAGGGATCTGGGCCCATGGAACCTCCCCTTGCTTGGGCAGAGCTATCAGAACAGGAGAGTCCTGGGAATCAGAGTTGATTCTGGAACTCCTATCAGCTCATCCTCTACTTTTAGCAGGTGGAAAGGGACGTGGAACACCCAGGAGGACAAGAGAGGTAGGTCTTAGGAGCCCTTGCAACTGTCTTACTCAGGAAGAAACTTAAGAAACTTACTTTACGTGGCCCTATCTGAATATGCGCTAAAATAGGAGAAGCAGTAGAGGAGCAAGATCTCGAGAAAACAAGGGTGAGGTAGGTACCAACAGCTTAAGCAGGGCATCAGAAAACTCTTCATTTCCCATTTTGCCAGAGCAAAGCCTCTTCTAGGGAACTGAGGAATGTCTGTTGTAATACTAAAGAGAACCTAGGGCTCCTCCCAACAAGGAACCTCTGTGTCTGATGACTGGGGAACTCAGCTCACAGACTTTCGAAAACTGAGCTGAGGAGAGACACTGTGCCTAATAAGAGGAAATGACCAAGGAAGTTCGAAAGTACAGAGGTTGAGTCCTAGAGGAAAGAGAGGCCTTACCTAGAGAAGCTACAGTCCCATAAATCTCCAACATCACATCTTGGGGCACAGTCTCAACAGGCATTAGGCTGGCCTGGTGTTTCTGGGTGAGGTACACAACCATGTCCTCGAAGGTCACTGTGGCTGCTGAAACAAAAGTTTCCTACGCAAGCTTTCAGCTAGGGGCAGAGGGGGAGGCATGAGCTGTCAAAAATTAGGTGACGAGATGAACATTGTGATAGAAAAAGAAATATGCCCCAAAATCAATCAGAAATGGACATGATCTATAGTTTACACACACACACACACACACACGCACATACACACACACACTAAAGAACATAAGAGCTGAACAAATGACAACAGAACATGTTCCTGAATGAGAAGCATTCGTTTTATGAAACTGTCATTTCTCAAATTAATCTATAAGTCAAGGCAATCTCAGTGGAAATCATTTTTATTCTAAAATCCCAAAGAATCTAGATTCTGAAATTTATATAAAAGAATAGGTGAAAAGATTAGCTAAGAATATTTTGAGAAAACAAAAAGAAAGGGAATTTGCTCGACCCAGATAGCAATGCATCCTATAGCAAGACAGCAACCATTTCCTGGGTAGGCTCCTACGTGAGTCTAACTAGCCTCTCAAACCCCAACAGACTTTCTATGCAGTAGCCCCAGTAATATCATAAAATGTGCATGAAGCACTCAAAAACCTTTCAATGGCCAATTGTTGCTCTTATGATGAAATCCAAAGTCTTTCCCATGACCTAAGTTCCTACAGATCAGGCCCCTGCATCTCTCTACAACTTCAGCCAGCGCCATACTTTCTCTGGGTTCTGTATGGTTTGGCCACCCAGCTTCCCTATCTTCTCAACAAATCCAATTCTCTCCTACCTCTTGGTTTTTGTGTTTGTGCTCCCACCAGCCTGGCAGTCTCTCCCCTGCTTCCTTTTCTGTAGATCTCTGAGCAGACATCACCTGTTCAGTGAGACCTTTACAACTCCAGCTAGAGGAGGCTATGCCCAAGTACACAATATCAAAGCCACACAAGAAGTGGCCCACCTCTCTCCCCCTGTCCCTCTCCCTGTCTTTCTCTTTCTCTCATGTCCTAACTACCCTGACTACATCATTGCACTTAGGAAATACTTGCCTTCTTTCTGTTGCTTAAAAAACCCAAATATTTTAAGATAGTTCTCTCCTTAGGACCTTAATCTTCCCTCTCCCTGTTTTGCTCCCTTGCATTACTCTGCTCACATATCACTGCCCTTAATTCAATGCACTATTGTCACTTTCTATCCCCTTCCCCACCTTTCCATGTTAACATGTATCACTCCCTGATAGTGTATTATGCACTCACTGGTGTGTTGTTTCTCTGTCACTCATTAGAATCAAGAGCTCTGTGAAGGCAATTTTGGTGACCATTGGCACCAAGTAGGAACTCCATCAATATTTATTAAATGAATGACTCTATCAAAATAAGAACTCAATACATTATGTAACTATTAATAGTGTCCCCTGATACTTCCAAAGCCTATGGCATGGCACACACAGTGCTCGGT
Organism: Ailurus styani; assembly: GCA_002007465.1. Lineage (NCBI taxonomy): Eukaryota > Metazoa > Chordata > Mammalia > Carnivora > Ailuridae > Ailurus > Ailurus styani. The sequence continues at coordinate 336,688 of LNAC01000682.1, read as the reverse complement.
ATATACCTGTTGAATGAAGAGAGAAGTCCTAATCTTGTGCTATTCTGAATACACAATTTACAGAGCGAACATATTCCCCTAAAAGGCTTTTCTTGCCTGTTCCTAGACTTCATTTGTTGAAAATGATATGGATTTAGAATTCCCAGAAATTTTTACTGGCAGGTGCTTCCACTTCACACATTTAGATGGATCTTCTGAATATCATGTCCTCTCTCTAATCCACAATATGTCCTTGGATAATCTCATCTCACCTCAAACCACTTTCCCCAAACAAACAGACCCTCATGTGCATAGACACACATATACACCTTCTATAACAGTGTAGCAAGGAGAAGCCATGTCAGGCCTGAGTCCTGTACTAACTTCTCGGACAGCTAATCTAAGAAAGGTTATCAGGATCACCTAAGACCACACTTTATGGAGCATAGCTGCCGAGTCCCAGCTTCCTCCATGGCTCCCTGATTTTGGAAAAGGAAGAGCCTCAGATCTAAGACAGCAGAAGACCTCCAAGTGAGACTGTCCCTCTCTTGCAGCCCATAAGTGCATTACTCCTCCATCTCTCCCCACCATCCCTGGACTCCTGGAATCAGAACAATGACCATCTCACCACACCAGGGCAGCCTGGCCCCTACCTCAACCACAGTTATAATTACTCCTTCGGTTTATTTTTCCACTCACTTGCTGGCAAGGCACAAGGCTTCTCAAAATAAACCACTACACTCCATTGTCCAGAACTGAGCCTCAGCTGGAGGAGAATCCTGGCTTCAATGACTGTTGGGCTCGAGGAGAAAACAGTCTTACTGAAGGTGCTCAGTGACCCTGACCATTGACAAAGAGTTTGTCCTCGGCCAAACTCTAGCCAGGCTCTCCTGAGCCCTTTCTCCACTAAGCCTTAACCTTGGCCTGTAAAGACTAAGAAAACATTAATAGCTCAAGGCCACATCTCAAGGGACCACATCCCTTAAGAGTGTCTGCCTGAGAAAATTCAGGGCTGCCAAAAGAATCTACTGTTTGGGGGCGGCTGGGTGGCTCAGTGGGTGAAAGCCTCTGCCTTCGGCTCAAGTCATGATCTCAGGGTCCTGGGATAAAGCCCCGCATCGGGCACCCTGATCCGCGGGAAGGCTGCTTCCTCCTCTCTCTCTGCCTGCCTCTCTGCCTACTTGTGATCTGATCTCTTTCTCTCTCTGTGTCAAATAAATAATAAAATCTTAAAAAAGAAGAAGAAGAAGAATTTACTGTTCCAACCAACACCTGAAGACAGGTCCCGTCTCCGTCTCTGGAGGAGGGTAGTAGACAAACTTCCTTAAGCCCAGTCAGCTAACCCATATGGGTTTCACGTGACTCCCCCTAACCCTACCGAACCTCCGCTCACCCCGCTCCCTCCTCCTCCAGTCTCCCTTTAAAAGGTCCAGTCACTTCTGTACCAGTCAAAACTGCGTCCAGTTCACCCTGGACTCTTTGCCCTCCTGCAATAATTATTACTGATCTTTGACACCAGGACTAAGAGAGGCCGCCTCTGGCGAGACAGAAGGCAGAAGACGCCTGGACCGAGAAGGGCTACGGGACAAGACGCAGGTGTCGCCCCGCCGTGGGTCAGAACAGGAGAGAGATGCTCACGTGCGCCGCTGGATGGCAGTGGGCGCAGACCCGCTCGGACCTCCGGGAAGCCCCGACTCCAGCCAACACGTCCAGCCTCAATGGGAAGGCGGGCCGGACGCAGGCGCGCACGAGGACCAAGGAACCCCGCAGCGGGCCTAGGCGCCGGTAACGGGCCTCCTCGGCCAGGTACTTCTAAGTCAAGGCCGGGCAGTCCTTGCAGGGGCCGAGCGGCTTCGCTTCGGGACAGCGGCTCACGGGGACCCCGAGCGCCGGCAATCGAGCTCCCCACCCGCGGGAGCGCCAGGGCTCCACCAACCAGCGAGGAGCCGGAAACATCGTGGGAGTTTCCCGCTCGGTGGTGCGCGGGGTCCAGGATGCTCCTGAGCCGCGCTTGCAAAGCCGCGCCCTCTCGCGGCAGGTGTCAGTGTTGCGGCTGTCTGGCGGCGGTATCGACGGACCGTCTGTTTGCAGACCTCAACAAGGAGCTACAGAAGGGGCCGCAGGAGGGCCAGGAACGGTGAAAATGTTTGGGGGTCCCACGTGCAACTGTGATGGAAAAGCAAGACTTGTTGGCCTGCAGGGCGCGTCATACAGGGAAAAAGCTGTTTGCATCTCTTAAGCCCGCACTATTCCTGGAACCCAGTACAGAAGCTGGACTGGTAAAAAATGAACAGTGTGGAGTCTGTGCTCTAACCTCTGAGGTCTTAATAGAGCCAGACTTGACATACTTTGTGCTAACCTGGGGACAAGGCCGGAAACTAGAGAATTAGCCTGACTTCACAACTATAAACACTGAGGACACCCGAGCTCATTACAATTTAGATTGGACTGTAGGGGGAGGCCTGCCCATCACATGCCTGATCTCTGTTAAAGGATACAAGGAGTGTACTGAATGAGAGCTCAATGATGGTGCTACTTAGAACTCTCAGCTTGGGGGGATCAGGGCTAGGGAAGGATCAGTTAAGTCCTCTTCCTTTGGGAGGCATGGCAGAGGTAGCTAGATTAAAGGAGAAATCACGCAGCCACATTGTTTTTATCACCAGCCAACTTTAGTGTCGGAGTGGCTGTGGAAAGACAAGGAAAATCAAGAACTGTAACAAGAAATGAACCAGATGGAGAGCTCTAATCAGGGAGCCGGCCTTGCAGCTGCTGAATGGGCTACATACACAGACCCCAAAGAAAAAGGCCCAAGAGCCATAGAGATTCACCTTCACTCAACCCATGCCCAGAAGTGCCTGTTTACCCCAAACATAGAGCATACGGAAATCAGAGGGGGACATAACTTCATTTCCCGTAACCCCACCAGCTCTTCCACCCCAAGACTAGCCAGTCTCAAGTCATCAACAAGAAAAGATCTGAATGCAGACTGAAAGCTCACGGTGAACCAAAAAACATTAATGGAGAATGATCAACACTGCCCACAGAGGGCTGTCAAAGCTAAATTCCTAAAAGCTTCCAGGCATTGAGGTAAAAATATCCTGAGGCTTCTCCTCAGTTATCTTAGTTGTCAGGACACCTGGAACAATAGAAACAAGAGAAAAGTTTGTGCTCTCAGAAGCCTGCAGGATACCTTCCAGGTGTCTGATCAGCCCAGTTAACTGTCCCGCTTACCAGAGTGGGACCCTAGCAGCCTCATTCATACTATGTGACCTAACCGCTCGGCCAGGAGAGTAGACAGTGAACGCCTCACCTAAATTGGGCAGATCAGATTCTCTCTCCAGGAATATGCCACCGCCTGGGAGATCATTTGGGCTACTCCCTGGAATGGAGATGTAAACACAAAACCTGTGGCAACTTCTGCTGTGTGCCTAGGGACAGAGAGTGCAACACTGCAAACAGGGGAGAAGGGATCAGAAGTGAAGAAAGAGGGGCGCCTGGGTGACTCAGTCAGTTAAACATCCGCCTTCGGCTCAGGTCATGATCCCAGAGGTCTGGGATCAGATTCCCTGCTCATCGGGGATCCTGCTTCCCCCTCTCTTGTTATCTCTCAAATAAATAAATAAAATCTTAAGGGGGAAAAAAAAAACTGGAGAAAGAGCAGAGACTGCCCATTGTTTCCTCTTGGATTTTCCAGGCTCCAGATCTCCTGCTGCATCCTTGCCTTTGGTGCCAGGCCACACACAGGAATCCTTATCATTAAGTGTACTTAACATTCATTGAAATAGGTTTCTGCTATTTTCAAAGAATCCTAAATAACATAGCCAACTCACTGATAAAGGCGAAAGTGTCAAAACTAAACAATTCTGGTAACGTGATATCCATATCCCTTTCCTGAAGGAAGTGGTCAGTCCTCTCGCTCGTGTTAAACTAGTAAGTTTGGGAGGGAGGGGGGAGTCAATATGTTTATAATCATTTCACTTTTAGAGAAAATAAAACTCTTGGAAGAACTCTACATTGGATTTTAAGTGATGTATGAGTTTATTTTTACACATCCAACCTTTCCGTGTGCTACACATGGCCCTTGTCAAAAAACACCTGTGTGCCTATTAAGTGCCAGACAACCTGGCGACGCTGGTCCCAGCATTAACAGCACATCATTCATCTTTTCACACCTACTAAGTGCTGTGGAGCCTGTGTCACACATTTGTGCAACAATGGGGGAGGGGACCCTACATGCCTGTTGTATTCATAAAAAAAGGAAGAAATAAATGAGACATAACAGTCATCATCATCAGAAACCCATAAATCCATTGGCTGGGGGAAATCAAAAGCCATTTTCAGCCCAGAGCTGGTATTTTTTCCTACACTCCTTGTTTTCTTCTCATCTTGAACTACATTTAGAAGTTCTGCTTTTCTGAAGTCTGGCTAGTTTCAGAGCCTCTCACCAATCCCTTCCTTGTTATAATCTTCCTAGAAACAGAGGCCGTTAAATGGTGTTTGAGGGAAATAAATAGGACATTTATATATACCTCGTGTGTGTGAGAGAGGGAAATAATGACAAAGAAACCAGTCATTGTCATTTTCCTACATTTTGACTGCTTTCCTTAACAGTAATTCTAGGGGAGGGGTCTGCATTTTGCTCTGACTACATCTGGGAAGGCAAGCTTGGTTTCTACCTTTTCTTCTGAATTCTATATATTACACAAACCTTATCAAGCAAGAAAATAAAGAAAAACCAACAACAACCCACAAACCATTTAAATTTCTCCCTATGTGAAGGTGATGGAAATTTTATCTTGGTTACACAACTGTATTCATTTGTCAAAACTCACCAAACTGTCTACTTTAAAAGGGTAAAGCCTATAAAGTATATCTCAGTCTAACCAAAGCCAAACCGAAATGTTTCTTTATGCCCTCCCTTGCAGACATAATTGTACGATGTTATCCTAACTGTACATATCTTTTCCTTAGTGCTATATTCCTGCTTAACTATTTAAAGTAACTTTCCATGCTGCTACACTGTCCTGAAGCAGTGAATGTGAATGTAAGAAGGATCAGATGAAAAGTATGGCCAAACCAGTGACATAACATCTGGTAAGATTAGTGCCCACCAACAGGGGGTGTCTGGATGGTTCAGCTGGTTCAATGTCTGACTCTTGATGTTGATTCAGGTCATGATTTCAGGGTTATAAGACTGAGCCTTGCATATGACTAGTGCCCAGCACAGAGTCTGCTTGTGATTTCTGATTCTCCTTCATCCTCTTTCTCTGCCCTGCCGCCTCCCCACCCCACCCAGCTCAAGAACCATAAATAAATAAATAAATAAATAAATAAATAAATAAATAAATAAATAAAATCTTAAAAAAAAAATTTAGTGTCCATAAACACTTCTTGGTGTTATCAAAGTAGTTCATTATAAAATTAACTTAAAAGTACCAGGACTCAAAAATGCAGATTTAGTCACAGAGGACATGGAGTAGATGTGAGAACACATCCGAGTGTGTGTGTGGTTAGTTATGAACTCTCCTCTGAGGCAGGAGCTACAGCAAGACAGGGTCAGGTTTCTCTCCTTCCCTTGGAGGCTTGCAGTGTGATGCCAACAAGTTCACTCCATGTATAATTGAGAGATGGCTACACCTAGGCACCTGCGCTCTACCCCATGGGCCCAAATCACTTTCCACTCCTACGTGTTTGAATGGGCACTGAAATTAAACAAGGATGTGGACAGGAATAGAAAAGGAACCCAAACAGAAAAGCCACATCCCCTTCCAATCAAGTTTAGAGACAGGATTCTACATTCTTGCTATCAATGCTGACTTATCACTCCATATTCTTTCTACTGGTTATTTCCTTGCTCTACTGCTTGTTTACACAGGATCCTCATTCATCATGGTCATTATCGAGGTAATAAGAAGTCCCAGGCTCCCATTCCACACAGTGAGCCTTGCTCCTGCCCTACCAAATGGCCCTCCTTAACTCCTGAAAGCCATCACTGGATACTTTCTCTGCTTACCTCCTCCCATGGGCTTTGCATCTCCCCTATTTCTTGAATGGCGTGCCATATCCCTAAGCCCCAAATGTTCTGCAAACTCTACCAAATCTAATAGAGAAGGCAGATGCAGACTGATGGTACAGGCCCAAACTGGACACCATAAAGGACAACTCCTACCATTTCCTACCCAGGGGACAGAAGGGAGGAATCAAACATGGTTCTCAAACATTGTGAGAACACGTATGGAGTTGGGAAAACAATAACAACTACACAGGCCCAGAAGACAAACAACACAGGCATGGTCAGGAGCTCGGGGCAACTGATAACCCTAGGTGGGTGGGTGGTTGAGCCCACGAAGCAGCTCATGGGGGGGATTCAGGCTCCCAGGGGAAGTGAGATCCTGAAAGAAATGCACTACTTGAACAGGGGAAGGACTGGCCATTTCAGAGGAGGGGAGCAGCACAAAGAGCGGCAGGGAGGGAGGAAGGAACGCGGGGTGTGGGGAAGACAGGGAAGCCCCTGGCACAGAGAGGGCAGAGCGCTCATGCTGGGCAGGCAGAGGGGGGCAGCCAGAAGCGGGGCAGCGGGGCCCATCCGTGACTGGCCCTGGCACATGGGCGGCTTTCTTGCGAGCATGCAACTTCTGGTGCTGAATGAAACTTGCGCTCCACTTGAAGGCTTTCCCGCACACCTTGCACTCGTAAGGCCTCTCCCCGGTGTGGAGCCGCTGATGCTGGACCAGGGTGACCTTCTGATTGAAGGCCTTCCCGCACTCCTGGCAGCCGTAGGGCTTCTCCCCAGTGTGGATGCGCTGGTGCACTGCAAAGCGGGAGCTGCAGCTGAACGTTTTCCAGCACTCTTTGCATTTGTAGAGCTTCTCCCCCGTGTGGAGCCTCTGGTGCTGGAGAAACACGGAGCTCCTGCGGAAGGCCTTCCCGCACTCCTTGCACTCATAGGGCTTCTCCCCCGTGTGGATGCGCCGGTGCTGCAGCAGGACTGAATTTGAACTGAAACTTTTCCCGCACACCTGACACTCGTAGGGCTTCTCCCCGGTGTGGGTGCGCTCATGCACGATGCGGTCATAGCTACACCGGAAAGCCTTCCCACAGTCCTTGCACTGAAAGGGTTTCTCTCCAGTGTGGATTCGCTGATGCCGGAGGAGTTTGGAATTGTAGCTGAAGGTTTTCCCACAGTCCGGACATCCGAAAGGCTTCTCTCCAACGTGGAGTTTCTGGTGCTGAAGAAGGTGGGAATTTTGACCGAAGGCTTGTCCACAGTCCTGACACAAGTAAGGTTTCTCCCCGGTGTGGGTTTTCTGGTGCCGGGAGAGTTTTGAGTTATACCTGAAGGCTTTCCCGCACTCTCTGCACTTGTAGGGCTTCTCATCCGTGTGAATCCTCTGATGCTGCACAAGGTCGGAATGTTGGCTGAAATAGCGACCACACTCGCCACATTTATAAAACGCCTGTCCTCCAGGGAGGCCCTGCTTTGTCAGGAGGTGGGTGCTGACACCGGTGCTCCCTTCCAGCTGCCTGCCTGCCTCCGCCCTTTTGATGATGGGGGATCTGGAGTCCTGGACCAGCGAGTCTGTGCAACCTCCTTGGTTTGTCTTCTCTGCTGCGCCACACGGCTGTGGCCTCCCTAAGCTGTTCTTAAGGGGAGGGTGCTGGGGAGCTTCTGTGAGCAGCCCCTCCGCCATCAGTCTGTGTGCCCCTGAGTCTTTAGAAATCTTCGGTCTTGGGCTTTGCTCCTCATTCTTGGTCTTGTTTTTACCACCTAGCATGATAAAAAGAAAACAGAGGCACTGAAGCTAGAAAGGTAGAGTTTACTTTAAAAAAAAAGGGGGGGTGCATTTTAATGCACTTATGACAGATTTTATACTATTTTGATCTATTTAAGTCTAGTGTAGTCCAGACTAATTTTTTTTTCTTAACTGAGCATTCTCTATTAGAAAAACTAGATTTTTTACAACTACATATATTTTTCAAATTTTATTTATTTATTTATCTCTAGCAATCTCTACACCCAGTGTGGGGCTTGAGCTCATGACCTAGAGATCAAGAGTGGCTACCCACTGGGTGCCTGGGTGGCTCAGTGGGTTAAAGCCTCTGCCTTTGGCTCAGGTCATGATCTCAGGGTCCTGGGATCGAGGCCCACATCGGGCTCTCTGCTCAGCAGGGAGCCTGCTTCCTCCTCTCTCCTCTCTCTCTGCCTGCCTCTCTGCCTACTTGTAATCTCTCTCTCTGTGTCAAATGAATAAATAAAATCTTTAAAAAAAAAAAAATAATTAAAAAAAAAAAATAAATGCTAAGCACAGCTCACTGATGAGTTGCAAAGCAGAGTTTAGAAGATATGGTTTGAGATTCTCAAGGACAGTAGTCCTCAAAGTGTGGTCCCTGGACCACCATCACCTGAGAACCTGCTAGTCATTCCTGGGCCCTGACCGAGTCCTGCTGAATTAGAACCTCTGGAGGTGGTATCCAGCAAGTCCATGTTCTAACAAGCCCCTCATGAGAATCTGATGCTCACTGGAATTGGAAACCACTGATCTAGAAGCTAAAAATACAGATGGAGGCTGTTCTTATAACTGTTTAAAGCTACACTGCCCATAAGGCAGCCCCTAGACACCTGTGGCTACTTAAATTTATTTTTTTAATTTTTTTTGACTGTTTGAGATTTTATTTACTTGAGAGAGAGAAAGAGAAAGCATGCATGAGAGCACAAGTAGGGGAAGGGGCAGAGAGAGAGGGAGAAGCAGACTCCCTGATGAGCAGGGAGCCCCACACAGGGCTCAATCCCAGGACCCTGAGATCATGACCTGAGCCAGAAACAGATGCTTAACCAACTGAGATGTGGCTACTTAAATTTAATTAAAATGGAAAATGTAAAATTCAGTTCCTTGTTTGCACTAACCACAGTTCAAGTACTGATGAGGACAATGGCTACCATATTGGGCAGTGCAGATATAGAACATTTCTGTCACTCGACAGTGTCCTATTAGGACAGCACTGGCTTAAAGCCGTGGTCCAACTAAACAGACCATGCACAGCTGTGGCAAAGGGAAACACTGACCACTGCAGGCAGTTGGCGGGGAAAGGTTTCTCATCAAGACGACAGGAAGTGGGGTGCTAGGTGGCTCAGCCGGTTAAGTGTCTGCCTTTGGCTCAGGTCATGATCTCAGGGTCCTGGGATCCAGCCCTGAGTTGGGCTCCCTGCTCAGCGAGGAGCCTGCTTCTCCCTCTGTCCCTCCCCTCTGCTCGTACTCTCTCCCTCTCAAATAAATAAAATCTTAAAAAAAAAAAAAGATGATGGGAAGTGCTGAGTCAACCCAAAGGCACCGACGACGATGGAAGTAGGCTGAATTAGGAAGGAGAGTTTGGTTTACAAGACTCTGAACAACATAAGGGATGGAGAGAGCATGAGAGACAGCCAACTGAATGAGAAGGCTAAACACCTAATCTCTGGATGGATCTCATTCATCTATTCTGTACCTTTCAGAAAAGGAAACCATTCATTTCCAATAAATAAACAGGATTTCTTTCAAAAGCTAATTTATAGTGTTAAGGAATTTGTAAAAATTCTCTTCCCAGGTACAGTTTCATAAACACACATACACAAAATGTCCTCATAGAAACAAGCTCTGGGGTGCTGTGTGGCTCAGCTAGTTGAGCATCAACTCTTGGTTTCAGCTCTAGTCATGATCATAGGGTCATGGGATCGAGCCCTGTGTCAGGCTCCGTGCTCAGTGCAGTCTGCTTAAGACTCTCTCTCTGTCTCCCTCTGTCCCTCCCCCCTTTCTCTTTCTCTCTCTCTCAAATAATAAATCTTTAGAAAAAAGAAGTTCTTACTACATTGCGTTTAGATTCCTAAATTGCCCCAAAGAAGCCTATTTTCACTATGTGTTTTTAAAATCCTCTAGCTTTGTAAAGAAAAATTACAGAGAACAGAATTTTCGGATGGGTCTTTTATGGGACACTTTTCTGAATGAAAGTGACCATCTTCATCCTCATCAGGAACTGGTATGACAGAAGCAAAACCTTTCTCATGTTAAATCATTAAAAGACAGGAGGAGGCCAAGCCAAGGAGGAAGGCGGTGGGTTCTCCCGCTTACCTGCGTGGACACGTCCCAGGGCCTCTCCCTCCAGGGCTGTCCAGGGATCCAGGCCCCATGGTGCTTCCCCTTGCTCGAACTGGAGTATCAGATCTGGTTTGGGGAATGGCAATGCTGCTAAAAGAGAAAAAAAAGGAACAAGAAGCTGAGGAGAGTCCCTGCTGACCCTCTCAGCTCATCTTTTGCTTTGCCAGGTGAAAAAATCGACATCCCAGGACACTAAATAAGCTCAGTGTGGAGAGAATCCGGGGATCTAAGGAAGGCTCAAATTGTTTTGCTCAAGAGGAGGCTTACTCTGGCTCTATCAGAGAAGACAGACAGCTCCTGCTGTCATTAGAGGTATGTGCAGGGGGTCCTAAGAGACTGTCACACCAGGGAGATGGGGCCCAGGACTCCAGGGAACTGGAAGAGGGGAGAAGTGAAGGTGGGGCCACCAGGAACCCTCTCAGCTGTCTGTGCCCAGAGCAAAAAGCCCTCTCAGGAGAATACCCACCAGGAAACAGGGAAGAGGCAAATCCTGCTGAAAAGCAAAGCGAGCCTAGATCTTTCTCCATTAGCTACTCCCAAAACAGGGGATTAGGGAGCTCGGCTCATGGTGCCTCAATCCTGGGGATATGGGAGACCCCGGATCCACCAAGGAGGAAGCCAGGGGCCCTCAGGGCAGAGCTGGTTCAGGGACAAGGAAGGACTTACCCAAGGAAGTGATGTTTGCATAATTCTCCAGCATCACCTCTCGGTACAGGGCCCTCTGCATGGGGTCCAGGCTGGCCCATTGATTCTGGGGGAAGTACACGGCTACATCTTCAAAGGTCACTGGCTCCTGAAAAAAACAGGCTCTTGCTCAAGTCCCATCTGAGGGCTGAGGAGGGGTCTGAACTCCAGGGAAGGGCTGCCTCTACTGGAGTCGGTAGCTCTGAGCCCCATGGGAGGATTGTACTGGCAAGGACAGCCACAACCATACCCCAGTCAGGGACAGCCCTCAGCACATTTTCAACGTGCACACCTCTGGGGCTCCCCTGCCTGGTGGTCACATCAACCCCCTGTCTGGTTCCATGAGCTGGGTCGATCTTTCTGCTATGTTTTCTAAGATGACCATAGCAGATATCTGTCTTTTAGTCTGAATCCATCCATTCCATCCACTTGGTTTCTCTCTGGTCTTCCCCCTCCATGTGTTTCTATAGACAGAGGAACAATTCCATGGGCACAGAGTTCCTTACTCTCTGGTTGGTTCTCCTTCTTTCTGCCATCTTTATCAGCTTTATCAGAATTGGCTGTCCCTTGAAGGCAGTGTGCAGTATCGTCTCCTCCTCTCCAAACACCTGACTCCAGGGACAGGATGGCAGTCTCCATCCTTGAGCAGGCACCTGCCCCCAGATCACCTAAGCTCCGTCCAACCTGCCGACGCTGCCCTCTGCACCAGATGTGTCTCCCTGCCTCCCGATAGGGCCATTTCCACCTTCTCAGGGGAGAAGGAAACCATCTCTTATCCTGTGTCACCTACTTTTACATCAAATCAATCATCAGAACACAGCGTAAGGTAAGAATTATTATTCTCTATTACAGATGATGGGAATCAGTGATATTAAGCACTTTGAAATAGACAAAAGGGAGTCCTCTTTATCTGAGTATTTATCGCAAGGTTGTATAAGGAAGCGTACATTTCAAAATGAACTAACCACTTATACACGTGAGTGGCACTCTCTCTCCCTGACTTACAGTGAACTCTACCCCAGTGTGTCACATCAACAACCTCTCTGTGCCTAGCGTCTGCCGGGGCGAAAAGACACAACTACACACATAACATACAGGATTGCAGCCATCATGGTAAAGATTGGTTCGGACAACAATCATCCATGGATGCTACACTGAGGAGGAAATTTTGACGAGGAGCAGGATACTTGCATGATCATAAATGTCTCCCCACAGATTTCTGATCAGTTGCAAGGGAAAGATGAGAATTATTCACTGAAGAAATCAGGTATCACCTTGACCAGAAGTTTAAATGTGGCTCGCGTGCCTGAGGAGCTGAATTTCTCATTTTAATTAACTTTAATTCTAAACAGGCACGTATAGTTAGTGGCTACCTTCCTGGACAGCGCACACTAGATAGTTCATGGCCTCCAAATGCTAACCAACCTTCTGTCTTTACTTTCTTCAGAGGCAAGAGCTGGGAACAGGGACCTGACCTTCCTTCCTTATATCATGGCTTCTGCCCCTCCACTCCCCTGAGACATCCCTGTAATTATCAGTGCCTGCCTTGTTCCTTGTTTTTTACAACATTCAGCTTCTCAACATCCTGCCCCACCTCTGATCACTCTGTTTCTGTCCTCTGCTAACAGTTATTCCTTCTCCATGAAGCAGGGCTCTTGATTCCTCTACACAGCATGTGAGTTCAGAGGCAGCGCAGCACAGGGACAAACAGCACAAGCTTCAGAGCAGCGCTCCTCAACAGGGAAACGCCCACCAGGAGACATAGGGCACTCACAGTCTGGGGACTCTTTTTTTTTTTTTTTTAAGATTTATTTATTTATTTGAGAAAGAGAGAGAGTGCACACACAAGTTGGGGGGAGGGGAGAGGGAAAGGGAGAAGCAGACTCCGCGCTGAGTGCAGAGACCAATGTGGGGCTCGATCCCAGGACCCCGAGATCATGAACTGAGCAGAAGGCAGACGCTTAACTGACTGAGCCACCCAGGCACCCCTGGAGACGTTTTTGGTTGTCACAACCATAGGGTGGTGGGGATGCTATTGGCATCTAGTAGGTAGAGGCCAGGGATGGGGCTAATCATCATACAACACACAGGACAGCTCCCCACAACAACAAATTTTCTGGCCCAAAATGTCAATAGTGCTGAGATTGACAAACTCAGCTCTAGGGTCGGACTCCCTAGGTTAAAATCCCATCTCTGATAACCATCAGCTGTGTGACCCTGGATGAAATACTCAAATTCTTTTGCCTCAGTTTCCCTACTTGGAAAACTGGGATAATAGGAGTACCTATTTTTAAGATTTTTGTAAGGGTGGGATAAGATAATATGTGTAAAGAACTCAAACATCATCACCTGGCACACGGTGTTATATAAATCTCAGCACTTACAAGTACAGATGAGATTAGGGGAACGTTTCTCATAGAGATTGTAGATAAGACTGTAGGGGCGCCTGGGTGGCTTAGTCGGTTAAGCATCTGCCTTCAACTCGGGTCATGATCCCAGGGTCCTGGGGTCAAGCCCCACATCGGGCTCTCTGCTCGGCAGGAAGACTGCTTCTCCCTCTCCCACTCCCCCAGCTCGTGTTCCTTCTCTCCCTGTCTCTCTCTCTGTCAAATAAATAAATAAAATCTTAAAAAAAAAAAAAAAAGACTGACAGTTGTTTAGGTATGCCTGGGTGGCTCAGTGGGTTAAGCAGCTAACTCTAGATTTTGGCTCAGGACATGATCCCAGGGTGTGGAGATTGAGCCCCATGTCAGGCTCTGCACTCAGTGGGGAATCTGCCTGAGGATTCTCTCTCTCTCTCTCCCTCTGCACCGGCCCCCTGCCTCTCACACTCTCTCTTTCCCTCACTCGAATAAATCTTTAAAAAAAAAAAAAGACTGACAACTGTCTAAATACATATATGCATGTGTGTATTTTTTTTTCCCTCCCTCTCTTTTTTAATAATAGAATCCTAACTTTACTTAGGGCTGCTCCCAGCTCTGGCAACTAAGTGAGACCAATGAAACACAAGTACCAAAACTGTTGGGGACCCTCTGGGAAGGTTCGTGGAAGACTGCAAACTGATGGGCGCCTGGGTGGCTCAGTGGGTTAAAGCCTCTGCTTTCGGCTCAGGTCATGATCTCAGGGTCCTGGGATCGAGGCCCGCATCGGGCTCTCTGCTCAGCAGGGAGCCTGCTTTCTCCTCTCCCTGTCTCTCTGCCTGCCTCTCTGCCTGCTTGTAATCTCTCTCTCTGTGTCAAATAAATAAAAATAAAAAATCTTTAAAAAAAAAAAAAAAAAGACTGCAAACTGATGAGAGGTTTGCCTTTTTTGGCATCTCCTCTTGCATCTGGAATGCACACATGAGAGCTAGAGATCAAGCAGCCACCTTGGACCATGAAGTGGCCTTTAGCGCGAGAGCCAGTGCTAGGATGGTGAAGCAGAAACAGAGAAAGAACCCGGTGTGGGGTAATACTACCACTGCCCCCGTGTCCCTGGACTGCCTCTCCCTGACTTCTCTTGCATGGGAGAGAAGCCTCTATCTCATTTAAGCCACTGTTTCTTTGGGTTTCCTTACTTGAAGCCCATCCTGAGTGACTACCCCACATAAATCACCAGGAGAGAACAGACTGCCCCCACAGATGTTTAAATACTTCCTGACTTGGAACTAATTTTGGCTTAAGTGCTGAAACGGAAGTAGACAGTCCGATGTCTACATACACATTATTCTTAAGTCTTGGATAGGTCTTCCTAATTATATGACACATCTATTACACAAGATGCTAGCTTTCTCATTCCCTGATCTAGGATGCTAGAGAAAAACTCAATGCAAGCATCCTCTAGTGCCAGGAAAATTCTGGAAGACAACTGCTTCCAGGGCGGCATGATTTTGTGCCAACAAAGGATACAGGCTTTCACAGAGGTTAAGCTGTCATCTTTGCAATGGGCTGGAGGCACTGGCATCAGCTCCAAACTCAGCATTCCTCCAAGAATCCACCTCCCCCATCAATCCACACCCTCCAAAGGCTCCCCAGTGGCATCACTGTGCCCGGACTTCATGTAGGGCAAATTCCTCCTGTGGGAGTGACTGTTTAAATGCAGGAGGTGGCCTTCCTCTGTATGGTGTGATGCAGACTGTCACTCCCCAAATTTTAACTTGCCCATTTGTTCCCCAGATATTGTACAAATGTAGATTCTGATTCTGGAGATCTGGGTTGGGGCCTGAGACTCTGCCTTTCCAGCAAGCCTCTTGGTGATGCCAAAGCTGCTCATCTGTGAACCGTACTTTCATGGTCCATAGTCTGCATGGATGTAGATTCTCACTTTTTAATTTTTTTTAAAGATTTTATTTATTTATTTGACAGAGACACAGCGAGTGAGGGAACACCAGCAGGGGGAGTGGGAGAGGGAGAAGCAGGCTTTCCTGCAGAGCAGGGAGCCCGATGCAGGGCTCCATCCCAGGACCCTGGAATCATGACCTGAGCTGAAGGCAGACACTTGACGACTGAGCCACCCAGGCGCCCTAGATTCTCACTTTTTAGCAGAGTTTTCTTAGCTGATGCTTCCTTCTTTCCCAACCAACCTGATCCTCCCAAGTTTACCTACTCACACTCATCACCTCCCCTAACACACTCCTCTGCCATACTCAACTGATGGATGCAAAGCTAAGCATGGGACTGGTCAGGTCAGGTTACTATTCCTGTAGTGATTGACTGTATCTCTTCTGAATGTGGAAAGAGGGAAGAAAGCTCACTCACCTGGCACCACACCGTCTGGAGCATGGCTGACCGCCCCTGGCTTCATGCACTGCCCTCTCTGTTTGGAAAAGCAAGAACCTGTGGAGCTAAGAGAGAGAATCACAATGAGGCTAACCCTGCCTCGTTCCCCACCTCTTTCCCCGCAGTCTCCGTGCTTCTCTCATTGAAAACAATATTACTAGGACACTCCGGATGTTCCCAGTGCACCTTCTCCAGCGGTTCATGTGGTGCTGCATCTGCTTCTTTTGTAAATCTACAAAATCTGCCTGGTGAAGCTGAAAATTCCTCGAAAGAATGTCTGTGAAGCAAGAGTCAAGAACTGCATGCAGTGGATTCGTGGCTTTCAAGAAAATCCCTGGCCCACTATGAATGAATTACGAAGTAGTCTGTTACCAAAGGTGGCAAAGACTTAAACGAGCATTTAGAGAAAAGGTAGGATAACGGGGCCCCGGGACGGGATGCAAGTGGTGATCCGGCCCCAGGGGAAAGGGGAAGACGCTCAACGTCCCAGGGGGCGATGCTGACCAGAGACCCCAGGGGAAGCTGCACAGTGCCCCCGCCCCCGCCCGCAAGCGGGCGACCCCACGCGTCACCCGCCCCCACCCTGAGTACCGCGAGCCGGGGGGACTTCAGGCCAGCTCTTCGGGGCAAGAGGGTTGATGGCGCCTCTGAGGCAGGGCCCCGACGCCCGAGCTCCGGGACCCGGCGGGCCGCGCCACCGCACCGAGGCGGACCACCGAACNCTCCCCCCGTTCGCAGCCGAGGCGGAAGCGCGAGCGGAGGCGCGCCCACCCGCGCCGCTCTAGGAAGCCCGGAGGCCGGCCTTCTCCATGGTCCCGAGCGGGACCCGCCGCCTGAGCCCCTGCGCCGGCTTTCCTCCCGCCCTGCGGGTGCGGCGCCGCGCCCCGGCCTGAGAGCCGCAACTCGGGGACACCGAGCCGGCACCACAGTCCGCGTGGGTCTGCGTGCGGGCTCCAGTGCTGGCCAGCAGTAACTTCGCCGAATGAATTCTGGACCCGGTCTCTGTCGAACGGCTTCTGGACTGTGACCTGAGACCGCCAAGTCCCAGGTCTGGCTGTCGCCGTTCTGATCCCGGCTCCATCACCCGTTCACTGTATGGCCTGTGCCTGTTGATCAAACTCTGTGCTTCGGTTTCTCAGTTGGGAACAGCGGTAGTTTCGAACTCATCGACTCAGTGCAGTAACTTGATGAGGGAACAGAGGGCTGAGGACAAAGCAAAAGCCGACACCCTGCAACTTTCCCCCACCCCCACTCCTGGGTGGGACATGTGTGACACCCTCCCAGCAATCCCCCAACTATCTTGATCTTAATGCCTTGCTAGGGGGGAAAAACATTGACAATGACAAGGCCTCTGGTATCCGGTATCCTGTAGGTCTTCTTTAGGGTATGAAAGCTCTATCGAAACCTCCCTTTTTCCTTTCCTCCCCCAAACCCATGTATATAACCTGCCACCCCTCACAACCCCAGTGCAACAGCTCTTTCTGCCCAGGGGTCCTGTGCGGTGCTTTAATAAACCACCATTTTACATCAAAGATGTCTCAAGAATTCTTTCTTGGTCATGGGCTCTGCATTCCCCTCCCACTGAACCTCACTTACACTCTAAAACTTAATCAAATTGAGTGAGTCAACTCGTGCAAAGCACTTATAACAACTTCTGGTCCTGCATCATAAATAAGTCAGAGTAAGTTCTAGCTCTGTTGCAGACATTATTGTTATCCCTGTGTGTCGTTGCCACTTTCCTATAACACACTCCCACATCTCTTTCTCCAGTCCAGATAGAATAATAGTCAGGGCAGCAGCTTCCTGTTGGCCAGGCATTGTGCAGATACCTTTGAGCTAGAGTCTTCTATATCAACCTGCCTACTATTTTTTTTTAAGATTTTATTTATTTATTTGACAGAGATAAACACAGCAAGAGAGGAAACACAAGCAGGGGGAGTAGAAGAGAGAGAAGCAGGCTTCCTGCTGAGCAGAGAGCCCGATGTGGGGCTGGATGTGGGGCTCTATGTGAGGCTCTATGTGAGGCTCAATCCCAAGACCCTGGGATCATGACTTGAGCTGAAGGCAGATGCTTAACAACTGAGCCACCCAGGCACCCCTACCGTTTCGTTCTACTTGGCTAATCCATAATCACCTAAAACTCAGAACTTTTCCGGACTGATCTTGTCATCCTTCCCTCACCTTCCAGTTCCACTTCCCAGGGTTGCCCTGTCCCTTTCCCCCCAACATACTGCACTGTAACCCAGCTAGGTGAGTTCCATCCTTGGTGAGTTACAGGTAGAGACTACACCAGGTAGAGTTGTCATACAAAGGAAATTTATTTGCGGCAAATAAAGAGATCGTGGGGGAATAACTTCCAAAGCTGTGACTCCTACAGTGAAGGCTAGTGGGTTCTTTTTACTTAAGGTTAGGATGAATATTCAGAATGGGGCATGTAAAAGTGGGCATAACCAAAGAGGTGTAAACGTGGGCATAACCACATGTAAAAGTGGGCATAAACAAAGAGGTAAAAGATCTGTACTCTGAAAACTCACGAAAGAAATTGAAGAGGACACAAATATGGAAACACGTGCTTATGGATTGGAAAAACAAACGTTAAAATGGCTGTACTAAAAAAATAAATACAAAAAAAATTTAAAAAAATAAAATGGCTGTACTACCCAAAGCAATCTATACATTTAATGCAATCCCTATCAAAATACCATGAGCAGGGGCACCTGGGTGGCTCAGTAGGTTAAGCTCGTCAGGCTTCTGCTTAGGTCATGATCCCCGGGTCCTGGGATCCAGCCTCACATCGGACTCCCTGCTCATCGGGGAATCGGCTTCTCCTTCTCCTTCTGCCACTCCCCCTGCTCGTGCTCTCTCTCTCTCAAATAAATAAATAAAATATTAAAAAAAATACCACCAGCACTTTTCACAGAGCTAGAACAAACAATCCTAAAATGGGTATGGAACCACAGAAGACGCCAAATAGTCAAAGCAATCCTGAACAAGAAGAGCAAAGCTGGAGGCATCACGATTCCAGACTTCAAGCTCTATTACAAAGCTGCAATCATCAAGACAGTATGGTACTGACACAAAAATAGATACATAGATCAATGGAAAAGAATAGAGATCCCAGAAATGGACCCACAACTCTATGGTCAACTTACCTTCCACAAAGCAGGAAAAAATATCCAATGGAAAAAAGTCTCTTCAACAAATGGTGCAGAGAAAACTGGACAGCCACATGCAGAAGAATGAAAGGACCAATTTCTTGGTCCTATACACAAAAATAAATTCCAGATGAATGAAAGACCTACATGTGAGACAGGAAACCATCAAAACCTAGAAGAGAACATAGGCAGCAACCTCTCCAACCTCGGCTGCACAACTTTTTTTTTTAAGATTTTATTTATTTATTTGACAGAGAAACAGCAAGAGAGGGAACACAAGCAGGGGGGACAGGGAGAAGCAGGCTTTCCGTGGAGCAAGGAGCCTGATGTGGGGCTCGATCCCAGGACCCTGGGATCATGACCTGAGCTGAAGGCAGATACCCAGCAACTGAGCCACCCAAGCACCCAATTGCAACAACTTCTTATTAGGTACATCACTGGAGGCAAAGGAAACCAAAGCAAAAATGAATTATTGGGACTTCATTAAGATAAAAAGCTTCTGCACAACGAAGGAAGCAATCAACAAAACTAAAGGATTATTAAGCACGGTAGATGACATGGTTGGATATATGTTTTTGGTTCGTTTTTTTTTTTAAGATTTTATTTATTTATTTGATAGAGAAAGAATACACAAGCAGGAGGAGCTGCAGAGGGAGAGGGAGAAGCAGGCTCCCCGCTGAGTAGGGAGGCCCATGCTGCCCCATGCGGGACTGGATCCCAAGACCCTGGGATTGTGACCTGGGCTGAAGGCAGACGCTTAACTAACTGAGCCACCCAGGCCTCATAAATAAGTCTTTTCTGATGTCCTAGGTGATGGTCTTCCAGACTCCCCTCGCTTACCACACTGCTGACATTGTCTTTCTCAGTGTCATTCTTTCGAGTAGACTGTGAGCTCTTTTAGCAGGCACTCCAAAAATATTTACTAAATGAATGAACTTGTTTCACCTCTTAGCTTCTGAAAATAGGAATATTATGAAAAGGAAATGAGACTTGTGTAAAGTGGCTGGAAAAAAGAAGTGAACAAATTCTGGTTCCCGAACCTGCTTTCACTAATAGTACTTAGTCTATATAAGGGCACTGGAGGATGTTCTACAAGAAAATCATTTTGAATCTAAAACTCTAAAGAGCTAAACTATTACATAGACACAAGATGTAATATTGTGATGTAATAAAGAAATAGTTATTTGGTCTTCTTCCCCAGTTTCTGGCATAGAATTCCTAAAACCTCTGCAATTTCTTGAGTGATAGGGATGATAAGAGCATCTTTTGTTATAACATTTCATCTTTCTCCCTGATTCCCAATATTGGAAGCTTCTAAAACTATTTGAGTCTTTGGGGGTAGTAAGAGTGTCATTTTGCACGCTGATGGAGACTGGTGGCTGGGGGCCCTAGAGAGCTTCAGGAATAGGGAGGGGCTGGTCACCAGAAGAACCAACCATGTGACTAGAACTTTCACCCCCATCCCCTGGAGTGGAGAGAGGCTGGAGATTGAGTTGATCACCAGTGGTCAATGATTTAATCAATTATGCCTACATAATGATCCTCCATTAAAAACACTTAATGGGTTGGGGGGGTTCAGAGAGCTTCCAGGCTGTTGAACACAAGGCGCTGGGAAGGTGATGAACTGAAGAGGGCATGTGCACTCCTTGCCCTTGCCCTCACACCTCACCCTAGGGGCTTCTTCCATTTGGCTGCTCCTGGGTTGTTTCCCTATAAGCTAATAGTAACTAAAGTGTTTTCCTGAGTTCTGCAAGCCATTCCTAATTTATCAAACCTGAGGAAGGGGTCATGGGAACTCCAACGTATAGCTGGATAGTCAGATGTGCAGGACTGGGACTTGCAATCAGTATCTGAAATGGGGCAGACCCAAGCTGTGGGATCCGACCCTAACTCTGGGCAGTGCCAGAACTACATTGATTTGGGGACAACTGGGTGGCTCAATCAGTTAAGCGTCCAACTCTTGGTCTCAGCTCAGGTCTTGATCTCAGACTCCTGAGCTCAAGTCCCATGCTGGGCTCCATGCTGGGCAGAGAGCTTACTTAAAAAAAAAAAACAAAAAACAAAAAACAAAACTAAACTGATCTGTAGGACATCCATTTGGTGTCCAGAGTTAGAAAATCGGCTGATGTGGGGGAAAAAAAAACAACCCACACGTTTGCTATCAGAAATGCTGTAATAACAATTCATATACATAAAATATTTTCAGACAAGCATTCAGAAAATTCATCACTCATGAATGCTAACTGAAATACTGGAGGATGCAGTCCATGAAAATTAAAAAATTCATGAACCTAAGAGGAAGAGGTGGGACAGAAGCAGCAGTGGTAAACCAATCAATTAGTAGAGGATATTAAACTAAATACGCATCGCCCCTTTTTATTTATTACTTTTTTTATGTAGGTATGTATGTAGGCTCCACGCCCAGCATGGAGCCCAGGGTGGGGCTTGAACTCACAACCCTGAGATCAAGAGCTGAGCTGAGATCAAGAATTGACTGCTTAACTGAGCCACCCAAGTGCCTCACGATGCCTCTTTAAATACTGTTCAGGGAGGATGTGTACAAGATAGAGAGATTGGTTTAATTCTGTGGATGAACAGTAACAGAAATAGAAGGTATGACTTCCAAACCAATTCAAGAAACAAGGGGTGGAAATGGAGGGGAGGAGGGGAAATACACCAGAGGTCAGCAAGTGGAAAACAGAGACAGAAGTCTAATTATAGGGTAATGAAATGCAGCGCACATAAATGGCTTGCACTGATGAACAGCCTCAGATTAAAAAAGTTGTAATCTATTTACACGTGACACAGCAAAAACAAAATAAAAATGACACGGTGACATTGAAAATTAAAGGGTAAGCGTTGTTCTGGGGTCTCCAGCCAGTCCACAGCTTCCTTGTGACTTGTAGCTTAAGATCCCCATTTACCTAGACAACTCCCCACCCTTCAGGAAAGGCTGGGTAGCCCCAAACGGGCTGCATTTCCCCTACCTAAACTGTATCACTTGCCCATTAATTAGTATCACCAAAGCAAAATGAGTTTTGTCCCCATGAATGCCAGTGAGGCTCAGAAGCCAGGTTTTGGTTAGAAATAATAGGGAGTAACAGAAATTTAACTATCATACCATAATGTATTTTGCTTACTTGTCTTAGTTTCCTACAGTGTATTTTCTAAAGAAAACTTACTAAACTCTTTAGCTACTGGGATGTTATTTATAGGGAATATATTTGTACAAGAGGAAAAACTCATCAGGTGCTCTAAACTATCCATTTCCCATGAGCACACTAGTTATGACTGTGTGATAGCTTTATACTGAGTCTGGACAGACTGGGGCTAAAGAACCGATTCTCTAACAATAACTTTAACAATCCTATCAATCTACTCCATAATCCCGACCCCAGAGATAGACTTTATGCCACACATCAAGCACACTCGCCAGCATGTCAAAAAGAACCTTTATTACTTGTCTTTAAAAGCCTCTTATGCTTTTTATGCTTTCTTGCCAGATGCCTTTGGAGCAGGTGCTTTCTGGGCTGGAGCTTTCTGACCCTTCTGAGCTTTTGGAGGTGCTGCCTTCTGTCCTGCAGCTTTCGGGGCAGGAACCTTCTGGGCTGGAGCCTTCTTGCCCGCAGCAGCCATCTTTTTGGCTGGAACCTTCGCAGCAGCTGCTGCAGCCGCACCCTTAGCAGCAGGTGCTTTTTTAGGAGAAGCTTTCAGGAGAGCTGCTTTCTGTAGCTTCCTAACTTCAAGCTTGATTATTCTGTTCCTCTGAAAAATTTCAATATGTTATTGTGTAAGCACACAAAAAACTACTTTGCTGTCTATCCTGTATGTATAGAATGCACATGCAAGAAAACAAACCTTATGTCTAAAACTCTTGTGAATTCAACTGTAGTCTATCAAGCTTGGGCAGAATTACCAGACAAGTTTAGGGTAAAGATAAAAAAATCTTTTAATAATTTAAAAACTTACCATCTTCTTTGCCTTCATGACTTTGTAACGATCAAAATCTGTCATCTTGGCTTTCTGTTAAAAAAATAAAGTTAATAAATAATCCCTCATACTACCTATCATCCCTCCAAAAAAAAAGGGGTCATAATTAAAATGACCCTAAGCCATTACCCTTTCTCTGGCTTCAATCTTCTTGGCCCATCTTGTGGCTGCCCATTTTGTATTGATATCTGCCTTCTGCCAGGCTTGTCGGACATACTTCTGGCGGGCACTAGGAAAGAGGCATCAGATTAAGCCATCAACTTTTTTTTTTTTTTTAAAGATTTTATTTATTGATTTGAGAGAGAGTGAGAGAGAGCATGAGCAGGGGGGGGGAAAGGGAGAAGCAGGCTCCTTGCAGAGCAGGGAGCCCGATGTGGGGCTTGATCCCAGGATCCTGAGATCATGACCTGAGCCAAAGGCAGAGGCTTTAACCCAGTGAGCCACCCAGGTACCCCAAGCAATCAGCTTTGAAGCCACATAGATCCAAGGACAGCTTTCAACCCTCTAAAAGCACAATTTATACCCACCCCCTAAGTTGAAAAGCATCAGCAAAACGATACCAAAAGCACCCTTCCCAAAAAAAAAAAAAAAAAAAGGCACCCTTCCCATTCATTATACTTCCGCTCTAGGATGACACCATACATCACATATCTCTCGGCACACTATGTTTTACTTACCTATATGTTGTTCACTAAACCAGGATGTCTTATAACCCCAAAAAGAACTTTGAGACAGAAGGAGAGAACACAGAGGGAGAAGCAGAGCCTGACACGGGGCTCGATCCCAGGACCCCACGATCATGACCTGAGCTGAAGGCAGACACTTAACCAACTAAGCCACCCAGGTGCCTGATTTTTAAAGTAAGCTCTAGGTCCAACGTGGGGCTTGAACTCACAACCCCAAGATTAAGAGTTGCTCTACTCTTAATGTTGCTCTACTGCCTGACCCAGCAAGGAGCCCCTCAAATACACCATTTTAACAAAAAATGCAAACCAGCTCATTTTCTGTATTTGAAAATCACCTCTGGGGGCACCTGGGTGGCTCAGTCGCTGAGCATCTGCTTTCGGCTCAGGTCAAGATCCCAGGGTACTGGGAAATAGCCCTGCATCGGGCTCCCTGCTCAGTGGGGAGTCTGCTTCTCCCTCTCCCACTCCCCCCGCTTGTATTCTCTCTCACTGTGTCTGTCAAATAAATAAATAAAATCTTTAAAAAAAAAAGATCACCTCTGACCTTGTACTTAACATCACTCTACTGTAGTGAATATATAGAAAGCAATTTCCTTTTCATAAACAATGAGGTAAAGCTAATCCTCAGGCCTTCTGTATAATGCTGAAAGAGATGTGGCCAAACACCACAAAATCTAATTATAACCATTTTGAAGTTTCTTTCAAATATTTCAAGTATCAAAACCCTGCATGCTTAAAAAGTAAACCAGAACATGTCCCAACACGTTCCACTGTGACCATCAATGTAGCTAATAGCCCAAGAGTAACCACCACAGCATTTAACTTCCATAATTTCCATCACATCAAGAAAGAATCGCTACTGATTTCTTCAATTCCCTATAAGAAGTTGGGAAAAGAACCTCCTTAGTAGCTGTCAAAACGAGATGACATACATCAAATACTTAATAACTGACACACACTAAAAGCTGAACTAATGACAGCCAGTACTGTGAGAGAAAACAATTAGTATTTTTGTTTTAAAGCTAAAGGTGACTAAAATTATGTTTGGGAAACCAGAATTCCTTAGGGAAGTCTTTCTTGTGTAAATCCTGAAAGGTGGCAAGAGAAAGGATGGCAAATCTGGATAAAGACAAAGCCAGAGAACTGGCAGGGTGGAGAGATAATCACAGGACATTTAAAAAGTAAATAATGGCCACCCCCTTCTATACTGAAAATCCCTCTTCTGAATTGCTCTTACTCTTCAACAGGTATACTAAAGTCTCAAGAAACAAACAAGATAGCAAAGCTTTTTTGAATTAAACTAAGCAAACTTTTACTAAGCAAGCAAAGCTGGGGGAGGGGTATTGGTTGGTGGATAGTTACCTGTGAGGGAATTTGAGGATGAAGTCAGTGAGCTGCATGCACTTGAAAGGCATAGCCTGTCTCCTTACCTGAGTGCAAGGTCCATCGACCAAAGCCTAGAACAAGTAAGATCAAAAAATGTCAGTGCAGAACACAGTAGATCTCCTATATATTTGTCCTTTCAGAATCACCACATCTCTACTACTTAAATGCTTGTAAGAAAGATGAAACTAGTATCAATAGTGTAGCCTATAACCTAACTACATGTAACTTACTGGACAATTTTTAAGTCTTTAATCCTTATGTTTCCAACAATAAACATTATGTTCATTCACAACCTTTGGTCAATCCCTTAGTTTGTGGTTCTTAAATACCAACAGTAGCAGACAAGGGCCTTGAAAGCTATGTGCCTGGCTTTGTTCTAAACTCAATTTACATGCACAAACTCCTTTAAACTTCACCAATGTTTCAACCCATAATTATTTAAAAGATCTAGATAGCTTAAGTGGCAGAGATAATACTCAAACTCAATAATATTGACCAACTCAAGTCTGTGCTTGAAATCCCCATTTTGGGGGTACCTGGGTGGCTCAGTCGGCTAAGCGTCTGCCTTCCACTCAGGTCATGATCCCAGGATCCTGGGATCAAGCCCCGCATCGGGTTCCCAGCTTCCTCTCCCTGCCACTCTGCCTATTTGTGCTCTCTGTGTCAAGTAAATTAAAAAAAACAAAAAAACAAACGAAAAAAACTTAAAAAAGAAATCCCCATTTTAATTTTATTTTTTTAATTACATATATTATTTGCCCCAGGGGTACAGGTCTGTGAATCATCAGGCTTACACATTTCACAGCACTCACCATAGCACAAACCCTCCAGAAATCCCCATTTTGTACTGCCTGTCTCCTCAATGGTAAAATAAACCCACCACCACCAATACCCCAACTTTAGAGGGCCATTGAGAAAATTATCATTACCATCTATACTGCATATCAATCATTAGCAAGTGAAATTGACACTTTTCCTTACACTTACCCTGTTCTGATCAATAACATCTACAATTGCGACCAGCTTCCCAGCATGAGGCCCAAAGGAGACGTAGGCCACCCGGCCAACCTCCACGAAACGCCTGAACACCTAAAATCGAGGGGAAGGGACAGAGTAAGACTTACAAAAAATACTCCTTAGTTTATAAGGTTCTGCAGGTCAAAGGCAGTGTAACTAAGTACAGCAAAAAAGAACGCTGGGGGAACACGCCCAGGGGCCAGGGTACGACCTGACGGATGAACGAAATACGCAGAGCCCACAGCGGCAAAAGCCGGGTTCCCGCTGGCCTCCAGGCGTATGGGTCTCCAAAGCCCCCGTCCCGCTGGGCCCCGGTACGCCCCGGGCCGCTCCAGCTTTCCAGCTCCAGCGGCCACCGCGCGCACGCGAGGCCCAAGGCGTGCCGGGCCTGCACGGCCCTCCACGCGCTCTTCGGCCGCGAGCACGGGGAGCTCCTAAACTCCGTGCTCCACACCCGCTCCCCAGAGAACCTCACCGCACACTACCCAACACCCTATGGGGGTCGTTCCGAGCTTTCCTTCCCCCCACCAGGCGGAAGTGGAGAGGCATGGCCTCCAGACCAGGAGCCCCAAACAGCAATACTCACCATGTTGCCGGCGTTCGGCGAGAAAGAAGAAGGCCCGCCCGACCGTGCGCATGTGTAGAAGGATGCCCCGCCCCATCGACTAACGCGCTGCCGACGTGAGCACCTATTGGTTGGGGTCGTACGTGCATACGCGCGCGTATGCTCACTGGGAAAACATGGCGGGAGTCTGTCGTGAATCTCCTGCCTTTGCGCCAAGGCTATCGGTGAGAGTAGCTTCGGTGATATGCCAAGTCTAGCGGGAGGCGGGTCATCTCTTAGGACTTTAGGGTGCAGAAGAGCACAGAAGCTGTGCCTTTCACTATAGCTCTGTCCACATTCCATTTTACTTCTTTTAACAGAGTTCCATTTTTCCTTCCGTTACTCATGAGTATTTCAGATTTTTGTCTAAATGTTACTCCTGGCTTAGTACTAGATTTTTTTCTCTGCCTAAGCGACCCAGCAATTCTGTTAACATTTTATTTTTTTATTTTTATTTTTTTTTTAGATTTTTTTTTTAATTTATTTCACAGAGGGAGAGAGATCACAAGGAGGCAGAGAGGCAGGCAGAGAGAGAGGGGGAAGCAGGCTCCCCGCCGAGCAGAGAGCCCGATGCGGGCCTCGATCCCAGGACCCCGAGATCATGACCTGAGCCGAAAGCAGAGGCTTTAACCCACTGAGCCACCCAGGCGCCCAACATTTTATTTTGTTAAACTTCACCGACCCCTTCGGCTCGGGTCATGATCCCAGAGTCCTGGGACCGAGTCCCCCATCAGGCTCCCTGGTCAGCGGAGAGCCTGCTTCTCCCTCTCCCTCCGCCTGCCGCTCTGCCTACTTGTGCTCTCTATCTCTGTCAAAATAAATAAAATCTTAAAAAAAAAAAAAAAAGGCAGTAGGTGCCTTGGTGGCTTAGTGGGTTAAGCCTCTGCGTCAGCTCAGGTCAATATCTCAGGGTTGTGAGATCGAGTCCCGCATCTGGCTCTCTGCTCAGCAAGGAGCCTGCTTCCCCACTCTCTCTGCCTGCCTCTCTGCCTACTTGTGATCTCTCTCTAATACATACATACATAAAATCTTAAATAAATAAAAAATAAAGTGATTCAGACTTAACAGAAAAGTTGCAAAACTAGTGCAAATAATTCCCATAAATGCTTCTCTTAGATTCCCCAAATATTAACATTATTTACTTATTTATTGAGAGAGAGAGAGAGACACAGAGGGAATTTATTTATTGAGAGAGAGAGAGACACAGAGGGAGAAAGAGAATCAAGCAGGCTCCACACCCAGTGCAGAGCCAGACCTGGGGTTTGATCTCATGACCCCAAAATCATGACCTGAGCTGAAATCAAGAATTGGATGCTTAACTGACTAAGCTGCCCAGGCACCTCTCCCCAAATGTTAACATTTTATGTTTGCTTTATTGCTCTTTTTTTTTTTCCCGAATCATTTGAGAGGATGGTAGACATGATGTTTCTTAACCTAACAGTGCTTTTGTGCTGTTTCCTAAAAAGCAGGGGCATTATCTTACATAATCAGTACAATGATGAAAATCTGGAAAATTACGCTAACATAATTTATTATTTATTCTGTAGTTTTATTCAAATATTATCAGTTGTCCCACTTACGTCCTTTCGTGCAAATTAAAATTGTTTCCTGGTTCATGATCTAACGAAGGACTACAAGTTGGAAACTTCGTGTCTAGTCTTAAAATCTATAATAGTTCCTACATCTTTGTCTTTCATAATACTGACATTTTAAAATACAGGCTAATTGGTTTGTAGCCTGTCTCTCAATATGGACTTGTAGTTTTCCCCATGATCAGATTCAGATTATGCATTTTTGGCAGAAATGCTGTGCCCTTGATGCAAAACATAAGAATATACACACATAGGATTATCTCTTTGCTTAAATATACAATGTTACCTTTCATTGCTGGATTAAGGCTATGGTTATACTGGCAATTCCCAAATGTCTTTCAGTCCTTTCCTCTAAGCTCTATGCCAATATTTTCCAGGACTGTTATACCAGCCTCCTAAATGACCTGCTTTCTCCACTGCCTCCCTTAATCTATTCTCTGCTCATCAGACAGAGGGATCTTTTAAAAAGAATAAGTCAGATAACATCACTTCATTGTTAAAACACTTCAGTAGTTTTCTACAGTATTTAAAATAAAACCTAGGGTTCCCTGGGTAGCTCAGTTGGTTAAGTGTCTGCCTTCAGCTCAGGTCACAATCCTGAGGTCCTAGGATCCAGCCCCTCAATTGGGCTCCCTGCTAGGCAAGCGAGTCTGTTTCTCCCTCTCTGCCCCTCCCCCCACTTGTGCACGCTCTCTCTCTCTCAAATAAATAAAATCTTGAAAAAAAAATAAAATCTGAACTTCTTACTCTAGCCTACAAGGCCCTGCATCATATGCTCCTATATTCAAACACACCTGTGCCATCCCTCCTTTCCCATCCTCATTTTGGCTCAGCTACACTGGTCTTGAACAGGCCAAGTTCTCTCCTGGTCTGTGAGTTTTTCACATGGTGACTTCCCCCTGCCAGGAATGCTATCCCCTCTGTTCATACTCATTGCATGGCAGTGCCAACTATCTCCTATTTTTTTTCCAGATATCTCTTCTGAGAGACTTAACCTAGCACATAAAAAAAAATAGGCTAGTCCCCTTCCTCCTTTTCCAGCTCAATTTTATTTCCTCAGAGCTATTATCACAATCACTATTGTTTGACTTATTTTTCTGTCCACAGATTGTAGTTCTGTACCAGTTGGAATAAGTTCCATGAGGGCAGGACCTTGGCCATTTTTTTTTCTCTTTGTACACTAGGCTCAATAAATGGGTAATGAAAGAATTAGTATTTAGGGCTTGGGATCTTGCTTTAAATTTTCAAAGCAAAAGGCATGAATAAGAAAGTTCATAGCAGCACTTTTTTTTTTTTTTTTTTTTTTTTTTGGTAATAGCCCCAAGCTGGAAACTACTCAAAGACCATAAATAAGAGAATGGATAAAAGTTAGGAATGGAGTCAACAGCAACTACAAGGAACAATACAGATGAATTTACACATAACACTGAGTGAAATAAGCCAGATACAAAAAGTATGTGCTATATGATTTAATTTATATAAAATTCCAAACAGGCAATCTTTGACTGTTAGAAATCATAATCATGTTTAACCTTGGTGAGGGCAGCAGTGGCTGGGGAGTAAGAAGCTTCTGAGCTGTTGGTGGTGTCTCTTCATCTAGGTGTTGGTTACACCAGTGTGTTCAAACTTGTGATAATTTAAATCTTTATTCTTAGATTTGTGTATTTCTTTTCGCCAAATGTATGTTTCCTGGCTCTACAATCAGAGAATCTGATTTG
This sequence comes from Ailurus styani, assembly GCA_002007465.1. Taxonomy (NCBI): domain Eukaryota; kingdom Metazoa; phylum Chordata; class Mammalia; order Carnivora; family Ailuridae; genus Ailurus; species Ailurus styani. Next base: position 306,990 of record LNAC01000682.1, on the reverse strand, counting down.
CAGGTCTAGGGAGGGGCAAGAATCTGCATTTAAAAACAAGCTCCCCAACTGGCTTACCGAAACACACTTGAAGAAACACCTTGGGATTCTCCACAGTTACAGAATTATTTTTCTAAATTTCACTATCTGATTATGTCACCCCTGTTTAAAGTCCTCCAAATTGTTCATTGCTATCCCCTATTCTACAGGATTAAGTCCAAACTCCCTAGCCTAGCATTCAAGGCCCCCCCCCAAATCTCACCCCATACCTTCCTAGCTTTTTCCCCCTAGCAATCCTGCGTCCCTCATCCCTAATCCCGTTATAGCTCTGTCTCGCGGCTATTCATGCAGTTGTGTCACCTCTTCCTAGAATATGATCCCCACTCTCCCTGAAGAACACCACCACGTCCATTAAGAAGCATGTAAAGATTCCTCCCCAGGCAACTCCAAAGCGGTATTCAGATTTCTTCGAAGCTCCATTAGAATGGGTAGGTAAGTCCAATTAAGGCTATGTACCTCGCGAGGTCGCGGGCGTCCAAGTACGAACAAGAAAATCGGTAACAGCTAAAGATTTCAGAAACCAGAGGACCAGACCAAGCACACAGCTCAGGTTGGCTGGGTACGCCTCTTCCGGGACACCCAACGGGCTCGTCCAATCACCGGGGAGGAAGGGCAACTCCGGGACCACGCCAGGATCCAAGATGGTGTCACGGACTCGCTCAGTAGTTTATTCGGCTCCTCCCTGCGGAGCCACGCCCCCCGCCGTTCGCCGGCCCTCCGAGTCCAATCACCGAGAGAAAGGGGGAGCCGCGGTCCCTGCCTGTTAAACGTGGCAGGCTACTGGAGCGCTTAGGCTTGGATCCTTCGCAGGTTGTTCGCATGGGCTGTCTCGGAAGCTATGTCCGTCTGACAGAGCGCCACTCTGCGCTTGCTTGTGACAAGAGATGGATGTGAGGGGCAAGGCGGGCGCCCCGCGTTGGGTTTCTGCCTTGGAGCACCGAGCAGAGGAGTAGCGCGGGTCCCGGGTCCCAGCTTGGGGAGGCGGAGGACGGCAGCAGCACGCCCACCTACCCTTAGATTCCCTGTAGGTGTCAGCTTGTCCAGAGCTGTTCGCCTGTAACCAGGTGGATCCCAGAATAGCTGTCAGTTTCAGCTGAGTAGGTGTGTCTCGTTTGTTTCTTTCAGTCACGGGGGATGGAAGCGGCAGTTTAGCAGACAAAATGTTTGTCCAGTGCCCAAAAGAGAAATCTAAGCCTGTTTAAGAAGTGAACCGAGCGCGCCTGGGTGGCTCAGTGGGCTAAAGCCTCTGCCTTCGGCTCGGGTCCTGATCTCAGCGCCCTGGGATCCAGCCCCGCATCGGGCTCCCTGCTGAGCAGGGAGCCTGCTTCCTCCTCTCTCTCTGCCTGCCTCTCTGCCTACTTGTGATCTCTCTCTCTGTGTCAAATAAATAAATAAAATCTTTATAAAAAAATAAAAAAAGAAGTGAACCGAAAGCTACCTAGAACTCTGACTTCTTTCTTATTACTGTAATCTTTCCGAGATGTGAACACATCCCAGATATGACTAAAATGGCATGTTAGTTATATATATATATATATGCCTACCTGGCATGATATATTTAGGAGTGAAAACAAATGTATGTTACATCTACTTTCAAATTTTTAATCTTAGGAGGCCCAAAGCTGAACAAGACCGTGTCTCGGCCCAATCAACCTAAAACCATCAGATATAAACCTGTAGTCCAGCAAAATCAGGTGTGTTGATTCATTGTTATAAGGGAGACAGGCCACCAGAGACACCATGGGGCATTTAACCAAATGAAGGAAAAGACTGAGTTACAGAATTGCGGGCAGGTGTAAAGTTTAGATGAAATTTAAATGAAACATTGTTTTGATAGGCTCAGTGCAAAGCAGTACTGTGTAAAGGGGTCAATATCAGTCCTAGATAGCAAAATAGATCCATGGTCCTGTTTCTTTGAGAATTTTGTGTAGGAACTGCTTTATGGAAGCTTTGCATCTGAGTGGTAAATTGAAACTATTTCATTCTTGGTGGCCTGGTAGCTCAGTCGGTTAAGCCTGCCTTCTGCTCAGGTCATGATCTCAGGGTCCTGGGGTGGAGCCCTGGATATGGCTCCCTGCTCAGCGAGGAGTCTGTTTCTCCCTCTCCCTCTGCCCTCCCCCCTCGTGCTCACTCTCTCTTTCTCTCTCTCTTTCTCAAATAAATAAAATCTTTAAAAAAAGAAACTGTTTCATTCTTACTGATAAAATTTCCAACACCAGAGTTTCTGAGAGTCCTTGATTCTAGAGAACAAAGCTTCTAGGTGAGGAAGAAAGCAGTGGTGCTCAAAAAAGGTTATTATGACCTTTATAGCTGTAGTATTCCTTGGCAGACATATTGTTTCTTTTTTTTTTTTGATTATTTATTTATTTATTTGACAGAGAGAGAGAGTACAAGTAGGCAGAGAGGCAGGCAGAGAGAGAGGGGGAAGCAGGCTCCCTGCTGAGCAGAGAGCCCGATGCGGGCCTCGATCCCAGGACCCTGAGATCATGACCTGAGCCAAAGGCAGAGGCTTTAACCCACTGAGCCTCCCAGGCGCCCATATTGTTTCTTTTTAACTTTATAACTGTTTTTATTTTATTTTATTTTATTTTGTTTTTATTTTATTTTATTCTTTTTTTTCCTGCCTGATGGAAGAGCCATGCAGATTTGACTTTCTTAGTCAGAACTAATTTTTATGCCACAGAAATGCTGATGATACATATAGAAGGAAAGAACTCTGAAGGTTTTATCAATGGGGAAGTTTTTGATTTTTTATTTTGTAAAGCAGGAGGTAAAGTCACAAACCACAGGTGACGACATATTCTGGGATGAGAAAATTGTCCATAATAAGGAAGGCGTTGGCCTATTAAATCTCGGGGACCTGAGTAAGAGCAAATGAAGGGTTTGTAGCAACCTATTGGTTGCTCAGTTCCGGCTTCCATTTCCCAAAGAGGTGATGGACTCTGGAATGGGTCAGGACTCTTGGGATGTAGCACCCAACTCCTTCAGCAGTACACGTTTGTCCAAATGCCTGGATGGGGTATTTTGTGGTCTGTTTTTTGTGTCTAGCAACCAGAGAGGTAGTCTTGGGTTCTGTGCTTTTGAAAGACTGGTCCAGTGTCAAGAAAATACTTGGGAAATATAGCAGATGTAAGGAATGTGGTAAGGCCACAGCAAAGGTGAAGGCTTCTGCTGCCTTTGAGTATAAAAAACAGTTGACAAAAAGAAATAATCATGCCTTAAAATAGATCATTAAGCTCCTTATTCTCTGAAGACAGAAGAAGAAGAAGACAGAATATTCCATTGCATGGAAAGCTCACTAACACCAATATTATACATACATTCTCACATTATATTACAGAACTGGATCCACTGTTAAAAGAAAATGTTAGCTATGTACTCTGGAAATAGCTGAACAATTGTAAAATGAACTGGTCAAGCTAATAGGCCCCTAAATCCAGAACAAGCTCCAGGAACAGGTAAAAGCTGATATATTCTTTTTTTTTTTAAGATTCTATTTATTTATTTAACAGATAGAGAGAGATCACAAGTAGGCAGAGGCAGGCAGAGAGAGGAGGAAGCAGGCTCCCTGCTGAGCAGGGAGCCCGATGTGGGCCTCGATCCCAGGACCCTGAGATCATGACCTGAGCCGAAGGCAGAGGCTTTAACCTACTGAGCCACCCAGGTGCCCTAAAAGCTGATATATTCTTAAGTGTAATCATGGATAGGAACACTGGTATCTCTCCCAAAGGAAATCTACCCCTCTTTGTGTTTTCACCAGAGTACGGGAGGTAAGGTGGAACTTTGTTGAGATCTGATTTTGTAGAGGCTGTTGACATGACTGAGAATCTCTTCCAGAGAATAGAAGTCTGGGGTTTACCAGAGCGGGGTTTCATTTATCCATCAATGACCAGCTGGCAAGGATTTGTGACCGCTTTCCCGAGGTCTTATTCTTGACCTCTAAGATGTGGGAGATGGTTTCAGCTATTATTTGGTCCTATGCAGTGGAGCCAGTTACCAAGATTCTAGACACTGTGGGCAAAGTCATGGACTCCTAAAGGCACTCTCAGAGCACTTTACCACTCGGCTGGGTTTGCTGAAGGCATTCCTGAATGAGGAGGGAAAATCCGGGGAGGAGGAAGAGGAGTGAGAGAGTAGTATCAGGGAAAATGCCATGTGGGGCAGACTCTCAGAGTCTGAACCTTTTCACAGCAAAGTGTAAAATCACCATCAAAGTTTTTCAGAAAATAGGTACCTACAGGGGTGCTGAAAGGTGGTTTTTTGTTTTGTTTTGTTTTGTTGTTGTTGTTCTATCAGCAAGTTTGACCTTATGGCGATGATGCTTTGTGTTGAGTACATCTTCATGTACTAAGTCCTTGCCTCAGGACATACAGCCAGCTGATACTGACCCCATTTGCTTGTCTCATGAAGCCAACCTTGTCATCCAGAGGTTCCTGAAGATGAGGGGCAGTAGGACCTAGGCTTTGTGCCCAGGTTCAATGAAGTAAAGCACGAGACCGAAGAATCTCCTCACACTTTCCCCATGATGAGTGGCCAACAAGTTCTCCATAGTGTCTTCATAGCCACAGACCACCAAAAGGACCACAGAAAGTCCTTGTTCATTCCCCTTCTGAACCATGACACTTCTGGGGTTGCAGAAACAGCTGTTGAAATGCTTGTTGGGATTCATTGCTCAGTACTTCATCCCACACCATCTGCATCTGCTGGAGAACAATGAGTCTGAGCTGGCCGTGTATGAGGCATTCAAGGGAATTAGTCCCTACCTGGACAGGTGTAGAGCAGAGCTGTAGAAGTGGATGGCTGAATGGATGGATGTTCCTAGGCAGAAGTGACCATATAATAACCTTGCTGCCATACACTTGAACTTCATTTCCTACCCCAGCATCAGTACAGCTTTTTCTGTCCCAGCCACTATGCTGGCCACTATGCCTATTCGTGTCCAACCTGCAGCAGGAGAGAATCTGAATCTGATGAGGCACTCTGGAAGGCAGCAAAGGCTTGCCGGGGTGGCCCTGACATGAATTCCTCAGGACATCTGATAGGCAATAGGTCTTGGATAACTTTGACCCAGAGTGGCTGGCAGGATCTCTGAGTTTCTTAGCTTATAACTGGTACTTGGAACTTGCCCCAGGGCACATGTGTCTGCTGAACATATTTTTGAGTTTCGCTATTTGATTTATATGGTTGTTTTAAAAAGGCTTTCCAGTGTAAATGTAGCTTGCCCTTGTACTAGAGGAGGTAAATCTTGTAAACATTTAATGTGGTCAGGTTGAAGGACAATCATATAAAAAGCAATCAGGGATGCTCAATATATTTAAAATTTAATCACCATGGTTCAGTAAAGAAAATAGAACTATGTATAGAGTTCTTCTTAAATGCAAGTTACCTATGTTTTCTGTACCTGCAGTTATTAGATTAAAACTTTGCAGAGAAATCCTGGGTAGAAACCCAAGCACACTTTTTTTTTTAAAGTAACAATATCTAATCATTAGTACAGTCATTAGATAGTTTAAGACATTAGATAGTCAGTGACTATCTAATAATTAGTCAAGGAATCCTTTTATGGGACCTGAGACAAGAGAGAGGGAAGAAAAAGGGGACTTTTAGAGAGAAGGAAAGAGGTAGAGAAAGAGAGTGAAAAGAGACATGTGCATGGTGAGGAGGGCATCTGGGTTCTGGCAGAGAGAAGCGGTGTGATTTTGCTGGAAGAAACACAGCTGTTGGGTCAGCCCTGGGTTCACATCTCCCCTCTGTCCCTCTCTGGTTGTTTGATGTTGGCTGAGTTACTTAACCTTTTAATGGACTCCTCCTCTGAAACGAGGTTTGAGACTCTATATTTCCCTAAACATTGTTGGAAGGGTGAACTGGGATAGAAGATGTGAAAAATACTTTGTAAAGTATAAGTTTGTATATGTGGTTAACTACCCTAAAAGATTTGTTGTGAGACCATCATTCATTGGTTCATTTATTTAGTAATTCATATGCATGCATAATGATTATAGTGCTGATTTGTTGCTTTATAAGTGCCAAGCCCTGCTCTAAGTACGGTCCTGTGGTCAATAAGACAACCTCCACCCTCAAAGAGCTCTAGTTGTGGAGTAGCTCTTCTCTGAGGAGACTGCCCTCTGCAGCTCAGTGCTGCAGCCTGGGAGGAATTCACCTTGTAGGACTGGGCTCCACAGCTTGGGGCAGCCTCTTCCACAGAAGAGTAGGATTTGATTTATTCTTGCCTCTGTGCTCATTTGAGCCTGGGAACAGGGGAGGGCTTTTCCTCCAGCCTCAAGGGCTGGCAGAGCTCTGGAAGAGTAGAACAGGAACAACCTCTGTGATGGCTGTGTTGGAAACCACTGATATTCCTTATTCACCTGTAGAATAAGTTCACTTCAGAAAGGTCAGGCTGTCTGCTTGGGGAAAGTGTGGCAGAGATGTAGGAGGTTTGTGGGGAGCGTTGGAGGGTTAGTTGGGATCCTAGGGTGACATTGGTGCTCTTGCACCAGAGGACAGAGTCACTTCTGGAAAAGTAAAAAGACAGAGACACGTAGAGTGGCTGTTAGCTCCAGGAAAAGTACTTAGGATGTCTCAGCTGGCTTAATACTTTAATACTTTGGATTTCTCCTCATTGAGGGTTCTGGGTGGTGGGGAAATGACTGTGATAGGAGACCATATGCTATCATCGACAGACACTTTGAGATGTTACCAATACTTTCTATGACTTTGAGCAAGTTACCTGCTTTGTCTCAACCTCAGCTTCCTTTGTGATAAAACAAGGATTACAAATGTCTACATCAAGGGCTGTTAGAACTAAATGGGATCGTCTGTATCAGGGATCTGCAAACTCTTCTTGCAGAGGGCCCAATAGTGAATATTTTAGACATTGCTGGCCAAATAGTCTCAGCTACAGCTATTCAATTCCACTGTTTTAATGCAAAAGCAGCCATAGATATAATGAAAGTGTGATGGAGCCCACTCACACCAGTGTATTTTTATCCCTGACCATGGTTCTGAAATCCAGAGAAAGGCAATGAGACTTTCCCCCCTGCTGAGAGATCACATTCTAAGATGATTCAGAAGTGAGTTTTAANCACACCAGTGTATTTTTATCCCTGACCATGGTTCTGAAATCCAGAGAAAGGCAATGAGACTTCCCCCCTGCTGAGAGATCACATTCTAAGATGATTCAGAAGTGAGTTTTAAAAAGACAAGAGCAAAGCAACAAAATCAGAAGCCTCTTGCAACACCACTAATTTTTAGGAAAGAAGAGGGCAGGTGACAAAAGGTAGAGGGAAGATAAGAAAACAACATACCAAGAGACTCTGGGTAAAGATGGCTGATAGGACACAAATATCTAGTTGCATTCCTTCTTAACACTCCACTGCCAAAACTGTGATGGGATTCCTTAGATACCGGACAATCCTTGTTTATCCCCTCATATTTAAGGTAGGGGGTGAAGTAAAAATGGAGGTTCTCAGTTGTTGACTCAAGCTTCACTATAGGATAATTTTACTGGGGAATTCCAAATGCCAACAACACATTTTTTATTTTAGAAGGTGGGGAGGGGTAGAGGGAGAGAGAGAAANGGGGTGAAGTAAAAATGGAGGTTCTCAGTTGTTGACTCAAGCTTCACTATAGGATAATTTTATTGGGGAATTCCAAATGCCAACAACACATTTTTTATTTTAGAAGGTGGGGGAGGGGTAGAGGGAGAGAGAGAACGACTCTTAAGCAGGTTGCATGTCCAGCATGAGCCCAACACAGGACTGGATCTCAGAACCCTGAGATCATGACCTGAGCCAAAATCAAGAGTCAGACACTTAACCCTCTGAGCCACCCAGGTGCCCCATCAACAATACATTTTGTCCTTCATGGACTGCTTGGAGTCCCCATAGAAGAAGTCTCCTCCAAAGTTCTGCCTGCAGGGCAGAGGTAGCCTAGCCTGAGGGTTGATGGGGATAGAGGGCTTGGAGTCTAAACACTGAATACACCCCAGTTCCCTTAATCCTGCTGTTTGGGGAATGATGCTTCCACCTTCAACTGTGACTTGTGCCTTCCNTAAAGATTTTATTTATTCATTTGAGACAGAGAGAGAGATCACAAGTAGGCAGAGAGGCAGCAGAGAGAGAGGAGAGAGGAGGAAGCAGGCTCCCTGGTGAGCAGAGAGCCCGATGCGGGCCTCGATCCCAGGACCCTGAGATCATGACCTGAGCCGAAGGCAGTGGCTTTAACCCACTGAGCCACCCAGGCGCCCCACCCCAGTTCTCTTAATCCTGCTGTTTGGGGAATGATGCTTCCACCTTCAACTGTGACTTGTGCCTTCTAGTTCCTTTGTCTGCGCTGGGAAGAGGTAGTCTCTCATCAGCAAAGAGTGGGAGAAGGGATCCAGGGAGCTCCTACTTTTCAAACAGCTTTAAACTAATCATGTTTATTTTATGTCTACCAACCCAACTTCCAGCTGTACCTAATCCAAAATTCCTGAGCTTTTTGAGGATGCTACTGCTTACTTCATTGATTCTTAATTTCTTCATTGATTAGGATTAGGATTTCTTGGGTCTGCAAAGTCAGTTACCCCTGGTTGGTCAGCATTTTGGGTGCAAAGTGTTGTTGCTGTCTTCTTTTCTCCTGTTCTCTCCATGCTTGTGGATTTGTGCTGGTATGGACAGGCTTCTTCAAAAGCAGTCTGGATCCTAAACTTCTCCCTACTAAACCCTTTTCCTCTGCTGTTTTCACATCTTAGTTAATGACAACACTATACTTCCAGTTGTTGAGACAAAATTTTAGAATAATTCTTGAATCCTCCTGTCTCTCACTCCACATACACCAGCAAATCTTGTGGGCTCTATTTTAAATATATAGAGGATCTGACCATTGCTTATAGCCTTCACTGCTACCACTCAGTCCAAACGACCAGTACCTCTCATCTGGATGATTCTGATTGCCTATCAATTAGTTTTCTTGTTTTTGCCCTTGTACCCTTCACTTTATTTTTCTCACTGCAGCTAGAGAGTAGACCCTTCAAAACAGAAGCCAGATATCCTTCCTTTGTCCAGACCCTCCAGTGGCTCCCTCTTGTCCTGACTACTTCCTGTTAACTCTCTGGCTTCATTTTCTATATCATCTAGTTCCTTCCACTCCAACCACACTGGCCTCCTCTCTGTATCTGTTTTTTTTTTATTTATTCGACAGAGAGAGAGATCACAAGTAGGCAGAGAGGCAGACAGAGAGAGGGGGGGAAGCAGGCTCTTTGCTGAGTGGAGAGCCCAATGCGGGGCTCCATCCCAGGACCCTGAGATCATGACCTGAGCTGAAGGCAGAGGCTTAACCCACTGAGCCACCAAGGAGCCCCATCCTCTCTGTATCTTTTTTTTAAAGATTTTATTTATTTATTTTTTTGACAGAGAGAGAGATCATAAGTAGGCAGAGAGAAAAGAGAAAGCAGGCTCCCTGCTGGGCAGGGAGCCCGATTCGGGGCTCGATCCCAGGACCCTGAGATCATGACCTGAGCTGAAGGCAGAGGCTTTAACCCACTGAGCCACCCAGGTGCCCCCTCCTCTCTGTATCTTGAACATGTTCCTACCCCAGGACCTTTCCACACACTGTGTTTTTTGCTGAGAATGCTCTTCCACCAGATAGTCAAAGAGCTGATTCCTTCGCTTTCTTCAAGTGTCATCTCAATAGAAAAGACTTTTCTGGACTATTTCTCCCCATCTCCTGCTTCTGGCACTCTCTATTCCCCTTACCCTGCTTTATTTTTCTTTGGATTAGTTACAAACCCCTGCACATTATGTATTTAGTTTCCTAGTATCTGTTCCCCCACTAGAATGTCAGCTCCATAAAGACAAGGATTTTGTCTGCTTTGTTCACTGGTATAGCCACAGCATCTAGAACATGAGCTGACTCAGAGGATATACTCAATTAATATGAGTGAATGAATTGAATGATTCTATTAAAAGAAACTGAGTCATAGGGAATCTAGGAAGTTTAGGTCAAGATCACTCAACAATGAACAGCAGAACTGGGATTTGAACCAGGTTTGTGTGGTGTCAGACCCTGAGTTCCTAATAATTTTGTTTGATATTTGGGAAGAATTTTTAATGAGGTGTGAAGGTGCTGATGGTATAATACTACAAAAAAGGTAAGATATAGTAACTCCACCATGATCTTAGCTATGTAAGAATGTGTAAGAGAAAAAGATCCAGAAAGAAAAATATCAAATATAAAGCAGTGAGTTTCTGAGTATTTTTAAAGTATATTTAAAACCTCTTTATTGTAGACAATTATGAAGTACAGACAGGAAGAAGTACAAAGCAGACAGAACTGTATAATGAACCTTCCCTGTACCTATCACCCTAGCCTCAAGGACTATCAAACCATGTGCCACCCCTATTCCATCTATTCACAGATGTGATGGTCAATTTTATGTGTGAACTTGGCTAGGCTATAGACCCTAGTTATTCATTAATCTAGATGTTGCTATGAGGGTTTGCAGATGTGATTAAAGCTCATAATCAGATTTTTTAAGTAAAGGAGATTATTCTAGATAATCTTGGTGAACCTGACTAAATTAGTTCCAAGACCTTACATAAGAGCAGAGCCAGGGCTTCCCTGAGCAAGAAGAAATTCAACATGTAGTCTTTGCACATACTGTGTCCTTGGCTTAGAATTCTCTACCACGAGGCAGTCAAATGGCTGACTTCTTCACTTGTGCATGGAAGTGTCAGCTCAAGCCCTGGAGTTCCAGCCTGCCCTTCCTGACAGCGTGCCCTGTGGATTTCAGACTTGCCTTCAGCCCCCACGATCACATATATCTTCACATATATCTCCTACTGGTTCTTTTTCTCTGGCTAAACCCTGACTGATACACCAAGTATATCATTTCATCCAGAAATAGTTTAGCAAGTATCTAAATGGGAAGGATTCTTGAAAAACACAGAAAACAACCCACAATTCCATCATCTCACCTGAACAAAAATTAAAAGACGTTCCCTGGTATCATAAATGTTCATACCTCCAGTTGTCACATTACCTTATAATACTAAAAATATTTTTGAACTACTGAACTACTGAATTTTTTTTCAGCATCTTTTACTTGAAGAGGAAACAAAAACAAAAACAAAAACAAAAACAAAAACAGAAACACAGTCTGGAAAGAATTTCTTCCTTGGCACCAGCAGAGGGCCTCATGTCTCCTGTGTTTCCTGAGGAAAGAAGTTTGGTTTTTCCTTCTGTAACCCCAGTCACTCAGCCCGGCGCTTAGCACCTGGTAGACTTTTGGAAAATGTATAGTGAATGAATGAATGAATAAGTAAATGGGTGAAAGAAATACTTTTTAAACTTGTGTTCATTGGCTATACTCTGTGCCAGGCACTGACTATGTGCTAAATTTTCTCTTCTAGGTATTATAAGTAGGTATTATCCTTATTTTCTATTTGAGGAAATCAGGGCTCAAAGAAATTGAAAGACCTTATGAAGATCATAGAGGTAGAAAATCTTTGAGTTAACCTAGATCTAAGTTTTATTTTTTATTTTATTTAAAAAAATTTTAAAAGAATTTATTTATTTATTTAAGAGAGTGAGAGATCAGGAGCAGGAGTGGAGGGAGAGGGAGAAGCAGAATGCCCACTGAGTAGGGAGCCTGACTTGGGGTTCAATCCTGGGACTCCAGGATCATGACCTGAGCTGAAGAAAGATGCTTAACTGAGCCACCCAGGCACCCCTATAATTTTATTTTTTAAATGTCACATAAAACATACATAAAGTGTATACATGGTTGGAAAAAGGGAACACCCATAACTGCTGGCTAGTTATAGAACATTCCTGTCACCCCAGAAATCCTGTTGTTTTGGACCAAATGTTTGTATCCCCCAATATTCATATATTGAAGCCCTAACCCTCACTGTGATGGTATTTGTAAATGGGTCTTTAGGAGGTAATTAGGGTGAGATGAAGCCATGAGGGCCAGGCCCTCACGATGGGATCGGTGCCCTTAAAAGAGGAGATACCAGAGAGCTCACTGTCTTTCTCCCCACACAAGCACAGAAGGAAGGCCAAGGGGAGCCTCAGTAAGAAGGCAGGCCAGAAAGAAGTCTCTCACCAGGCACTGGATTGGCTGGCACCTTGGTCTCAGGCTTCCTGGCTTCTAGAACTGTCGGAAAATAAATACAGATTGTTTAAGCCACCTGGTCTGTGGTACTTTGTCACGGTGGCCCTAGCACATGAAGACACTCAAGTATCCAAACACTATCTCAATCTACCCTCAAATTTAAGAGTAATTATTTCCTTGCTTTCCTTGAGAGTTGAACTTCTGTGTTTACTTTGCCTGTGTTTGAACTTCGTATAAATGGAATTATACATATACGTATTTTTTGTGACTTTTACCCTCAGTGTCACCCTGCCAGCATCCATCCGTTTGAGCATAGACTTGCAGTTCTTTTGTTTTCATGCTGTATGGTGTTTTCTAGTACAGATATATCACTATATACCCTATCATTTTATGCAATAAGTGTCTTGGCTGCTGGTAAAAACACTTTTAGGCATGTAGCCTGTTGTACGTTAGAACATATAGGTCTAAGGTATATACCTTGGACTGGAATTTTTGAGTCACTTGGTATGCATACCTTCAACTTTATTAGAGAATACCAGTTTTCCAGAATAGTTACATTAAATTACATCCCCACCAGCAGTGCACGTGAGTTCCAGTTGTTCCACACTCACCAACATTTAGTGTTGTCAGAGTTTTTAATTTTGTCAAACAATGGGTGTCTTATGCTAATTTATCAAAGTTTTAATATGCATTGCCCTGATCTGTGAAAGAAGTTGAGCACCTTTCCAGAGTTATTGGACAACTAAATTTCTCCTTTTTGTAAAACGGCTTTTCATAGCTCTTGATCATTTAGGAAAATTGGATCATTTGCCTTTTTCTCACTGATTTGTAGGAAATCTCCATACAATTTGGAAACCAGTCCTTTATCAGTTATATATGTTGCAAATACCTCCTTCCATTCTGTGGCTTGTCTTTTCACTCTTATAATGGTGTTTTTTGAGGATCAGAAGTTCTTAATTTTAGTGTAATTGAATGTATCATATATTCTTATATGGTTAATGCATTTTGTGTAATGCTTAAGAAACCCTTCCCTTACTCAAGATCTTAAAATTTTTCTCCTCTTTTCTGTTCTAAAACCTTTGTATGTTTAACTTTCACACTTAGGTCTTTGACCTGCAAGTAATTTTTGAAAATGGTGTGAGGAGGGGGATCAAATTTCCTTTTTTTTCCATATGGAAATCCAGTGGTCCCACATTTTTTTTCACTGCTCTGACATGACACCTCTGTCATAAATCAAGTCTCTGTATGTGAATGAGTATGTTGGACTACAACATTCTAAAGCCAAACTCCTATCTGCCATGTGATACTGCCTTTTCCTGTGACAGGAAAGGTCACAGATACAATGGACTTTAGATTCAACCAGATCAGAATCTCACCTCACAGTCTCCACCTCCAAAAACGCTTACTAGCTGGGTGATGTTGGCAAGTTATTTTATCTCTGAGCCCATGCCTTTCCTGCATGGTCATTGTAAGGAATAGACACTATTTGTGATACATCATCACTTTTATCTTTACTCGTATTTCAAATATAAGCGCGTGTTTTGGTTGGAATCTTGGGGCTTGGATTCTGTAGTATTGATTTTCTATTGACTGTGTAACAAGTTGCCATAAACTTAGTGGCCTCAAGCAACACCCATGTATTACGTCCTAGTTCTGTAGGTCAGAAGTCTGGGTGGGCTCAACTGGGTTCTCTGCTTAGGGTCTCAAAAGGCTGAAGTCAATGTGTCAAACCTGGTGGAGCTCTTAACTGGAAGTTCAGGGTAACAATGTTTTCAAGTTTATGCAAGTTGCTGGCAGAACACAGTTGCTTGCAGTTGTATGACTGAGGCCCCTGCTTTCTTGCAGGCTGTCAGCCAAGGGTTGCTTTTAGTTCCTTGAGGCTGCTCGTGGGTTCTCTTACGCCTGGCCTCCTCTTATTGATATATTTGGACTACTTCTTCAAGTTAGCAACAGCACATCAAATCCTTCTCATGCTTTGAATCTCTCTGACTTCTGGAGCAAATACTCTGCCTTTAGAGTTCATGTGAGGAGAAAAAGCCTACTTGGATAATCTCTCCCTTTTAAGGTCAACTGATTGGTAATTACGCCAGCAAATCCCTTTTGCCATGAAACGACATAATCTTCCGAATAACACTAGGGGGCAGGGTGATGGGGACCATGTTAGACTTCTGCTTATCATAGTCTTACTAGATATGTTACTTGGACTGCAGATTTCACGATGGTCTATTTGGTAAGAATTCTTTGATATATGTTAGAAAACCCAAAATACTTCATCAGCTCATTCCAAGCTCCTGAATCAGCTAGAAACATTGACTATGACTTGCTTTCATAGAATCTTGGCCCTCTTCCCTGCACAGACATATCTGTTTTCTTCATGCAAACTCTTGGTGATTTGGATGCTATTTTTATTTGATATCTCCATACTTTATTGCCCACCTTTCTGTCCTTTATGGAAATAACATCAATCAACAAATATGTTGAATATATTATATTCATAGCACTTATACAAATCCAAGGTCACACCTGGCAAGGTGTTAGGCCCATTGTAGGTATTTCTTAGAATTTTGTTGAATGAATGAGGATGAATGGGACCGAAAAGGGATTTGCCCTTAAGTGGCCTAGTATCTATTTTAGAAATAAGCCATATACACACACAGGATAAATAATATAAGAGTTTAGCTAACTAGCATGTATTTTTTTATTCCTAACTAGTTTTTATTTTTTAAGATTTTATTTATTTATTTAACAGATTGAGAGAGCGAGACAGTGAGAGAGGGAACATCAGCAGGGGGAGTGGGAGAGAGAGAAGCAGGCTTCCTGTGGAGCAGGGAGCCTGATGCAGGGCTCGATCCCAGGACCCTGGGATCATGACCTGAGCTGAAGACAGACGCTCAACAACTGAGCCACCCAGGCGCCCCTCACTAGGAGAGATTTCTTAAGAACTTCCTCTCATAAATACCACCTTGGGTCCTTAAGAGAAAAAGTACTGTTGGCAAGGTAACAAACACACATATTTCAAGTCAAAACAAAATAGGAGTCCTTTATTCCATATTCAGCTAACCAACAACAATCTGAAATAATGTTCATTTTTAGTTTCTCGCCATTGGACTTGTTGGAGTTTCTTCTCATCCTATGTAGGAAAGGGGTAAGCAAGGCTATCTCAGGACAGCATCAAGTGCACCTGTGGGAACAGTGGGCAAAACATACACACCATGCTGTCAGTGGAGAAACAGCCCTAAGCAAAAGCTTAGCAAAGGCAAAAAGATCTGTTACGTGATAGCCTCACTAGTAGTTAATGTTTTATAAGAGGACCCAGCCATGTGAAGGGCAGGTGAGAATGAAGACATACATGCAGGCTGCAATCTACTGACCAGTGCCCTGAGTGAGAATTCCATTCTGGAAATAGACTGCAGTTTTCGGGGAGATTTTCCATGTGTCTCTGTCCTTCAGGTTCCGTCCATAAGATAGAGCCTGGCTATGGCCAGAGTCTTTGGGGTAAAGGAGACTTCTCCCCCAGATACTCTATTTTACTAGTCTGAGGGAGCTCCATGTTTATGGGATTGCCAAGTCTGAGTTAAGAATCAATGGGAGGAAGCCATAATGCAACATATCTAGATGTGTTAAATGCTTAATGGGCTCCTGCCAGCTTCCAAACTTGCCAGAAGGCATACTGCGTTTCTGAGGAAGGAAAAATGCAAACTGAGCCCTGAGGTCAATGCTTCAACATCAAACTGTCATAGTCTCAACTCACTGTTCCTCTAGGACACTTGGAATAAAGAGCCTGAGCTTGATGGCAGATTTCTCCTCAGTTCCCCAACAGGTCAGCAAGTGGGTGGTAGGGTCTTTGGAGGAGGAACGTACCCAGAACAGTTGGGGGACTCCCCAAGAGGTGCTTTGGCATAAATCAGACTCGAAGAGGCACATGACCTAGGTATTTGACTTTAGGAGCATTTCCTGAAGATGGACATTTCGCTTGCATTGTCTGGTCCTACCCAGGCTGGTTCTGGGCAGCCCTCAGGCTCCGGAAGCTGCTTCACAAAGCTCACTCAGAATCCACTGTGTGGTCGAAGGCATGCTGGGAGCGCCTCTGCTTCCTGGACGAAGCATACAGGTAAACCAGAAACGCCAGACACAGCAAGGCCACTGCTGTGAAGAAGGCAAGGATGCCCATAAAGGCAGATGGGTCCATGGGCAGGCGGATCAGGGGGCTTTCGGCTGGGATCTGGTTCGTCAGGCTGAGCATGTAGCCCAGAGACCAGGCTATGCTGCTGTTCCCCACCTGTATGGTAGAAAGATGGCTTAGTTCTCAGGGTAGGGCCGGAGGTGGGAATTACACACATACACCACTGTCATCCTCATGAAACATCCACCAGAAACTGTAGCCTAAGGTCAAACACTTGTCCAAGTTCAGACACTGCAGGGACTGGGCTAGAATTCAGGTCACTGAGGCCCTACCCTCAGCACTGTGGAGAAAACAGTCAGAGTCCTCATAGCCTCATCACAGCCAAGTGGGATAATGGCACAGTTAATAACAGTGGAAGTTTTTCTACTGTCCAGTAAAAAAGTGTCTGTGGCTAAAGGAAGAGGGTAATGAGAGTTTACTGAACCCAGGACCAGTTTCTACGCACAAGGAGTCAGTCTAAATAGGAAACAGACGGTGTCAACTTCTTATGTTAGTTCCATCAGTTTTTGTTTCCATGTTTTTAGGCTGTTTTACTAGATACAAAAAATTTCAAATTTGCAATCTTCAGAAGGAACTCTATATCATTTTGTGGTAATCCTCTGTGTCTTGAATGATCCTCCTTATTTTAAAGACTATTTGGTCGATATTAAATAGCTATACTGAAACTTTTAAATATTAGCTATACTGTTTTCTTTTGGATCGTGTTTGCCTGATAGTTAAATTTATTTATTTATATATATATTTAAATATTTTATTTATTTGTTTGACAGAGAGAGTGAGAGAGCACAAGCAGGGGGGAATGACAGGCAGAGGGAGAAGCAGGCTCCTCGCTGAGCAGGGAGCCTGATGCTGGGCTCAGTCCCAAGACCCTGAGAACATGACCTGAGCCTAAGGCTGCCATCCAGGTGCTCCTAAATTTTTTTTTTTTAATATTTCAACTTTCCATGTCCTTATGCTTAATGCCTAAGGGTTTCTCTTACAAACAACATATGCTTGATTTTTAACAATCCAATCTGACAATATCTAACTTCTTTTTTTTTTTAAGATTTTATTTATTTATTTCACAGAGGGAGAGCGATCACAAGGAGGCAGAGAGGCAGGC
Source organism: Ailurus styani (assembly GCA_002007465.1). Taxonomy (NCBI): domain Eukaryota; kingdom Metazoa; phylum Chordata; class Mammalia; order Carnivora; family Ailuridae; genus Ailurus; species Ailurus styani. Next base: position 289,569 of record LNAC01000682.1, on the reverse strand, counting down.
AGGGGGCGGGGGGGAAGCAGTCTCCCCGCTGAGCAGGGAGCCCGATGCAGCCCTCGATCCCAGGACCCTGAGATCATGACCTGAGCCGAAAGCAGAGGCTTTAACCCACTGAGCCACCCAGGCGCCCCAATATCTAACTTCTAACTATCTAACCACTTCTAACCAGATCTAATCAGATCTAACTATGTAACCAGTCTTCTAACTGGTAGGTTTAGTCCATTTATGATTATTGTGATTATCAATATATTTGGACTGCTTCTTTCTAATATCTTAGTTTTAAATTTTTAATTAGTGCTATTTTCCTTTTTCTATATTTTTTCCTTTCTTCCCTTAAAAATGATATATAAATAAAGTCTGCCTTTACAAGATGAGCATTTTAGGGGCATCTGGGTGGCTCAGTGGGTTAAGCCTCTGCCTTTGGCTCAGGTCATGATCTCAGGGTCCTGGGATCGAGCCCCAAATCAGGCTCTCTGCTCAGCAGGGAGCCTGCTTCCCCCTCTCTCGTGCCTGCCTCTCTGCCTACTTGTGATCTCTCTCTCTCTCTCTGTCAAATAAATAAATAAAATCTTAAAAAAAAAAAAACAAGATGAGCATTTTAGGCCACTCTTATGACCCTTACCCTGCTCCCTTCACACTGGATATCAGATATATTTGAATTTTGGGTTGTTATGGATGGACTCTTTTACTTTTCTTTGGTGTAAGTTTTCTTTTTCATTTTTTAAAATATACATTTTAAGCGACCACATCATTTGTTCTTCCTGCCTATATTTTTATGACATTTCCTGGATTTATTTCTCTTCTTATCTGATTTTTTTCCTCCAAAAATATTTTCAATGTCTCTGTGCGGCAAATCTTCTAAGTCTTTCTATGCTTTCATGTTTGAATACTAATTTGGCTGTATATAAATTTCTTTATGAATAAAGGAAAAGGCTTTGAATGCTGGAATTCTGTATCCATCCAAACTGGTATCCAAGGGAATATGACTTTCTGTTCTCATAATGTAATTTCCTGCTAATTAGATTCATTAGAAGCAAAGCTTAGAGAGTGCATGCCACCAAGAGTCCTTGTATGTCTCCAGACAGCCTTAGCTTTTTGTAAATGACTCAATTTTATTTATGTAAAAGTAGACAGTCACAAGCCTAATGCTGGCTATTGACTGGTTTAATCTAATTATTGCTGAAGCTAGTATCAAACGGACTGACTCCAGGCTTTATATCAGCTATTCCTGAAATGGGAAAATTCTGCCTGAACCTGGGGAACCTAGTGATGGGCGAACATATCAGCAGGGCTGAGTTCTTCCTGAAAACAAGGCCTGGAGGGTGACAGGCCAAACAGTCACCTGGTGACACCTGGGATTCCAGCTTCAGGCCATCTTGGACACTTGACCGTAAATCCAGGGACCTCAGGCACATTCCTTACTTTGTGCTGCTATAAATCCCTAATACTCTCTGTTACCCTGACATCTGTGTAAAATGGACAGCAGTTAGTTACTAGCCTCTTAAAGAATCCCTGCCCTATTTAAAGCTTCTTTTCCAGATGAAAAGTCTCATCCTTAAAATATCCATTTATACACTCAACAAACATTCAGTAAACACCTTCTAAGTTCTCGCTCCTGTGCTGAAGGTAATGAGACAGGTCTTGCGCTCATGGAGCTCAGGGTCTGTGAGCTCTTGGCCTCTGATCCCTCCCCCCTGTAGAAGTGTCCCCGGGGACGCCTCCTCTGAATTCTCCACCATCTCTTCTGGAAAGCTCACACCCTTGTGGTCCCAGTCTCTTCAGCTTCCCCTCAGCAAACTGAAATCACCAATACCCTCCGAACATCTACATTTCTTCTGCACCTATACACAAACCTTTAGAGAGGAAGAGGAGAAAACAACCTGTGCCTTGACTTACTTCTTTTTTAAAATGTATTTGGGGCCAGGTCTCCTCAGTGAATCTGTATCCATTCACAAGCAAGTGGTAGATATAGTGGGCTGAGAAGCAGTAGGAGCGGGCGTACAGCTCATCAAACCTGGGGAGCAGCAGCGGGAGCTGAAGGGGAGGTTCCAAACAGATGAGGCAGGCATGTTTGACAACGCATGTTTCAGAACACATTTTGAAGAATCTCATCCCCTAGAATTTCATAGTACCATCGCCATAAAATAATCCAATTGTATCAGATCGTAACGAATATACCCCTCTGCAACATGGGGTATACCACCCGCTGTCGTAACCATTGTGCCTATGGTCAGAACATTCATCCACGATGCGGGTACGAGGCAGGTTCCCTCATTACCCCATTTAGTGGATGTGGTGAAAGCAGAATGGCATGAAGTCCAAACTCGGAACAGACACATAACTGCACACAAATGGAATATACTTGGCTCTGTTCACTGTGTTGTACAGATGCTTCCCCTTTCCCTTTAAATACTGACCTGACTCCAGCTCTCTGAGCAGAAATCCCAGGTGCTTGAGTTGAAGGCATTCAGGGAAAAGCTCCCTGAAAGATTGAAAGCACTTGCTGTGTAGTAGAATCCTGCAAAAGCCTGGGAGGGGGTTGCACAGAAGGAAGTCAGTTCTCAGAACGGGATATATTATGGAACTTTCAGGGTGGGGAATAAGAAAGTGGGCAAACAGGGCAGCAGAAAAAAAACAGAAAGGGGAAGGCTACATCTTCAGCGGGGGAGAAAGGGAATCTTTTGGTGGCTTTTGCTCTTACCACGAATGCCCCTTTAACTTTTGGCTGATAAACCCCATCAAAGGAACAGTCTTCTTGGTCATGGCAAGCTTTGAAGTCAAACAGGAAAGCCACCTTTTCCCTACACAGTGATGGGTCCCCAGTTCCTTCAAAAGTGATGACGTCATCAGGGTCATAATTTACAGGTCTCAGGTCTGCTGTGCACAGGCTGTCAAATATGTAGCCCCCAGTGAGGGTGGTGACATAATTCCGAGGGTAACAGGGGTTGATGATACTGGTTTTGATGGAAGAATTCTGTAGGTAGAAGAGGGAGGTATCAGAAACTACTCTTTTGTGGAGGGCCAAAGGGTTTCCCTCTTGCAAATCCTTACTATTGCTACCCTCCCGTGCCAAGAGATAAATGGATGGAAAGCACGCCATTTTGTGTCAGTGTGCACTTGAAGGCAACCCCAGTGGTGGGGGGGGGTGAACTTGCACTGGGCACAATGCCAGGCTCTCGCTCACATTATCTGACCCATCCCTTAAGACACTCTTGGGAAGCAAGTTTTATGAAATCCATCTGGATGGAAAAACAAGATATGTTTAGATTAATTGTTCATTTTTTAAAAAGATTTTATTTATTTATTTGAGAGAGAGAGCAAGAGAGGGGGTAGGGTCAGAGGGAAAAGCAGATTCCCCGCTCAGCAGGGAACCCGATGCGGGACATGATCCTAGGACTCCAGGGTCATGACCTGAGCCAAAGGCAGTCGCTTAACTGAGCCACCTAGGCACCCCCCCCCGCAGATTAATTGATCATTTTGAATAGAATATCACCTATACACCTAACAAAGTAATCCAAAAGTTTACAAATAAGTCTATTATGAAAATTAAGTTTCCTTCCCAACTACTTCTAGTCACCAGATCCCTTCCCTAGAAGTAACCATGATCGCCAATTTTTGTGATTTCCTGCCAGAGATACTTCTTGTATACATCCGCAAATATCTTTTCTTCTCCTCCCTCTTCCTTTTTCTAAAAACGAGAAATGGTAGTACTCTATACACATTTATGCCCCTTGTTTTTCCTAAAAGTATACCTTGTACATCTTTCCATCATACATATAGAATGGCCTCTACTTTTTTTAACTTTTTATTTTTTAAAGATTTTTATTTATTGATTTGACAGAGAGAGAGAGAGATCACAGTAGGCAGAGAGGCAGGCAGAGAGAGAGGGGGAAGCAGGCTCTCTGCTCAGCAGAGATGCAGAGCTTGATCCCAGGACCCTAAGATCATGACCTGAGCCGAAGGCAGAGGCTTTAACCCACTGAGCCACCCAGGCACCCCAGGCCTCTACTTTTTAGTAGCTGCATAGCACTGCACTGTACAAATAAACTATAGAGGAGATTCCTTAGATCAGGAATATGAATATGAATATTTAGATGGTTTCTAAAATTTTTAAAAAATATTTTATTTATTTATTTGATGAAGACACAGTGAGCCATGGAACACAAGCAGGCAGAGTGGGAGAAGGAGAAGCGGGCTTCCCACAGAGCAGGGAGCCTGATTTGGAGCTCGATCCCAGGACCCTGAGATCATGACCTGAGCCAAAGGCAGACGCTTAATGACTGAGCCACCCAGGCGCCCTGGTTTCTAATCATTCTGCCATTATATACAAGGCTGCAACAAATATCCTTGTTACATGTAAATCTTTGATCCTTTTGTAATTTATTTGGTGTAAAGATTGTAGTAGGGAACCTGACTTTATTTTTTTCAAATAACTACCCAATATTTTATCTACAGGTGAAGAATATTCTTCTTATCTTATGCTAAATTCCAAAGTGTGTTTGTTCTATTATGGACTCCTTTTTCTAAGGAACTGGATTTGAACTCTGTCTAATTTAAACCCACTAAGGCATCTCCTGCCGTAAAGTCTTGACTCCGACAATATTTATTCCAAGTCTTTCAATTTACTGATGTAGGAAATTGAGATACACAGCGAAGTAATGCAATCATTTAACAAAGGGCAGTGACAGGACTCCACACATAACCCTACAGAAGTCCAACACTCATCTGATGTAACTCTAATGAGTGTCCTCCAGAAGCTCTTAATCTGACTGACTCTGTGGAGGCAGCAAACAGGCTTATTTCTGCTTCAGTGATATGAAGAAAATCCATGGTTTTCAAAAATTGTTATGTTTGGGTGCCTGGGTGGCTCCATGGGTTAAAACCTCTGACTTCAGCTCAGGTCATGATCTCAGGGTCCTGGGATCGAGCCCCGTATGGGGCTCTCTGCTCAGCGGGGAACCTGCTTCCTCCTCTCTCTCTGCCTGCCTCTCAGCCCTACTTGTGATCTCTCTCTCTCTGTCAAATAAATAAATTTTAAAAAAATTAAAAAAAATTGTTATGTTTACTGTAATATGTCACACCAGGGTTACCCTATGGTTGAAATTTTGGTTTAAAGGTGGGGGGAGAAAAGAAATCAGTCAACTGGTTATTTAATTCCCTCCAAATCTGACATACTTTTTAAGTTGTTAAAATGAAATAAATTATTTCTGGCTTGGCCTGGAGAAGAAGCAAGATAATATGAATTATTTCTGGCTTGGAACATAGAAGAAGCTCAGTAAAGATTTTTCTTTCTTTTTTTTTTAAATTTTATTTATTTATTTGAGAAAGAGAGAGCACACGGGCGAGTATGAGGAGGGGGAGGGGCAGATGGAAAAGCAGACTCCCCACTGAGCAAGGAGCCTGATGTGGGGCTCCCATCCTAAGAACCTGGGATCAGGAATTGAGCTGAAGGCAGATACTTAACTGACTGAGCCACCCAGGCGACCCTAAAGATCATTTCAATACTCTTTTTGGAGTTTGAATGATTGTGCTGGCATTCTTTAAAAACAATTTGCCAATGGTCCAAGTTGCTCAGGCCCTCAACATTCAACAAATCTCCCCTGAACTTAGAGTTTGCATGGCACTGGTACTAGAGAGTCAACCATTAGGCTTGAGAGCAAAAAAGTCCACTGGAAAACTGCAGCATAACTTGGTCTTAGAGTAAATCTCATCAAAAGTTGAAAAAAGAAAGAACTTTCTTAAAGGGGGTAGGAAGGACAGGATAGGAACTATCCTCAATAGTAATGGAAACTGGGGCACCTGGGTGGCTCAGTTGTTAAGCATCTGCCTTCAACTCGGGTCATGATCCCAGGGTCCTGGGATCGAGCCCCACATTGGGCTCCTTGCTCCTTGGAAGGCCTGCTTCTCCCTCTCCTACACCCCCTGCTTATATTCCCTTTCTCGCTGTGTCTCTCTCTGTCAAATAAATAAAATCTTAAAAAAAAAATAGTGACGGATACTATTAAAAGAACACACCAGAAAACTAATTTAAAAGGAAGGTATAGGACCAATAATGAAAACTATGTTTTATTGGAGGATGCAAACCAAGAACTAAATAATTGGAGGGATATTTTATAATTCTATATGGGAATTCATAATATCATCGATTAGCCAATCTTTTACCCAATTAATTTTCAGCCAATGCAACTACAATCATAATTTCAACAAAAAATTTCTTTCTGTTACTGCTTAAAATGATATTAAAGTTCAGAATAAATGTTTGAAACTAGGAAAAAAAACTATTGCAACTAGAATAATTGGCTCAAGAATGGAAAAATAGATGAATAGAACAGGAAATCCAGAAACAGATCCTCCTTATCCAAGGACTTAGTGGAATGTCTCAGAATCCCTGAAATTATCAGGTTGCAAAAAGTCCTCACAACTTTGTTGGTGGGAATCTGGATGGTTTTTAATTTTGTTGGAAGATTGCCTATTTATCCACTTATATAAACACTATACCTATCCTCCAATTCTATCCTACGGAAGCAAAATCACTAGTTCATAAGGTTATATGCACAGGAAGCTTCACTGGATTATTATTGCTACAGCAAAACAGGACATAGCTCAGTGCCCATCAGGATAGGAATGGTTGTTATACTACGAAACACTAAAGCATAAAGAAAATAAGTTAGATATCAATCTGGAAAGTCTAGAGCACGATATGTCAAGCTGTGAACAGTGAAGACATTTGGTGAATAGGGTTGGAAAGAGATTCTTCCATTTTTACTTTAATACGTTTTTTGCATAGTTTGACATTTTTACAATAAAAATGTACTTTCTTTTATAACATGACCAATACAATTTTTCTTTTTAAATAATAGTACTTGGAATATTAGGTGTCTCTGAAAATAATAATTTCAAAGGATATTGAACAACATAGGTAACTTCTCATGGTATATTGTTATGTAAAAGAAAATGCTGGATATAAAACCATATATACCAGGGGCGCCTGGGTGGCTCAGTTGTTGAGCGTCTGTCTTTGGCTCAGGTCATGATCCCAGGGTTCTGGGATCGAGCCCTGCATTGGGCGCCCTGCTCTGTGGGAAGACTGCTTCTCCCTCTCCCCCTGCTCGTATTCCCTCTCTTGCTCTCTTTCTGTCAAATAAATAAATAAAATCTTAAAAAAAACTATATATACCATATGAAGCCAAATTTGTAAATAGACATATTTGTGCATAAAAAAAAAACTGGAAGAAAATGCAACAGTATGTTTAAGGTGGTTAATTCTAGGGGTTTTTGTTTTGTTTTATTATTTATATTTTTTGTTTTTGCTTTTTCTAAATTTTTTTCTTTCAACGTGTCTTACTTTAAAAACAAAAGAAAGAACTTTCTTAAAGAGGGGAGGAAGGATAGTGAATGCATGTCCCTAGCGTCCAACAAGCTGTCAGAGACTCCAGCCCTGAGACAACTGGAGGCTTGTTCATACAGAAACAGTTTGCAAGGCTTATATTTGTTCTCACCACACTGCGACAGATGAGGAAACCAGACCCAGACTGGTGGAATTTACTCAGCCAGTAGTGTTCATGATGCAGTCATCTTTGTGAACCTTCTAAGTCAGGGCTTGGTAGCACGTATTTGGCACATGAAAGTCTTGGTCAGGCAAGTCTGGACATGCATTTGTGGGTGATCCTCAGCACACCTAGATCCTTCCCCTCACCTGAGTCAGAAGGCTTTGAAGGCAGAACCACCCTCTCAAGCATCCAGAGATTACAGGCAAGTTGGAGAGCTGCCCCTGTCCCTGTGAGCTGACTGGTCGCAGGAGAGGCTAGAGTCTCCCACCTCTGTCCCCTGGCCTGGGCTCACACCTACATTCCAAACCCAGATGAGACCTCGGACCGGTGGAGTATTTGCTTCTCTATCATAGGTTCTTGGATAATCATTCTTTAATAAATGTTATAAAAATAAAAACCACACACAAAACATTCCTCAGGGCCAGCCAAATTTAAGAGGCTAGCTTCTCTGACCTTCACTCACCCTGGGAAAAGGATGATTTCACCTGCTCCCTTTCTCTTGTTTCAGGTTTAGAGGAAACGCTGACCTCTACCCTTGTCAGGATCAGAGCTAGAGGGAGGGGCATTAAGCATTGCTAGAAATAAAAGGAGATGGAGAAAAGAGGTGTTTCCAGAACTTCTGTCCTGGAAAGAAGCATGTTGGATGACACATGTTAGTAAGTGGGGAGGAATGGTGGTTATGGAGACCTTGCTAGGGAGGATTGATAGGCTTCCCTATGGGGTTTGGTTTGGCCAGGTGAGGGTGGTGTGAGTCTGGGGTGGGCATTGGGTCTGTGGAGCCCCAAGTGCTGCCTGCAGGGTCCCCCACTCTGTGGTTCCCAGGCAGTGCTCAGCCTCTCCCCAACAATGTGTGCCACATCACGTGTATTGAGGCTCCAACCGTTCCTGTTGGCTCGAAGAAGAGCTCTGGGGAGAAGGCCAGATCTGGAGTGTGAATTCTCACACACACCCCTGCATGACTATTCGGTAAATGCATTTACCGAATAGTCATGCAGGGATCTGAAGATGTCAGTTTTGCTGATGGCACTTTGGTGAGCCAGACCACTTTTTCCTGCAGGCTAGTGACTGGGAGAACACTGCTTCCTTCCTTAATTGCCAAAGTAGGTGGGAGGGGTGGGGGTTAACCTATGGTTCTGTGTCCACTATGTTCATAGGCTGACCCAGCCATTGTCCCCTGCCCCTGGGTCTCACCAGAAGCCAGGATCTGTGGCCTCTGGGTGGCTTCATGCCCCTCTAGGTGGTCAAAATCCCTTTCCTTCTCAGCCATGCATGGCTGAGATGGTTGTCCTCTGAACACTGGAGTCTGGGGTCTAGGGTCTCATCCATGGAGCTTGTGCTTGCTGACACATACCACACTAACACTGAGTCTACCTTAATGACAGCCTTCCAGCTGATCCCTGAGCTAGCCATCTGTGCCGTGGAACAGTTACCATGTGAGTTACTGACCACTGTGATGGAATTCTGTTACTCCAAAATCCCACCATATAAAGGGCATCAAACCTGCCTAATATAGGCCCATCTAAAAGGGGAAGGCTCAGTCCTCTCCCCTGTCAGCAAGTATTTCTCTTGGGACCACGTTTATTATTTGTTCCACACTCAGGGGAGTCTCAAAATTCCCAGGCTTATTTAGTTATTGGTTTAAAAGAGTTTGTGTCCTTAAAGGGATCCCAAGTCTTGAATCATTTACAAAACATCTGGTACCCTGGAATTTCCCTAGACTTCTGACTCAAGTTCACTGGAAGTGCTCAATACAACAGAGAAAGAGAGAGAGAGCTTGGACCCCCATGAGAAAACTGAAACATGCTCTCGTTTCTATCCACATTTTAGCTGGAGTGGAAGGGACAGACCCCAGAAGCCAAGCCACCCTCCCCTCAAGACCCTCAAGGGAACACCTGCTGTGCCCCTCACCTCCCCACGCCAGCTCAGGTACCTGATGGAGTATTGCCAGAAACCTCTTCTCAGCCTCGTTCCGGCCATAGCACTGGAAGCTATGTGTGTAGAGCGTGTAGACATAGCCATACAGGGACACTTTCATGATGTTGCTGGTGTTCAGCCCTACCTTCTCTCCAGCTGCAAAGGATATTTGAGTGGAGGCACCACCTAAATCCAGGGCACCTGTGGTCTCCACTCCATTTGGATGTACCCACATATGCCACAGGTTCTTCTGCACAGTGGGAAAAGGAAGCAAGAGAAAAGTCAAGAGTTACCATCTTTGTTTGCCCAAGGCTCTCCACCCAAGACCCATCTCTTATTGCTAAGAAGTATGACATGGGGAACATCCGGGGGCCAAATCTCTCTTTTATTTCAAGGGTGGTGAACTCAAATGCTTTCAGAGGCTGGGCAGGCAACGTAAGTGAGTGAAGCAGATTAGATGTAGACAACAGGGAAGGGTGGGGACTGTGACAAAGCGGGGACTACATGAGCTACAACACTCTGTTCCAGTTAGTTTTTGTCATGCGGAATGTGAGTCTATTGTAACCAGGGCTTCCAACTTTCGGGAGGGTGTGCGGTCAGGGCAAGCTAGAAATGTGGATTTTTATGTTAAATTTCCAAATATTAACTGTTGGCAGTTAATTAAAATTTAAGAATATATTTGAGGAGAACAAAACAGACCTTGGGCTGGATATGGCTTATGCCCTCTGTAACATGGTAATTATCTCTTGGAGTTGGCTTTCCTTTGAACAAGAGGCACGGCATGTGGGGACTGCAGTGTAAGGGACCCGGGGATACAGGATAGGTTGGGAAGCCTGAAGGCTCCAGAAATTTCAGTGGGCTGTGGAGCTTTGGGAAGGGTCATTCTCCAGCTACCTTTCAAAAGACCCATAGGCTTTATATTTAGATCCCTCCCACCTCCAACTTCTTATTAGCTAATGAAGTGATGATATTCCCTCTCCTGTATGCATTTGATCCTGCTTATAATGCAGTGTTTTGCCCCAGCCAAATGTGTCTTTTCTTAGCTATTGTCTCATAGGTGTTTCCTAAATGCATTATGTGATAGGGACGACACAGGACAGATGCCCCTGTCAGCATGCACCTCTGCTTCCAGTGGCCACCCACAGGGGATGAGATAAAGAGCAAGATTAAAAACCATGCATTTGTTTTCACACACCTCCAGGAAATTTCCCATTAAATAGTTGGCTGTAATCCATCCATATATCCCTTCCTCTTGCCCAGAAATGATTTGAGCACCCCTAAAATCAAAGGGCTGGGACTTGAAGTAGTTTTGGATGCTTGCAAGGACTTCATTAGCTGCTGTTTCATTTTGTAACCTATGCAAGGCACAGAACACAAAAGGCTGAGTGCCTGGACAAGAGAGTCTTAAAACAATCTCACTCAGGTGAAAAGGCAAACCTCCCCACCCCTCTGTAGGCAGGGATGATTTTCCAGATGTGTGCAAAAATCGCAATCCTTTTGCAGGTTGAAGCCTCCTAGGCAACCGTGAAGGCAGATGTACTTGTCACCTGTCAAACTGCCAATCAGAAAAATAGCTTCAAGTAAAAATACCTCTCATCCTCTTCTCCCTTACCTGTTCCCATCACATTCTCTAACAACCTGTTATCCAAAAGAGCCTTCTGCTTAATCACCATTGCTCTGTCTCAGATCAGCACAGGAAAGGGGACTGGTGAAGCCATAGGGGTGGCATAAGTCATTTCCTGGGGCCACCACATAAAGGAGCCCTCATCAGGCCAGAAGGAAGGGGAAACTGAGGAGGAGGGGGGAAAGGAAGAGCTTTGAGTTTTTAGCAGTCCCTGCTTTGCTCTTGGGGAGGGCTTCTTCATGAGGGGATATGATGGCCATCATGGCTGTCATTGGATTGAAATCCATCAGTGTGCCGACCCACAGAAGAGTGGCAACACAGAATTCCTATATTACCCAATGATATAACATAATATAACATAACATAACATTATAATATTCATTTTACCTTATGGAAGAAGATTCACTTGGGAGATTATTTTCCCTTTCATCAGTGGGTTAAGAAAGCCAGGGGCACCAGTTCACTCTTGGCTCAAGAAGAAAGAGCCATGTTACAAGCAGAAGGTCATGCTAATTTGGCAGCAAATTATCACCACTCAGAAAATCATTCAAGAGTTTACCTAGTTTTATCAGTTCTCATCCCAGAGGATTCTTATTAATTTTTTTTATATTTGACTTTTCTAGCAATTAAAATGTCAGTTAGCTCCTCAGAAGGAATGGATCACCACTAGAAAGTTTTACCAGGAGGAGATAATATTTAATGTATTCAAATGGAACATTCACTGTGTTCCCAAGTGGTGCACTTCCTATTCCGTGGTTTTTGTCATGCACTATAAATCACAAAGTCTCTTAATTATTCCTCACTGGGAGGACTGGGAGAAAAAGCAATTAAGAAAAAGTTGGGTGGTTTGTCTCCATAAGAAAGAAAAGGCAGAAGGAAGGAATTTCTATATCATTTCTATTTCAGGTAAACACAATAATTTTGAAACACTGCAGATTCCAAGAGGGAGCAAAGAAATCCAACTTTCTCCCACGTTCTACTTGGTCAACCAGGACACAGGAATAGAAACAAGGAGAAAAAAACCACAAGGAAAAGGCCCAGTCCAACTGAGTGTACTTCCTGATTTCTTTTAATGATCATGCTGAAGTGGTTCTGTTTGTTTTTTCCTGTGTATCTTCCTCATGCCCACACTTATAATTCTATGTTACTGGCAACATAGACAAAGTGGCTTTGAAGCAGGATGAGTGTCATCTTTGGGGAATAAAACTTTATTTTCAAAGTTTGGAGCAGCCTCTACCCGGGGTAGGTTTAAGTTTGATGTTTTAAAAACTATTTTTCTTTTATTTCAAGGTCAAGGAAATACAATAATGGAAAAAAAGAGAGAGAGAAAGGGCTCTCAAAGACAGTGCAACTGGGATAAAAGTCATTGTTGCAAATTTAGAAGGATCTGCTTAATTGAGTGAAATGAGCTGTTTGTTTCCTAATAGCTCCCAAGACTTTGGGGTGAACTACAAAAGTCCACTATTTTCCAGCAGATTTCTGGGAATTGTGTACATGGGTAGAAGCCACATAAATATGGCTTGCACTTAGTGGAGCCAGTTGCACACAGGTATCAAAAGACCAGGCATCAAAAACAATTTTTACTTTTCATGGGGCACCTGGGTGGCTCAATTGTTAAGCATCTGCCTTTGGCTCAGGTCATGATCCCAGAGTCCTGGGATGGAGCCCTGCATCGGGTTCCCTGCTCGGTGGGAATACTGCTTCTCCATCTCCCACTCTCCCTGCTTGTGTTCCCTCTCACTCTCTCTCTCTCTCTCTCTCTGTCAAATAAGTGAATAAAATATTAAAAAAACATTTTAAAAACACAATTTTTACTTTTCTAAAGAATTAGAGGTACACCCCATGACATTTCATGTTACCTTCTTTTCTTCCAGAGTTATCAGGAAAATCACCAACGGGTAGGGAATCCATTTTAGAATGATTTTCTTCTGGGTATTAAAGCCTGAAAATTTCCCAGCTTTTGAAGCCTAAATTTACGGCAGAATACGGGCTTCTTTCTTTCAGATTTGTTCCCAGAAATAGAGTTACATTCTTGGCAGGGTTCAACACATTCTTGGCTATTTTGATCAGATGGGCTCCTTGAGGCCATCCCAGCCCTTACCTCAGCAAGCGCATCCCAGCCGTGGCCCCCAGGTAAATGCAGGTGGATCTATGGAGGTGGGCTGGAATCTGCCCCTTGACTTTTTGCATGCAATCCTCAAAGGCTTTGGGGACATCTTGGGGATTTTTCCCATAGCTGGAGATCCCAGAGCCTGAAGAGCAAGCAGCCAGCACTTCTTAGCATTCCCAGGAATCAACAAGAGCAGTACAACTTCTGAATAAAAAACAAATCAGCTTTGGAAATTAATGGCTTTGAGTAGAGTGTTGAAAACAGGTGGGCGTGCTAAGTCCCATGTGGTCACACGGATGACTCAACTCCCAAAATATGGGAGGGAGGAATTGTGAAAGTGAAAAAAATGAGCCAGGATATGCTTAAGAAAAAGGCCTCATTTTGAAAATTTTGAATATAAAAGTAGGGAGAATAGTATAACAAACCCCGGTGCACCCATCTCCCAGTTTCCACAAGGGTCAACTCTTGTTTCATCTTTTCATCTGCTCTCTCTCCCCACAGAGCAAACTGCAGCTATGGTATCCTTTCGTTCTCTAAATACTTCAGTATGTTTCACTAAGAGACAAAAATTCTTCAAAAATTATTTTTTTAGGGGGGTTCAGAAATAATCAATCTTATTGACCTTTTGTTTCTCTAGTCTCCTTTCATACTACTTACCTTTGGTAAGTTCGCTTGGTTTTGTTTCATTTTGTTTTTTAAAGATTTTATTTTTAAGGAATCTCTACCTGCAATGTGGGGCTTGAAACTACAACCCCAAGATCAAGAGTCGCACACTCCAACTGGGCCAGCCAGGTGCTCCAGGAAGTTCACTTTGTGACAGAACTTCCACCAAATAGGTTTAGAGACATAGTAAAAGGTGGAACAGGGAAAAGGAAACAAAAATTCAAATCTATGTCCCATGTGTTCAAACATAGAGGGAAAAAAGGAATCTTGTCATGATTTATCTTCAGGAAACATTTTAGTAGACCTATATATAATTTAACAAGATGTCATCCTAAACATTAAGTATAAAATAATACCCAAAAGAGGAAGTAACATACCTAGAGAGACAATAACCCAAACCCATGACAGAGTTCCTCAGTTAGGTCAGAAATCCCCATGAAGCTGAAATGAATGGTCACAAAAAAGAACTGAAAGTAGAGTTAGGCAAGAAGTCTTTTTTAATTAGCAATAATCGCGCCTCGGATACACCTCATTGGCTACGATACTGCCACTGCGCAAAGCTAAGAATTCTTTTTTAAAGAAGCATAACCACTGCTCTATTATTATGCTTATAGAAATTAAAAATAATCCTTTAATAGAATCAAATTCTAGTGAAGATGCACATTTGACATTCCCTCCATATTCATATTTTTTTCTCCCCCTTCCCTCCCTCTACCTCTCTCTTTCTCTCTATCTAGTTTGTTTGAATTAGAGTCCAAATAAATTCCATCCATTGCAGTTGGCTGGTATGTCTCTTAAATCTCTTCTATTGATAGGTTCCATCCTCTCTTTTTATTTTTCCCTTGAGATTAGAAAAAAATTTCCTTGTAATTTCATTTGTCTTACAGAGTTTCTCACAGCCTAGAATTTGCTGACTGCATCCCTATGGTTCACGTAATGTGCTGCTGAGTCCCGGCTTTTCCTATAAATTGGTAACTGAATGCAGAGGCTCAGTCAGATTCAGGTTTGGACTTTTTCAGAAGCAATAATTTATAGGGATTAGTGTGTACTTCCAGGACGAGGCACGCACATCTCGCTACTTCTCTTTGTGGTGTGAGCAGGCATCAGAGATCATTGCTTAGACTCGTTAGCCCAGTAGGGTTAATGAAATGGTGATGCTTTATTTCCATCTTTCTTGCTTCACTTATTACCCAAATGCTTTCATTAGAGGAAAAGTTCTCTCTGGTTAACTATTTGGTTACCCTACGGTACAGTTTGTACAGGGAAGGCAGGATAAGTGCTTGAATCTTTCCCCTTCATCAGCTTAAGAAATAGAGATTGCATGTCCCGTATCCTCATAATTTATCCAGTGAGGGATTTTATTTGTTTGTTGTGTGTCTTTAAGAACATATGAATTTGAAGATATATTTGATGTGTTTCGATTCATTGCCGTTATTATTATTGATGATCCCGTTGTTGGCCAGCGGAGTTCTCTTCAACATAAGCCCTGAGTCCTCTAGATGTGATCACAGAAAACGTTGAGAACTTCTTTGCTCTCTGACATTAGATGTGTGATCTTATACACTTCTTGCCCCAGCTCTGGAATCAGTCACTTCTCCAAGGAGTCCGGCTTCTTTTTTTGAGTATAGTGTTTCATGTCTGAAATTTGGAAGCCTTTGCAAGGCTTTTCAGAGGACAGACCTAGGAAAAGCTTTGTTTCAAGAGAAAATCCATCATGAATTCTTATTGGTACTTCTACTTCAAAGCTACAGGATTTTACTCAAGTTGATCTTGACCTTCTTTTTCCTATGCTAAAAATCCTGCTTCCCAGCAACTTCAACTGAATAGCTCGCTTGCTTTCCTTCACAATCCACCCACAACGGTCTTAGTATGACAATACCAGCAGTACCACCAACTGTATGGTTATTAAAAACAGTTTAAGATTTTTTTTAAGTTCTTTCGTCCTTAGGGTATATCCCACTAGGTATTATGGACCCTATGTACAGCATCCATGAATAAAATTTTCTTGAAACACATCTATGTATGTGCTTATTTGTCTGCACATTGTCTGTGGCTGCTTTTGTGCTAAAGTGACAGAGTCGAATGGTTACAACAGAGACCACATGGCCAACAAGTAACAAATATTTATCATCTAGCTCTTTACAGAGAAGTTTGCTGTTCCCGGAGTTAGGTGATTTATGGGTATCTCCAGCCTAATCTGTCCAAAACCAAATTCCTTAATCCTTGCCATGCTCCCAACTGATCCACCTCCAGTGTTCTCCTTTCAGGAAGTGGTACCATCATGCACGCAGTTGCTCAGGTCAGAACTGGTACTCAGGCACACCAACTTAGATGTCTCACATTGAATACTTCATAAAATCTTGTTGGCTCTACTTTCAAAATACCTCTCAAATCTGAGCACTCCTTCTCTCCTTCCCCAGAACCATTTGAGATCAGAGTTTCTCAATCTTGGTACCACTGGCATTTGGGGCCAGATAATTCTTTGTTGTGGAGCCATCCTCTGCATTGTGCAATGTTTAGCAGCATCCTTGGTCTCTATCACTAGGTACCAGCAATACCACCAACCCCAGTGGTGACAATCAAAAATGTCCCCAGATATTGTTAAATGTCCCCTGGGAAGCAACATCGCCCCACACTGACAAGCACAGTCTCAACCACCATGACGCCGTAAGTTTATTACATCATTACATGCACTACTCTAATAGCCCTGGTTTCCCTGCTTCTGATCTCAGCCTCTGACTACATGTTCCACATCCGGAGTGATCTGTTAAAAGTATAAGTCATATCCATGTTAGTTCCTTGACCAGATTCTCCTAATGACTTCCCAGTATACTCTGAAGAAAATGTATCTGAGTACAAGTCAAACCTCTCACAGCTCTCAAGGCCCTCTGTGAGCTGGCCTTGACCATGGCTCTGGCCTCACTACTCACCTTTCTTCTTCTTACTCATTCTGCTCCAGCCACACTGGTTCCTTTGCCTTTCCTAGAAAATGCTGAGCAGCTCCCATCCCCTGCATTTCTACTCACCAGGCCCTCTGATCGGCACGTTCTTTCCTCAAAAATGTGTATGGGTCACACTCTCCTTTCTTTCACTTTTGCCTCTGCTTAACTATCCTCTCCAAACAAAGCATGATCATTCTCTGTCAACCTACCTCACTTGCTTTCTCTTCATAGCACTTCTCCCTGACATGTTATATACCCTTTTATGATCTGTCTCCTTGATTCGAATGTGAGTTCCACAATAGCAGAGACTTTGCATATTTCACTTTAGAATCCCCAGTGTCAAGAACAGTTAGTAGCAAACATTTGATACCCAATACATATTTATTAAATAAATGAAAAAGTGAATCAGTCAGTCAATGAAATTTTCAAACTAGCATGCATCTCTATACTAAGGGGATCATGTAGTCCAATATGATCAGCCAGAGAAGTCTCTGGAAAGGGACTGGTTAGCAGACTTGCTGAAATGTCAAAACTTGGGGTATTTGAGCATGTCACCCGAGACCTATTTGCATAAGGTCCTATAAGCTTCCTAAAGGAAAGACAAGATTGGGTTCATAGGCTTACGGGATCCTGGGATTCACAACCCCAAGAAAGGAGGGTTGAAATTGCTATTCCAATCTGGAGAAAGATGGTTGGATAGATGACACAAAACTTACTTGAGATGGGACAGAAGCAGAAGACAGGGACCCAAGCAAAGGATGCTTTCAACACCATAGTGGCCTCATCCCAACACAACTCTTTCAGGTATTTCAATGCAGGAGATGGTTACATTTAAGCTCTAATGGAGTTTAAAGATCTTTAACCACTGGTTTAAAGGGAACACATGAATGTTCTTTGTGGGAGGAGGCAGCAGCAGCCATTAGCACTGTATACCATGAAAGAGATGAGGGGTGTGGAGGGGCCCAGTGCCCTCCAGGAATGGCTTCACAACACGCAGCCAGAGCTTCGGACACCAGCATGGGAACCAGCACCTAAGGCAGCACCCAGTAAAACACTCAGGAAAACAGCAGTAACTGAGGACTGATGATATTCACCAAGCCCCTCCACCCCCACCAAGAAAGAAATTTCCAAGGAGCCTGGGTATCTGGGAAATACTGCTGGGCAAGCAAGCCTTCATCACCCCTTCAGACTGGCCAAGGCAGGGGAGTCCTGGGAAATTTGCAACTGGGAAACCAGAAACCCAAATTATCCCTGGAGAAGCCACGTGTCTTCGAGGGGACAGCAGTTGCCAAACTTTAACTCTGTATTTTGAGCTTTAGTTTGTGGTCTTCTGGTCATTTGGAGTATATATATGGATCCCTGAGGCTACTGCGATCAAAGGGAAGACCCATTTATGGATGTGGTGTGGGCTCCATGACCCTGCCCCTCCCCTAAATCACGTCCAGGGTGGCCGAGGGCACCCTCTCCTGAGAGACTGCCTGTGTCCTTCCATGAAGGTCACATCTCCCCCTACAGTCAGAAGATCACCAGGACCAGCTTGGCTGAATTGTTCTCTGCGTCTAAAGACAGATCTGGGACAGACTAACTTCTCGGCAAGAATATCCACCAGGCACTCTAAAGTGTGCTGCCCATGAATAATAATAGCTAACACTTAATTGACTGCTTACTGTATGCCACGCATTTGCCACCTGCTTTACCTAGATTATGTCATTGACTTCAAATGATTCCTATGGAATGGGTGTTACTATTAATTATGCTTATTTTATAGATGAAGAGGTCAAGACACAGAGAGGTTAGAAACTTCCCCAGAGGTCACACAGGAGGGATGAGGTGGAGTATTAATCATTATCCTACACGATCTCTTTTCTTGAAGTGGCCTTTCTAAATGAGCATCTTGCTACCTTCTTTCATGCCTGAAGGTAAGGAAATGACTCAGAAGTTAGGACAACAGAGATGGGATCTCTGGCTGAGCTTTGAGCAAGGTTGTGGCCACCTGTGTCTTGTGGATAACAATGCAAGCTGTACTCAGAGAACATCTAAGTCCCCTGTTGTGTGGATCCTGCAGAGATGTCAAGCAGATGCCCCTTCAAATAAAGACTTAGTGTCTCAGCTGTCATCTCCTGCATGGTTTGCCTCAGCTGCAGAGAGCTGTCTTGCTCAGTGTCTTGCTCTTCCCAGAATGGCAATATCCAACAATTGATGGCAACAGGGGTGTCACAGTATAGCCATTTCAGGCTATGCAGGATAACTCTGATAGACTGAAGCTTGGTCATACCCATGTGGCTGTTTGACTTCTCTTTCTGACCAATCCTCCTTCTTCTTCCTTTCTTCCACAGGTGTGGATCTCTACTAATTATCTTGCATCCTAAACTCTAGCTCAAAATCAGTTTCTTGACACCCTAACCTGGACACCTGTGTACCAGGGTAGGTGAGCACCTAGTTGCCCTCCATGGAAGGGCAGATGATCAGACCACACTCTGTTATTCAAAGAAGTCTGTTAGTCTCCCTATGGGAAAGGTTAATTCTGCCCTCCAGCTTTTTCTTTTTTCTTTTTTTTTTTAAAGATTTTATTTATTTATTTGACAGAGAGAGAGAGAGAGAGAGAGAGAGAGAGAGAGAGAGAGAGAGAGATCACACGTAGGCAGGCAGAGAGAGAGGGGGAAGCAGGCTCCCTGCTGAGCAGAGAGCCCGATGTGGGGATCGATCCCAGGACCCTGAGATCATGACCTGAGCTGGAGGCAGAGGCTTTAACCCTCTGAGCCACCCAGGTGCCCCTGCCCTCCAGCTTTTTCAATACCATTTGGGTAGCTCGTTGAGGTAAATGAAAGAAGATGCTTGGGGCCGGGGGGACCAGTCCAGAGCCTCTAACCTGTTGTCCTGTGGGCCAAGGGTATACCTGTTAACACATTCAGGATGCACTTGTCAGGAAACTCTACACCAAGTCAAAGATTATGATGCTCTAAAGAGGGTGGCTTTTAAAAAAAATGCACACATACACGACTAACTGGGGTTTGTAATGTACTAAAGACCTAATTGTAAAAGGCAAAATTATAAAACTTTGATTGAAGAATATCTTTATGACCTCAGGCTAAGAAAGATTTCTTGAATACAAAAGAGCAAATCATGAAGAAGACTGATAACTGTTCCTAGATAAAAAGTAAGAGCTGTTCATCAAAAGAATGAAGAGACTTAGAAAGATGAACCATAAGCCATAAGGAGATAGGAGAACAACATAATAATACCAACAAAGCACTCAAATTTACAATACTTATAAAGAACTCCAATGAGTCAATGAGAAAAAATCAAATATTCAGTAGAAAAGTGAGCAAAAGACATGAACAGACACTTCACAAAAGCAGAAATGGCCATAAGTATATGAAATATAAATATAAAGTACGTAAATATATTTCTAATTTGTAATTTTATAAATAAATAAAAATATAAATATACTCAACCTTATTCATAACCATGGATATACAAATGTCCAGCAGGGAAAAGTGAATGAGTTTCTGCTATTCCTGTCAATGTAGATGAATCTTAAACACCCAATATTAGTGAACAAAGCAAATAACAGAAGAATAAATGTTTGATTCCATTTATATAAGTACATGTTTGATTCCATTTTCAAGAACAGGAAAAACTAAATGCATAAGGACAAAACTAGAAAGACCAACAAGAAAACAGTGAATATAAAATTCAGGTTATGTGGAGATGCCGAGAATGTTCTGTTTCAGGGGTTGGCATGTCACAGGCCTAATCTGGTTCATCATCTTTTTTTTTTTTTATACAGCCTGTGAGCTAAGATAGTTTTTACATTTTTAAATAACAAGGAAAAATTAAAACAATATGTTGTGACCCTTGAAAATTATATGAATTCCAAAATTTCAGGGTCCATAAATCAAGCTTACTGGAATAGAATCATGCCCGTTTGTGTATGTATTGTCCATCTTTGTCCATCTCTTTCTAACACAACATCCCCAACATACACAGCCAACTAAAATACAATTCCCCTACTGGAATATAATTTTCCATGACTCGCTTATGTTTCTGCTTATCTTATGAGCAGAGGCCCTGAGTGCCTTTGTTCTGGATTATATTTTCAAGGATGTTTGCATAATAAGCAGGCTCAGAAGATAGAGACAGTGTTCTTCCCTAGATCAAAAGGCAGGCGCTATAAATGTTTCAGATTCCCTAATTTTGGAGTTTGTCTTCTGTAATATGACCCACTGTGTGATTAGATACCATCTGGCCCTCTTTACATCATCTTGGGCAAAGTGAGGCTTGGAGAACCAGCTCAAGAAAATGCTGACATTCTGCCCGTTGCTATTACTGTGAGCAATAAGCCACCCTTGGTTTTGACCCTGGAGACTTGTACCTTCCATCAGCCTTCATTCCTGCAAGCATGGCAGGCTAAAATCTCACACCATGCACTGCCATGTTTCAGACATGAGAAGACTGAAGCCCAGGGAAGGGAAGTGAGTGGTCCAAGGTCACTGAATGGATGAGGCACTAGCACAGGATTGCTTATGTTCCTAATGCCCAGTCCTGTGCTCATTCCCTGCCTCCAGGCAGCTTCTTGGGATCCCTCCAGGCCTCTGAAGGCGCTTGGGACTCTCCCTTCCTTCCCTGTGGGCCCCCTGCACACACTCTGGGCCTTACCTTTCACACTACACTTGAAGGTTTGACTGACCACTCCAGTATTATTCTCCTTCTCCGCTGGCCACTGATATACATAGACGGTGGTTCTGGAAGACCCAGCATCGAGCACGATTCCATACTGAAAAAAAGGGGAAAGGGAGAGTCAGAAATGGGCTGGGACTCTCTGAGAACTCCTTTCCAATGGGCCACTGAGAACCAAAAAGACTCTCAAGAGCTTCATCCACACTGCATCATTTAGGTAGGGGCAGACCAAGAGGGAAAAAATGATTTGCTCCAAACCAACTTTGTCTTCTTGGACTGTGAGGGAAGGGGATGGGATGAGGTGGGTCAGGTGTTCTGGGGCCTGGTTCTCAGCTTTGGCCACACATTAGAATCACTCAGGGAGTTCCTGAAACTCCCAGTTCCAAGGCCCCTCCCAGACCCATTAAATCAGACCCTCTGGGAGTAGATAAGGCATTGGCAGGTTTTAAACCTCTCCTGGTGTCCGCAGTATGCAGCCAAGGTTGAAAATCACCATTCCAAGGATCTTGCCCATCCCTAGTTTCTTCCTCGCCCAGACCTCTGAGGTGGGGGACAGAAGCCGTCTGGGTCTCAGGAGGGAAATGAATAGTCAGTTACCTGCTGCCCAAATACACATAGGAAGTTCTCACAAGGGAGAGACACATCAATACCTGCATTAACCTTCAGAAGGAAAGTATTCATAATTAAGGAGAAAAACCCCACAATACAAGCTAATGTTGACATACTGTCCCACTTTGGTAGCATGGTACATGAACAGATGGACAGGAGGGTCCTCCCAGGGCTGGCTGTGCCCAGGATTGCTGGCTAGGAGCCCTGGACCATCTTCCCAGCTGGAGGCAAGCACCAGGGAGTGTCCCCTGAGGGTCTTGCCAGCCCAGGTCCTGGACCAAACCTAAGCAGGAAAGAGCATGTGCTAGCAGCCTATGGGAACTAGAATGAGTAATGCTGACCAAGGTCTGTGTATACTTGGACCTGGAGTCAGCTCAGGGCAGCAGAGGCTTCTGGGTCACAGCTCTTCCCCAATTCCACCACTATTGCATTAGGCTGCTCCTCTCAGTGAGGAAGATGAATTTGGGTTCTGGAGGCAGGGCGACTCAGGTGGATGCTTGCTTTATGACCCTGGGTAGGAGGCCTAAGCTC
Source organism: Ailurus styani (assembly GCA_002007465.1). NCBI lineage: Eukaryota > Metazoa > Chordata > Mammalia > Carnivora > Ailuridae > Ailurus > Ailurus styani. The sequence goes on along the minus strand of LNAC01000682.1, from coordinate 266,949 downwards.
TCTGGGTTTCCTTATCATCAGACAACTTAACCCTGAGAAGTCAGTAGGAGACCATGTGCCTGATACTCAATGTTTGCTCAATAAATACAGGCTATATAGAAAGATCAATAAAGCAAAATAAACAAATAAAATTACAAAGCAAGGAAAAGAGGAAAGAAAAGGAAATAACACCCCTCAAATCCCACTACTGTTCTAACACCTTGCTATATACCTTTTCTAATGATCTTCTGTGTCTGCAGATACATATATGAATATGTGGTTAGACATATGTTTTCAATTCAATACAGGATTACACCATACATAGTCTTTTCCAATGCTCTTTTCTTACTCAATAAGCATATCCTGTACATCTCTCCTTGCCAGTAAAAATACTGATATCATCATTTTCACCAATTCCCTGATTCTAGACCTTTGGGAGGGTTCCAACTTTCCACTATTAACAAGCACTTGTTTCGTTTGAAATGGGACCAAATAAAAACATGTTGCTCTAGCTCCTCAATCACAGCTTCCCCATTATATTGAGACGGAACATCCTGTGTCCATTGGTATTTGAACTTGGACAGTCTCTTAATCTCAGCCTTCAATCTGATGAACTCTGACAGAGATCTCGACATGACACCCTCTGAGAACAAGGGAGGCATTGTTCACAGCCAGCTCCAGGCTGAGGCTCACCAAGGAGATTAATGCACAGGTGGAGCTGCAGGGAACCGGGCACTCAAGAGATCTGAGCTTCCCTACCAGTTCACTTTCTCCCCTCCCACTGGCTGCTGACCCCTCAGTACTCCTCCTCTGTCTGTCCGTGCCTGGTGCTTACTAGAGGACAGAGTACACACATGACAGCAACCACTCCACAGTTTCCCCACCCTTCCCATATCTCCTGGAACCCAGCTTTTCAAAAACAGTGTTTTCCCTGTGAAGGAAACTTGGGGCTGCTGGGCCAAGATCAGAAAAGAGGAAGAAGGGCTGTTCTCACTCTCATCCTCATCCCAGCTGGGATCCAGTTTTCATCATGCAGCCAGAGATGTTCTGGAATGAGCCCAGAGAAATGGTTGCCCCTCGGGCACCTGCTGGCGTGCTGACAGGGATCAGTCCTGAGCCCAGCGCTACTTCTGAGTAACCACCATCATTCCCTGACATTTTAAACAAGGGGAAAATTTGTCTTTAGCTAGTTTTCAGAGCTCATTTGCCTAGATCAGCGGCACTCTATGTGGTTCAATGGAGGGTGTGGGGTGGGGACTGAATTTCATTCAGTTCAGCTAGGTGGAAAGCAATAAGTAACCCTCTGTCTAATGCAGTGTCAGGAAAAAAAAAACAAAACATGGCCAGAATGTGGAACTGAAGACACACTCAGTGGGTTAACCAAAAGGAAACAGCCTTCCATATGAACTGCATGATCCAAAATAAGGTAAGATCAGCTTTCTTAGATCCACTATCATCATCACCACCACCACCATCATCATCATCGCTATTAGCATAATAATAGGAATAGTAGTAATAAACATTTGTTGAGTACTTATGTCAAGCACTACACAAAGTGCTTTAGTGTTGCATTCAGAAAGCAGGTGTTGTCATCATTTCCTCCTGACAGATGGGGAAACTGAAGCTCACAGAGGTAAATAATTGCCCACAGTCCCAGACTTGGGCTCAAGCCTGGGTCTAACTGACCATCAACCCTATACCAGAGTCCCCATGCTTTCCCTAAGATCCAAGGAAACCAGTTCTACCAGGCTTGACTGTTTCATAATAAGGTGTACGTTCACAGACTCTTTGTTCAGACATAAAGTCGCCCAAAAGCAAACTCATANAGATCCAAGGAAACCAGTTCTACCAGGCTTGACTGTTTCATAATAAGGTGTACGTTCACAGACTCTTTGTTCGGACATAAAGTCGCCCAAAAGCAAACTCATAGTTAAGCAGTGTGCAGATCTGGCTGGAGAGGAGGTGGACCAAGGTGCTGAAGGAGTTGTGTCTTTCTAGCAAGGAGGAAACCAATTGTTTAACTCTCACTCTCCGAGGGGTAAACCAGGGAGGGCAGCAAGGCACCAGAGCTCCAGGCTGATGACTGAGAAACAACGAGGGTTAGAAGGGAATGGTTTTAGTACAGCCTGGTCCCGTGGTTGTGCTCTGGAGAGTAATGACCAAGCTTGGGGATCTAATGTGACCTGAGAGGGACAATGTAGGCCCCTCTTCAACAACGACGTCATGGGGTTGTAAGGGGCAATGGCAATGGGATACTGATCATATTGGACGGGGAAGCCACAGGGCTTCTAGACAGTTGTGATTGGGGGTGGGGAGGGCAAAGTCTCAAAAGTAAGGTACTAGACTTAACGATAATAAAGCAAGTGGGGGCCTGAGTGAAAAAGAAAAGTGATGCCATTATGTTTACTCTTTAGGCTGGCAGAGCAGGTCAGACCAGTAACAATGAAAATGGAACTGGGGACACTTCGATTCTTGACTAAGTTTTAGTAGTTCTGCTGTTCGACTCAGACAAACCAAGGTTAGGTAAGCCAAGGCTGGATTTAAGAACCAATGATCATGATTAGGATCTTAAGGAACATTCCAGGGCCCCCAGATAGGCCATTGTGGAGCTCTCTCCTCATAACCAACTGTCAGCGGCACACCAAGGCAAAACAAACTTCACGGTATGGAAACATAAACAGAACAGTTTAAAAGCCCTTGTATTCATTCAGCCTCACTTCCACAACTGCCCTTCCCACCCTTAGCACACACTGCAAAACAAAAAAAAAGGGGCTTGTCCTCACTCTGAAAAGACCTGCATGTGGAATGTTCTTTCAATAGCCATTCTGCTCTTGGTTCCACTGGCTCAAAACATCTGTCTTTTCTCACCAATTAACCCGAACGGTCTTCTGAGCCAGTGTTCCAATGTTCTACAACTTCCTACCCCCTACAACTGTGAACAGGAGCTGATGGCAAGATTTGAGGAGATCAAAAATCCCCTCTTCGAACTGGGTGCTAATGGGTGAGGGCATGTTTTCTGATCTTTCTAAACCCTTGTTTAAGGCCAACGTTCTCTGCTCTCTTTTGTTTCTTCTATACCACGCCTGCTATTTCCAGTCCATGTAACTGTGAGAAGCTGTCTGCCCTTTCTGTTCCTCTCCTTCCTCATCTGCAGAATGAGGATAACAATAATCATATCTATGGGAAATAGTCACTGAGGGTTCCCTGCCCACATCCCTCAGGCCTTATCACGATGATGCCCAGCCATCCACCTTCCACCTGCCTAAAGGCTTTCTTCAGTGGCCTGAGCCCACCTGAGCATACAATGTGCCAGAAAGGTGGGCACCTGGGTGGCTCAGTTGGTTGAGCAACTGCCTTCAGCTCAGGTCATGATCCTGGAGTCCCAGGATGAAGTCCCACATTGGACTCCCAGCTCCATGGGGAGTCTGCTTCTCTCTCTGACCTTCTTCCCTCTCATGTTCTCTCTCTCAAAAATAAATAAATAAAATCTTAAAACAAAACAAAACAAAACAAAACAATGTGCCAGAAACGTAGGGAGTCAGTATCTTCCAGGGAGCAGTCACTCAAGCAATGACTAGCAGAAGTTGGTGTGTAAGTCTGCCCTCGAGGGGGATATGTGAGGGGTTCTAGATGCCCTCTGGTAGAGGACAGCCCTGGGATGGGTTCTATACTGGCTCCCAGAGATCCTTTGCTGAACTGAACCCTTGCTGCCCACAGTGGGAACCTACTGGGTGGCAGGCCCTCCACTGGCTGCCTTCCCACTCCCTCCCTGTGCCTCCTGGGGTCATTCCCAGATGGCCTACTTTTACTCACATCTTTGACCAGGGGAACCCACTTGACCCAGGAGCATGAAACATGTGAGCTCCCCTCTTTCATTGGTAGCCTCCTTACTGCCCTGGGGCCTACTTTTCTCTACTCAGTTTACTTTTCTGGTCTCTGTCAATTCCTCCATGTCCCTCCAGTATGAACCGAAGATTTACGTCTTTCTTCCTGGAACAAATGGAAACCAGCAGCTGGCAACTGCCTTAACCAGACCATCCTTAACTTTTGTAGGGCCCGAGGGAAATTTTATAAATGCAGACTTTTACTCTCCCTCCCAACTTCCACCTATCCTCATCCCGCCTCTGGCAGATTCACAGAAAAAAGAGCCTCATGCACCTATACATTGACTATAGAAGGTGTGACAGCTCAGACTTCACATCTCTGTTCTGTCTACACGCCCTGCAAAGAGCTGCCCGTTTGCAACCCCTCAGACCACTGGTGAGATCAGTCCTCTGGAGGAGGCCCACATAGACCCTGGCCTCTGGAATCCCAGGCACCACAGCTTGTTCTAGAAGGGAAAGCATGGCTCTAGGTGGGCACATTCTCCTGTGCCATGGAGAGAGATAATCCTAGGATACAACTAGAGCTGGTTCCTCTGAAATATGGGGTGTAAGAGTGATTCCTGGGGTCTAAGGGGGCTATTACTTCCCCCCATTTGGGGGATACTTTCATCCCCCAGTTCAGCAAATCTTCCTGCTTCTGCACCAATCCTCCCCACCTTCCCGCCTGTGCAAAAGAGGACAAGTTCTCCTATCAGAGGTAGCACCTTCTCCTGGGTCCCCCATTCTGAACTTAGGATCAGGGAGAAGAGGGGGGTAAGTGAAGAAAACCCTGGCTTTGGGAACAGGAGGGACAAGGTTTCATTTCTGGTCTGCCACCCATTGGCCAAACCTATGATTTCTCACTTGCAAGATGGTGGTGACAATGCTTGCTTTGTCCCCCTGCTATAGCTACCACAAGGGTTACATGAGATATTTCAGGGAAATGTGTTCACTAAACTGAACCACAGTTTACAAAGCATAAGGAGATGGTGTTACTTCCAGTTGCAGTCCTGATTTTCTATAGTTAATAGAAGAAGGCAGTGCCTGGAGCTTGGGAAAATGGCTTTTCTAGGCCTTGGCTAATGTCTTTGGACAACCAGATAATTTTTTTTCCTCATCATTGGACAGTTGTATAAGGTTTCTTTTTTATTTTTCTTTTTTCTTCATGTTATTCATGGGGGGGTATTGAGATTCTTAAATAAAATGTCCTATAAAAGAGCCAAATGCAATTATCTAAAAGAGATTTTATTTTAATCTGAAGAGCAGCCTCAGAATGGTAGGTCAAACTCGCCCACAGAGATGAAGCAATATTCGTTTCTTTTTTATGTTTTAAAAACTTTAAAAACTTCTATTTCAAATATAGCCTTTGAACAGTCACTAAGAGCAGGAAGATGAAGAAAGAACTCATGAGGTCAAGGGCAAAGGCTAAATGAGATTCAAATAACAGTTGAATTTCTTGGATCCTATAGCCTTCTAGCTAAGAAGGGTTTTTACATTTTTAATCATAAGAAATCATAGTCATTTGAATCCTAAGAAGACAAAAAAAAAAAAAGAAGAAGAAGAAATGACCGAGACCTATAAATGACCTTCAAAGCCTAAAATATGTACTAGTTAGCTCTTTAGAGAAAAAGTTTGCCAAACTCTACCCAAAGGACTGAAGGACTCTTTTCCCTTTCATTTGACAAGTCCCTCATGGGATTGCCTCCCCTCACTCTAACAGCCAAGGCTGGAGTGGCACATACGGTTCTCAGACTGTCAGACATCATCTGAGAGGCCATGTGGGTACAGACTTATCAAGGGCTAAGAGTAGCCTCTGAAACTGAGCATAAGATTCTCAGTAACTTTTCAAAGGGAGGATTTAGAGGGATTATAGCACACTTCTAGATTCAAGAGAGGTAGCACAAATACAGCTCAAAGAGACCTTTTCAAGTCCTTGATGTTTCATTTACCAGGTTAGGTCAGAAGAGGAGCCTGGGTCTCCTGGTCTCTACTCATGATCAGGGTTGTGTGGTCTTAGGGGAATGCACAAGCTGGTAGATCTCTGGTACCATCTGCAATTCTTGGCTACAAAGTCTAGCTTTGGTTCCAACAGTCAGGAGTCAAAGCAAGGCCACATAGTCCTCAGAAAAGGTGTCACCATTAACATTCTCTAGTGTAAAACATCACAAAACCAGTATGTCCAGAGCTCCTCTCTTGGGTCTTACACCAAAGACCCTTGGGTTCTCCTTTGGGTCTTCCCCATGGGAGGTGGGGAAAGGGTTTTCTTCTAATTCATGGCTTTAGAATAATTGATGTCATAGCCCATCCCTTCAGTGCCGATCCCCTCACACTTACCTTCAGTCCTGGAAGGAGGACCTCTTTGTGGTGAAACTGGATGACTGTGATGGCCACAAGCACCACGACACTCAAAAGCAAGACCACCAAGGCGATGATGGCGGGGGTTCGGGAGAGGGCCTTGATGCCTGAAATGGGAAGACCCAGAAGACACATGAGGGGAAAGTAGGAAGGAGGCACTGGCTTTCTTTGTAGAATCCATAGACTGGGTGCGTGACTGTGCATACATCACTTCCTGTGGCTTTACTGAGACCTACCCTTTTAAGGTGGAGCTGTGATTGGACTCCAATAACCATTTATCTTTCATCCAAAAGAGTGGACTAAGGCATCATTTGCAGAGGGGGTGTACATAGTTTAGTTTCCTGGTATCTTTCCAAATGTGTTAAGCATATTACTAGTTCTTCCTGAGATGATTTACAATAACATTTACTCCAATGCAGATGAAAAAAATATGTTTTATATTAAGCAGGTGATACAGCATTTCATTTAAAAATAATTTCAGATAAAAGAACCTAATACTATACTTCAGATATAATCAATGATTATAAAGTTCAGTACGCAGTGACATACAGTCATGCAAAGAGTAACATGTATGAATTTCTAAACTATTTGGGTTCCCAGAAAGAAGTCAACCTCAGTCATTTTTCCTGTGTCTACAGTGAAGCCATAGGGTCTCACCTCCGTCTTCACAAAGAACAGCTAGACCCCAAGCCATGTGTTTAAAGGGGTCATATCATCTCTGGCATTTATATTTTATTTGTAACATGTAAACTGTATCCATTTAAAAGCAAAATAATAATAATGAAGCCCATGAATAATCTTCAACTAAAAACACAGCCTCAGAATAAAGATAATTATATCAGTATTGTATAAAAGTATATAATTACCATAATGGACTATGTCTATGTATTAAAGTTAAATTAATATTGCTTAACTAGATGATTTTGAACAGATATTTACTTGGGTCTTAACAAACTAGTGTGGGCTAATGGAAATTTTGTAAAAAAAGTAGCAAATACATTTTTCAAAAAAAGAAACAAACAAATACTGTTCTATACTGAAATGATTTCATTCATGTGAAGCGCTAAAACAGGCAGGTGACAGAAGTCAGAACAGACTGCCCTGGGGGTTGCGGGCAGGGTCTCACCGGGAAGGAGCACAGGGGCACTTTCTGGGGTCACAGAAATGCTCTATATCTTAGAATTATGGGGTATATGGGTGTGTGCATTTGTCAAAATTCATCAAACCTTTCAAAGTCCTTTAAGGAAAACCTGAAAATCCAAGTAAACTAGCTCCTTAGATACAATTTCCTTTTACAAAAACGATTTGTATAAAGTGCCCCTACCATCCAAAAATTATATCCTTTTAGAAGACAAGAATGCCCAATTTGGGGGCACGACTAAAGACCATCTGTCCAGGGGCAGGAGTGGGGGTGATATGTAAGCAGTCTCCTGAGAACAGTTGTGTTGTTGGTCTCCCCAGTCTTCTGTGTTTCAGCACTTTTCAAGTAAATAGCTATGATTACCTTCAGCAAACACTGGCCCCAGCAGAAAAACCTATTGCCAAGCCAAATGGACTAGACCAGGTCTCATTCATTTAGGGAATGCGGCCCAGAGCTGTGCTGTCATTAGGAGTGAACAAACACTGTAATTACAAGGTGTCTACCTGAGAGTGAAGAGGCCAGACCCTTCTGAGCTTCATGCTCCAGAGGCAGGCAGGCAGGGCAAGCTTGGCAGTGTGTGTGTGTGTGTGTGTGTGTGTGTGTGTGTGTGTGTGTGTGTGAATGCTGCACATGTGCCTCCAGTAGCAAAGGAAAGGACGCTGACCTAGGGTGGGGGTAGGGAGTGCGGGACCTGTAGGTACTATGCCAGCAACAACACTGAGATGGAAGAAGAAGACAGATCTAAGGACTTCACAATGCATTACAAAAGCAACAATATTCTCAAGCAAACCCCACACGCAGCTTGGTAAGGGAAACCACAAACAGCCAAATTAATGGATTATGCAAACCGGAAAAACCATTTAAGCGAAACATGCATGTTAGTCCTTGTTTTGTGTAGCTTTGATCAAAAGCATTACTTCTACCTGAGGCATGCTGGTGGTGAAAGCCCAGTAAGCGACTGAGTCTCAAACCACAGACATTAAAATCATTGGCAGGGGCCACGCATGAGGAACTGGGGGCTGAAGCCGGGGCTGTGACTTGAGAACACCGCACTTGCTGCCTGCTGGGATATACTAACCTGCTTGTTCACAAGGTTGGCGGGTCAGTACAGTGAACATCGTTCCTCCCAACTGTAGGCAAGAGAACACAGAATGACCTTGTGTCGTTGGCCCCTGACTTCAGTTCCAGAAACTTGCAGGGGTAAGTCCAGTTTGCCAGCACGACTAAAGAACATCTGTCCGGGGAGGGAGGGGGGTGATATGTAAGCAGTCTCCTGACCACAGCCATGTGGCTGCCTCCTGGTCCTCAGCTTTCAGGTAAAAGCTAATGACTACCTTAAGCAAAACTCTGGTCCCAGCAGGAAAGGCTGTCACGGAGCAAAACCCTCTTTCAAACCCACTTCACTTCTTCCAAATCAAAACCTCTTGGAGGACAGAGAAACTGAGCCCTTTGGATATAAACCCAAAGCTAGGCTTAAATTTTAGTGTCATCTCCCCAGATGCAAGGAAAAGAAGGACAGGTTTGGTGAAATTTTAAACAGAAAATTTTCCAAAAAATAAGTCAATCATTTCTTGCAGGTTTTTCCACCTGTGAACACCAATCGGGGCAGAAGGAATCTTCCACCTATTAGCGACATTCACAGGACGGAGGCAGGGCTCTTCAAATCACAGAAGCAAGGGAGGTATTTGTGGGTGTTGGCCACCCGCGAGCCCGGAGTCGCCCCTAAAAGACCTAGGAGGGGTATTTTTAGCTGCTAGCTGGAAACAATTGCAAGGGGATGTCGGGCCCCCGGGATCCAGCGCCCCAGGATCTGGGAGGCCCCGTTCTGGAACTGTGTCTCCACACAGCCAGGATAGCTAAGCGCCAGCCCATCTCTGGAGCCGCAGATGCGCTCGGTGAGGACGCGTCCACCTCTCCGGGCTCGGCAGGGACCACCTCCCTGCAGCCCAGGATTGGGGCGCGCACCCTTCGGCCCCTCCCTCCGGCCCTCTCTGAAATCCGATCTCGTTTCCTTCCTTCCCAGCTCCCAGCCCCGCGAAGCTTCCCGCTCCTTCCTCGGCGGCTCGGGCGCTGGGTCCCTGGTGCTCACCTGCGCGCAGACGGTCGGCGGAGGGTGAGTGGCGCTGCCGCAGTGGCAGCCTGCGGCCAGCTCGCAGGAGGCTCTGCGGAGGCTGGGGAGGCAGGGCGGCCCCGGGGCGGGGCGGGGGCGGAGCTGTCGAGGGCGGGGACCGCCCCCTTGGTCGGGTCAAGGCCCAGCACCTTTGCTTCACATTCCCTCTTCTGGTCCCCTCCACCCCCTGTGTCACCGGGCCTACCTACGGAAGGCTAGGAGGGTGTCCACTGCGTGACTTCCTCTTCCATCGATGTCAAGGCTAAGGACCCTTTGATCTCTCTTTTGGTTTCCTCCATCCTCACCCCAAGCCTACTTGGAGGGGGAGTGGGGGCAGGGCAGAGGAGAAGCCGGGCACTTCGTGGGTGTGCACAGATGGGCCCTGTTTCCCGTCTTTCCGTGGAGTGGAGGTCGCTAAGCACTTGTAGTGTTGGGCATGAGGCTAGCAGGCACACTGGTCCCTGAATCCCCTGGGCCAGGAGAGCAAAGTAACACAGAGACGTTCCCTGTCATATATTTCAGACTGACTGCCTTGGCCATGACCAGGGATCTGCTCACTGGTTACTCAGCAATGCCCTCCCCTACCCCATTTTATATGGGTATCATGAGGCTAAGATTCAGGACAAGCTATTCCTGGAAGAGAACAAAAATGCAGCAACTCCAAAGCCCCAGGAATCTTGTTTTTAATGCATCAGCAGGTGGCCCTTTTGGCTCCTCTGAGTGACATCAAGGACTCTTGGAATGATCCACCAAGAGGCCTAAGTAGTGTTCTGTTGGATCACCCCTCCTCGTGGGTGGTCCTGAATAGCTGGAAGGAAGAGCTGAGGTCTGGGCTATGTCCTGGGCCTGCTTGTGCTCTTGGAGAGCTAGATGCCATATGCCACCAGTCTCCTGACCTGCGCAGATGGGGCCAAACCCACAGAGCATTAGGGGGGTCCTCCAGAGAAGAAGGACCCTGATTTGAGACCTCTGAGCCCAGAGACAAGGGCTCCAAGCTAGGAGTGTGTGTGTGTGTGTGTGTGTGTGTGTGTGTGTGTGTGTGTGAGCACCAGTCACTCACCCTGAGTTGTTTGAAACAGACCCTTGCTGGGAGATTTCTACAGGGTCTGTGATGGGGATGAGGGACAGTCAGTGAATGCTTGCTGTATTACAAGACTTACTTTCTCTGAAAGCTTTGGGCCAATAAAAGTAAGGCATCTGACTGAAGGCTGAGGGATCTCTGCACCCAGGCAGCCATAGGCCCACAGGAAGCTGCTGATACTCTACCTACACCAGAGGTCAGTCACTTTGGTTCTAAGAAATGAATGGCTGATCTTAACATCCTCAGTGATTCCCCAGAAGCTGAGAGAAGGTTCCTGGGCCTAAGGAGCCTTGAAATGCAGTTTGTGCTCATTCTAAAAATAACCCAGGCATCCACGCATAGGAGCAAACATTTACACATATATACGTATGCAAAAAAAAGCTTTATGCTTTTTCCTGATTATAAAATAATACAGATGTGGGGCTCCTGGGTGGCTCAGTCAGTTAAGCGTCTGCCTTTGGCTCAGGTCATGTTCCCGGGGTCCTGGGATTGAGCCCCACATCAGGCTCCCTGCTCATCAGGGAGCCTGCTTTTCCCTCTCCCACTCCCCCTGCTTGTGCTCTCTCACTCACTCTCTTTCTCAAATAAATAAATAAAATCTTTAAAATAAAATAAAATAATGGGTGCCTGGGTGGCTCAGTGGGTTAGGGCGTCTGCTTTCGGCTCAGGTCATGATCTCAGGGTCCTGGGATCGAGGCCCACATCGGGCTCTCTGCTCAGCGGGGAGCCTGCTTCCCCCTCTCTCTCTGCCTGCCTCTCTGCCTCCTTGTGCTCTCTCTCCCTCTGTGAAATAAATAAATAAAAATCTTTAAAAAAAAAAATAAAATAAAATAATATAATAAAATAATACAGATGTGCCTTCGAGATATCAAACCATACCATAAAGCTACAGTAATTAAAACAGCCTGGTTTGGGCACAGGAATATACCAAGAGCTCTAAAGAACAACAGAGATAGATCAATACCAGATTAATGGATATGGGATTTAGTTTAACATAAAGAGGAGACTGGAAAAATACATTTCTCAACTGAATTGAGAAAAAAGTCCTAATCATTCATCAGTCACAAAAATAGATTTTAGGTGGATGAAAATTATAAGTGTAAAGAGGATTTAATACCCTAAGAAAGTATAGAAGAACATTTTTATGATCCTTGGGAAGTAACAGCCTCTCCCAGCATGAAATCAAAGCAGGAAGATAAAGTCAACAACAATCTTGCAGGAAAAGAAAATGTAAAATAACTGCATGGAGAAAGACATCTTTTAAAAAAAGATACATCGTGGGGAAATATTTAAGAATGTGATAGCAAAGAGTGAAAAATCATAATATATGCGAGGTCATACCAATCTAGAAAAATAGGAATATCTAGAATAAGAAAACGGACAAATGACCCAAGAAGTACAAAAGGCCAGTAAACATGGCAAAGATGTTGATCTCCTTACTTACCCCAACATGGCCAATTAAAACTTTGACATCTTTAAACAAAATTTTTCTTTACTGATCAGTTTAGCAAAGCTTTAAAAATAACTGAAGTGCTCTGTATTGGAGAAGGTGTGGGGGAAACAGTCCCACTGGAAGCTTCTGAGGTGACATGCCCTGGTTTTCCTCCCACCTCTCTGGATGCCCCCTACATGGTTTTTGCTGGTTTGTGCTCCCCTCCCAAGAGTTTCTCAAGATTCTCTCCCGGGCCCACTTTCTTTCTCACTCTGTACCCCCTTTCTTAGTAATCTCATCGCTGCCCCTGGCTTCCATTCTACTACTCAAGGAAACCTCTGAAATGCATGTGTCCTGCTCAGGCTTTTCCTCTTGAGCTGTAGACCTAGTGAATGGCCTGATTTCTTTTGCATGTCTTAGAGGCATCTCAGTTTCATAGGTCTCCAGCTGAGCTCCTCCTCCTCCTCCTCCTCCTCCTCCAGCAAACCATCAATTTCTCCAACATTTCTTGTCTCAGTGGATGGCACCCCCCAGTCATTCAAGTGAGCAAGCCAGAAAGCTGAGGGTTCTCTTTGCTAATCGCCCCCTCATCCCTCATCATCAATCAGTCACTAAAGATTGCTGGCTTTACCCTCCTAATCATCTCTCCCATGTGTCCCTCGCCTCTGCCACCACCACAGCCTGAGCCAGGATTTGCCAATCTTGGCACTATTATATTTCAGGCCAGGGGGCCCTTTGTGTGTCTTTTAGGATGTTTATTTAGTGGCATTCCTGACCTTAAATTTGCTAAATGCTTATTAACATCCCCACACACCATACGACTCTCAAGAGTGTTCCCAGAGATTGCCAAGGGTCTTCAGAGGGGTGAAATTTCCCTGGTTGAGAACCACTGGCCTAAGCTACCAGTCTCTTTCTCCTGGATGTTGGCAATGGTCTCACTTAGCTCTTGGCATCTACTTTCTCCTTTTCACATCCATTTTTTCCACTGCCACCAGCCTCATCTCTTCAAAACACAACTCTCACCATGTTAACCTCTCCTTAACAAACTTCCATGCTGTCCATTCCTCAGTGGATGCAGATTCAAATCCTCAAGGTGACCTAGAAGGCCCTGCACTGTCTGGTCCCTGCTTCCTTCTCCAGGCTTATTCGAGCCACATTCTGCTCCTCACTTTATGCCCTGAGGGCCTACCAGCCTTCTTTCAATTTTTCAAATATGCCACAGTGCCTTTGCACAGAACATCCTTGGCCTGTGGTGTCTGCACCTCCTTCCATCCTCCCCTAATTAGCTCGTGTCTATACTTTCATTCTCAGCTCAGAACCTCATGGATAGCTCCCAACACTCCCCAGTCCAGGTCACACATCCAGCATGAGTCAGACCCTCAGTGGCATGCTTCCTCCACAGGCATTCCTTTCCTTCAGGTAGTGTTTTATTATGATAATTGTTGGGTGAGTAGCCACCTGCTGCCTACAACCAGGTGCAGCAGTCCCAGTATGTCGACCCCCTGCGTGGTCTGCAGGTATCAGGGGTGCCAGGAGAGACAAGACTCACACAGGCTCTGAGTGGAACAACACTTTACTCACATGGAGAAGAGACATAGCAAGTTCCCCTTCAATAGCCAGTGTCCGTCTCCTATGCTCAGCGGGTCTTCTCGCCCAACCAACACGGGGAGACGGCCTGCACACGCATCTTGTTCGCATTTCGGGCCAAGGACCCCATGTCCTCCCCCATGGGGTCTGAAAAACAGAAAGCTGAAGTCCCGCCCGAGGGTCTTTGACCCACAGTGAAGCAGAACAAAGAATGACACCTGTTCAAACGTGGGACAGGAGAAGATACTTCAGAGCAGAGAGTGATACCCAGCACAGGTCTTAAGGGTTTTTATCCCTTTGTAAGGAAACGCTGCCCTCCTATGCAGGAAGCTAGAAGCTGCGCATGACTGCCTTTCCCCTGTGGTAATTTCAGATTAGTTTGTTTGTGCCCACTAGACGGTAAAGTCTGTGCAAGGAGAAACCGTGCTATTCTTATTCACCATTGTATTCTCACTGTCTAGCATACTGCACCTGGGGAGCCCTCAATGAAATATGTGTTGAATGAATGCTCTTTTACAAATTAACAATATTAACCCCTTGACCATCTTGTATGACAAAGACTTTCCCCTAGTTGTCCACTTAAGACTCAACATTTTTACAAGTGTATGTTGAGGTTTTTAGTGTCTGAGTTGAACAGAGGCTATCTAATTGAAAATAGTTCATAGCTCGCTAGGATATAGACCAGATGGAAAGCCAGGTTATCCAAGTGAGTGAAAGAGTGGTATTTAGGAAACTTGGCTTCCAGTCTCGACTATGCTAATTACCAGCACATACATGACTCTGTACACATCTCTAGATTTCTAAGATGCTTAGTTTTATAATCTATGATATGAAGGTACTGGGTGAAATCAGACTGTCTGTGATGATTCTGTTATTTTGGAAAGCTCAAGGCTAGGGATGTACACCATTAGCACAGTGGGAATGGCTAGAATTTGGAGACTGGAGGCATCAGAGTGCAAAGCTCTAGGAGTGGAGTGTCAGGGTAGAAGTCTGATTGCCAGAGGTCGTGAAGAGTGCACAAGAAGGACATGGAGCTGGTGTGTGTGTGTGTGTGTGTGTGTGTGTGTGTGTGTGTGTGTGTGTATACACGTGCCCCAGACAACCCTAATTCTTGCTCTCCTCCAAAGCATTCCTCACTTCTACCAAAGCATTCCTCACTTCTACCATTTCAGACAAACTTAAGTTCTTTTCCTTTTTTAATTTTTTTTAAAGATTTTATTTATTGGTTTGACTGAGAAAGAGAGATCACAAGTAGGCAGAGAGGCAGGCAGAGAGAGAGGAGGAAGCAGGCTCTCTGCTTAGCATGGATGTGGGGCTCGATCCCAGGACCCTGAGATCATGACCTGAGCCGAAGGCAGAGGCTTCAACCCACTGAGCCACCCAGGCGCCCTGTAACAGTTGTTTTGTAGCATTTTCACTGGTGGAGGGTTATAGGCAAAGATCATTTCCATTGGTCTGGGTTCACCAGAGAAACAGAATCAAGAAGGAATAGATATAGATTGATTAATTGATCAATCATGGTTATGAAGGCTGAAAAGTCCCCAAATCCACAGCTGACAGGCTGGAAACCCAGGAGAGCCAGTGGTGTGGTTCTAGCCTGAGTTGAAGTTTGGAGAACCAAAGGAGCACATGATGTAAGTTCCAGTTTGAGTCCAAGTCTGAAGACAGGAGAAGACTGATGTCCTAGCTCGAAGACGGTCAGGCAGAGTGAGTTCGCCTTACTCTGCTGCCATCTGCTTAACCAGATACCTGGGCATGTGATTGTCAAATTGACACATAAAATTAATCCATATGAAATCCAGTTGCCTTTTCTTTAATTCTGATGTTGGCCCCAGATCCAGGGCTTGCCTGGGCGGTGTCATATAGGCAAGCCATCCTTTGCAAAAGAAGTTCTGGGCTGGGAAAAGCCTTGTCCCGACTTGCTTCTGCGGAGACATTCAGGAAGACTGACAGAAGTGCTTTATGGCAATGGCTCAAGAGTCCCATGTAAAAAGGAGAAAAGGCAAATTTGGAACAAGATCAGTGAAATTAAAAACTAAGACCGTTGTGTGCTTCTGGGCTATCATTCCCATCGGTAGGTAGGCTGACTGCTAGTCTCCATCCTTCCTACCTGCTCCAGTGCCAGATCCCACTGCGACATGGCTGGGTTAGATGGAACAGCTTCTATCGCCCTTGTTCCTTCCTCATTTCTAGCCTCGTAAGCCCACTCACTGGGCTGCATTTTCCAAACATGTAATAAATGTGACTCATTGGCCTCCGTGTTCCCGGCACTGTGGTAGGTGCTGGGGCAGGGCAGGAAATGAGTTGGTCTGAGCTGTAGACTGAGCATGTCCCGTGTCCGTCACAGCCTCATCCCAGCCCTGTGATCCCCGGATCAGACTACTGCAGTCACCTTCACACATCTGCCCTTCCCTTTCCACCCTTAGCCATCTGACTTTCCACACTTGTTTGGGACCATGGACCCCTTTGTCAATCTGGTGAAGCTTATGAACACTCCCAGAATTGTTTTTTAAAATGTACAAAATGAAACGCAGAATTACAAAAGAAACCTTTATGTTGAAATGCATTTTCAAAAGGTTTTTAAAATCACATTTAGGATGATGACTGGGTGGCTCAGTCAGTTATGCAACCGACTCTTGATTTTGGCTCAGGCCATGATCTCAGGTTTGTGAGATCGAGACCCATGCTGGGCTCTGCACTGGGCATGGAGCCTGTTTGGGATTCTCTCTCTCCCTCTGCCTCTGCCTCCATCACCTGCTCATGCTCTCTCTCTCTCTCAAAAAAAAAAAAAATCAAATTTGGGATGTAATATGTATGTGTTTCTTTATTACCTTATTAAACAATGAGATGTAGCTGCAGATCTAAAGCCAACTCTAATTTCTTTTTGTTTAAGATTTTATTTATTTATTTATTTATTTATTTATTTGATACAGAGAGAGAGCACAAGCACGGAGAGCAGCAGGCAGAAAGAGAGGGAGAAGCAGAGAGCCAAATGCGGGGCTCGATCCCAAGACCCTGAGGTCATGGCCTGAGCTCAAGTCAGACGCTTAACCTCCTGAGCCACCCAGGCACCCCAAGGGCTACTCTAATTTCAAAGTGTGATAAGCTAAAGGATTTTTAAAGACATCCACTACAACTATACCATGATAAGAAAATATCTGTGATTTCTTTTTTTTTTTTTTAAGATTTTTATTTATTTATTTGACACAGAGAGAGAGATTACAAGTAGGCAGAGAGGCAGGCAGAGAGAGGAGGAAGCAGGCTCCCTGCTGAGCAGAGAGCCCGATGCGGGCCTCGATCCCAGGACCCTGAGATCATGACCTGAGCCGAAGGCAGAGGCTTAAGCCACTGAGCCACCCAGGCGCCCAATATCTGTGATTTCTGTTGGCGACAAAGTCACAGGTCCTGCCAATAGCAGTGTGCTTTGTTGACTACACTTAATTAAAGAAAATGTTTCATTTCCTAAAAATAAAGTTTCTTGCCCTCCCATGCAAGGATATAAGCCCCCTGCATTCTGTCCATGGACCCCAGGTTAAGAAACTATCAGACTGGGGTGCCTGGGTGGCTCAGTGGGTTAAAGCCTCTGCCTTTGGCTCAGGTCATGATCTCAGGGTCCTGGGATC